>JAVJGJ010000059.1:46732121-46758403 GCA_035590215.1 Microhierax caerulescens | reverse complement strand
TGATTTTCAGCTGTTGGGTGTTTGGAGCCCTTGAAATCTTCCCGATAGGATTTGGGCTGGGTTTTTTCCTTCCTTATTGCAAATTTGGCAGTTAGTTATTTACACAAAGATGTGTTAACTCAGGAATCTGTGGAAAACCATAGAAATGGAGAAGTGTGTGAAAGGTCAAAATGAGCCTGAGATGAGAATATAAGCTGAAATAAGGCATGTTAATATATGGTGTCCTTTTAAAGGTGCCAAGGTGGCCTTGCAAATCCTCCAAACTTTGTTCATCATGGAGTATAATAAAATCTTAAACATTTAACATGCAAAAGCAACAAAAGAAAGTCTTATCCAAATTAAACACACTGGTTGTTTCTATACTAGTGAAGTAAGCAGGGCCAGGGTCAAATACAGACTCAAGCAATCACCTGTACAGTGAAATTGTTAGCGAGTGTTAACCCCTTCGCAGAGTGCAGGCAATGACCTGTTGCAGGTGCAGAAGCCCTGTTTTGGGTATGGGCTTTACAAACTGGGGCTACGTGGTGCCTGTCAGGCCAGAGAACTCTCCCAGCAGGTTTTATCTGCAAGAATAAAGGTAGTCTGTAGTTCCAAGCTAAAAGGGGAAAAAAATTAGGCTACTTAAATCTGTTAGCAGCAAAATTTCCATCTTACAGAGGTTTATTTTTTAACCATGTATCATTCCAAATCGGTTTAAAATGTCAGTTAAAACAGGAAAAAATGTCTAGCGCTTTTAAGATTAAAAATGAGAGACTGTATCATGGAAATGTGTTGACAACCCAGTAGATAACACTTGTAAGATGGAGATCCTCTCACCCGAAAAGTGGGTCAAACATTCATTATGTGAGGCAGAAAGGCAAAGGAGGTGTGAATCTTGTCTAGTCACTCTTAATAATTCCATATGTAGACACATAAATGTCTAGATGGCAACTCTGGCTCTTTTGAAGTAGCTGATTGAGGGCCTGGCACCAGCAGATGCTGAGCACCCATTGCGGAGCAATGGATACCTTTGGTTCCTGTTGGCATCCATGCCAAAAGTGCTTCCCAGCTCAGGGCCTGGTCTAACAGAAAGTGTGAAAACCAACAGTTAACATCTATCAAAACAGATGCCTGTAATGTACACAGTCTGGCATGGCGGTTCTCAGTCCTGTTTGTTGCTTGGACAGATGTTCTGTGTAAGGTCCCCCACCTCATTTGATTGTAATGTGGACATACGTAAACTAGTTTGGTCCAGGCTAATTTCATAAAATATGCTGTTCGTAAACATCATGGTAGGAATTATACTTTACAAATACATACAGCCCTCTTTAATTGAAGAACTTTACAACACCTTATGAAAAGAAAATGTGTCAATTTAGTATGAATGCTCCCAGGCATTTCTTCCCATTTGGAAACTAAATCTATGGAATCAAAGAAGTGACCCTAATCAGGCTCAATTCTTTACTGTTGCTGCTATTTTCATCTCTGCAAACCAATAATAAATAAAAAAAAGCTACTACAGAAAGTGAGACAAGGTCCATTTGTCAGAATTAATTGAGACCATTAGGCTTGTTTGCTAGTGGATTGGAGGGCTTTTATTCATCCAGTTACCCTTTCAAAGAATACAATTTCTATTTCTTTGAACACTAGACAACTGCCACTTTTAATTATCTCAAATGTATGAAGGAATTGCTTGCAAAATAGCTGTAGCCAGGAGTAAAGACATGGCAAACTGCCTAGTAATTAGATGTATCCATTGTACAAGATGGAATATGAACATTAATATCATTCTGAAGGAAGGAATGAAGCTGACAGACAGACTAGTCATCTGTTGGGTGACCTGACAAGAGAAATACACCCTCGAGTTGAATCTTGCCTAAAGCAGAAACCAGCTCTAGAGCAATGAAACAAAGCCAGAGTAGCTTCATTAGGAATTATAGAAGCAAACTTGGGCAATCCATGGATTCCTTAACTATACAGAAATTACATTCCACATCTGAGAACAGAAACTTCAAAAATTTATCCTATAAAAGACTAAAAGTTCCCAAAAGTTGTAATAACTTCTGGTGTGGCTATCATTATGTAAAAGTGATATAATCTCTAAAGTAGAATCCAGCAGAAAGAATATTTTCTTACAGATTTTCAGAAGAACAAAATAGATCTGAGAAAAAGGGGAGTTTAGGAAAGTCAGATTGCTTTAAATCACTGGTTCTTTCCTCCCTTGCACAGTTACAACTTTTGCTCAATACTAGTCTGAAAGAGAGAGAGAGCGTCCTTTATTCCAGAAGTTCAAGTACAGTGCACACTGGTACTTTCCATCTGCCTTTGGATGCCTGCTGAGCTGCAGTACCTGTAGGTAGGTAGTTTAAATCAGTCACACAGGAGCAGAGGAGGAAAGCAAGTTCAGCAAGGCTGTCCGTTAAAAGGACTGGTCTCCTTTCACATACCTTTCAGCCTGCACTGACCTTGAGAGCATTTCCCTCCTTTACCATGAAGACATCCTGTAGTGTAAATTTCATTACATTTTTTTAAGTAGCCCCCAAAAATGTTCTTTAAATGCCTTTCTTTATATATGATCATTGTAAATGTGTTGGTTGTGGCACTGGTGGTGACACCTGGAGTACTGTCCCCAGTTCTGGGATTTTCATTGCAAGAGACCTGGACATCCTGGAGACAGTCCAGCAAAGGGCCACTAAAATGATTGCGGGACTGCAGTACCTTTCCTGTGAGGAGAAGCTGGGAGAGCTGGTAATGTTCACCCTGGAGGAGAGAAGGCCCAGGGGTGTCTTATCAATGTGTATAAATACCTGAAGGGAGGGTGGAAAGAAGACAGAGCCAGGCTCTTTTGTGTGGTGCCCAGTGACAGGACCAGAGGCAGTGGGCACCAACTGAAACACAGGAGGCTCCCTCTGACCATCAGGAAACAGGGTTTTACTGTGAGGGTGACTGAGTGAGCACTGGTGTAGGTTGCCCAGAGAGGCTACGGAGTCTCCATCCAGTCTCTCCTCAGTTCAAGAAAGACTGTGGACTACTGGAGAGGGTCTAGTGGAGGGCTGTGAAGATGATGAGGGGTCTGAAGCATCTCCCTTGTGAGGAGAGGCTGAGAGAGCCCAGCCTGTTCAGCCTGCAGAAGACTGCAAGGGGGTCTTATCAATGTCTACAGGTATCTTAAGGGTGAGTGTCAAGAGGATGGGGCCGGGCTCTGTTCAGTGGTGCCCAGTGACAGGACAAGGGGCAACGAGCACAAACCGCAACACAGGAATTTCCATCTGAATATGAGGGAAAACTTCCTTACTATTAGGGTAATTGAGCACGGGAACAGGCTGCCCAGAGAGGCTGTGGGGTCTCCTTCTCTGGAGACATTCAAAACCTGCCTGGACATGACTCTGTGCAACCTGCTGTAGGTGACCCTGCTTTAGCAGGGGTTGGGCTGGGGGATCTCCAGAGGTGCCTTCCAGCCCTGACTGTGCTCTGGTTCTGTGGCTATTCTGTGATCTCTGGAGATATTTAAAAGTGACCTGGACATGATCCTAAGCAGCCTACTCTAGGTGGCTCTGCTTGAGTAGGAGTGGACATGATGACCTTCAGAGGTCTGTCCCTTCCAACCTCAATTTTTTGGGGATTCTCTTCAGCTTGGCAATGACTACTCTCAGATCTTAAAAGGTTTGCAAAACATTTCTAGATATATTTTTTGGTATTTAGGGGAATGTCCCTTTTGTCAGGGGGTCTCCAGCAGGTTATTTTTTTCCACTACCAAACCACTTTTGAACATTTTCTAAAAGAAGAAAGGATCAGTATAAAAGTTATGTCAAATATCCCATTGCAAATAGCAATCTATGATGGAAGATGTATTGACACATGGATTTTTAATTCGACAAGGCTCTTCTTTCAAATTCTTCATGGGCTCCTAAGAGACAACACATTTTGGACAAATTTGAAAGCTTGTCTGCCAAATTTACACTGAATTCAACTTTCACGGAAATTACAGCAGGAGAATATAACTCCTGGCTTTAAAAAGAGCCTGTTAGTCTGACTGTCCCTTATGAACAGAAAAGGTTACCAGACTTTAGATCTATTCCATTTTGCATCATTAAATATGCAGGAAAGGGAACAGGGTGGAACACTGCAGATTTGCTAAAACGTTTTTAGGTACTTGCTTTACTAAGCATATCCCTCTATGACTTACTTTAGCTTAGCATTCATATCTCAGTAAGGATGATCTACCTTCACAGTGGCATGTGGGATGCAATTTAATAACCTTATATAATGATCTTACATAAACTCCAGAATCTTGGCCAAGACTTCCAATTAACAAAGAGATGATTATATTCTTAAGTACTAGATCACTTGGGTTCAATTCTGCTTTTACGCAAGCTGAGGAGTAGCACAAGATAAGTAAAACTATCAGGACAGAGCTAAAAATCTTAATTAATTAAACCTTAATAGCCTGAGATGCTCCAGATATCTTAAACCTTATTTTCCACCAATCTCCTTTTTCTTTTATGATTTATAGTTGAATCTGTAATGACTTTGACCAATTATGCTGAATCCAGCACAGTATCAAGGAAGCACTGCAATTGAAAAGCAGTAAGAGATAAAGCCTGTTGTCCCCCACCTTCAAAGTATGGCAGAAACACACAATCTCTGATGAACTGAGAAGTTTCTTATTTTTCATCGGGAAATTCACAGCTCTGAACCATGATGACCTTATCATAAGCCTTAGAAGAAAAGAATTCACAGACCTTACTCCAGGTTTTCACAAGGAAGAAAGGAAGGACCCTGTTCATCTGTAATGTTTTGAAGTGTACTTCCTTCTAAACTCGCAAATATTGCACATTGCTAAAAGCTATTCCTTCATACAGAAAAGTCTAAATAGCACTGTAAGAGCAGCACTACAGAACAAAGACGGGAGAACTGTCAGCGATTCCTTCAGTCACCCCTGGCTTGCTGCTACAGCACAGGTTTCAGAAATAACGACAGTGAACGGGCCAACATACTCGTGTGTAGGCATAAGGATTTAGAACACGTCTCTGTTCCTATGCCTGCACACTCCACAGCCATACCATCAATGTCACTCTTCTATAAATCTTGAAATAACCACAAAAACTTAACTTCAAAATAACCCAAAAAATAAATGCAGGTTTTGGTGTGTTTTGGGATTTTGATACTATAAGGCATTGCTCTTCAAGCTGCTCTCCACAGTTCTTCGTGTAAACATGGTTCTGAGTGAAAGGTGGGGCTGCTGTTTGCAGGACTCTGAGAGGTGAGGTTCTAATAAACTCCATGTATCATAAAGTTAAGATATATAGCAGCTGGATTTCCTGATGAATTGTTTTCTTACCAGAAAGTCTCTTTTTTTGTAATCAGAAAGCTTACTGAGAAAAACATCCAGTATGACAGAATGAAATTTTTCTACAGAGCTTTTCAAAGTTAGGCACAATATTTCATTTAAATCTATGATTTGATTACATTAACTAGAATTACTTATGAAGGACTAGTTAGAATAAGTCACCAACAATGAGTGAGACCAAGGCACCTGATTATTTCATTTAAAAATGTAATTATAATTATTTGAAAAACCATCAAAACAAATTAGGAAATTTCATTAATTTTAAACTTTTCCACAAACACTGTTTTGTGGAAAAACCAATTCAGAAGTAAGTTATCTTTTAACTGTCAAATCTGTGCAGAACACAAACTCCGTTCCAGTCAGCTGCATTCTCTATAAAACCCCAGTGGAAGGGCCTGTGAAGCAGTTTCCGCACCCATCACAGGTAGCAAAAATCAGACCAGAAAGTTTCCACCTTGAGCTCCTCCCTGGCCCACAGGATTTATGGTATGCAGAAAGGTGCATGTGGGAGCCAGAAGTCTGACTGCATTTCCTATTACTGGATCCTGAGCAAAGCATCTAGGCTTTTCAGTTGAAAGCACATTCACGGCACACACAAGTGCCCAGCCGTCTGTTACAGACTGTTTCTCAGCTGCACGCTCTTCAAACAAAGAGATGGGGGAAAGGGAAAAAATCTGAAGTACACCACACAACACAGCAAAATGAATTGAGGGGGGGGAAATACCACCAAAGGAAATTGCAAGGGAGGAAATGGAATGTTTTCTAGCTGTTGGAAGAGACAAAGCATCTGTGTTTATCATTTGTTTCATTTTTATTTTATTTTTTGTGACCTATCGTGGTGGCTTTTATGGTTACAGGTCAAAATGATGAGACCACAGTGTAAGCAGAAAAAAGAGCTGGGAGGTTTGTGACTCCACATTCCTTCTTCCACCTGAATCTTTGAAATATTGGAGGATTTTCATCTGTAATACAAAATCTCCAGGATGCTAGCCTTGCAAATACTTGCATTATTTAAAGGAAACCAACACAAAATATTTGTTTGAGGCTTTTTTCTTACAGGAGGTAAGGCTTGCAGAATGAGTCCTCAAATTTCTAAATCCTCCTTGCAAACACATACTTTATTTTCACTCTAAAACAGCTGAATCCAAACTGGAGTCTATGCTTGTTTGGGTTTTTTCTTTTAAAACCCATTTGGATTATACAGGTCTCGTGCACCATCTATTCACCTAAGGCAAATGTAACTCTGGCACTCAGAAAACTTAGCACCACAGGTACCTGCAGTCTTTGAAAGGAGTTTATAGTTTCAGTGGACACTGCCAAGTAGGCTGATTATAGCCTTATGGTAATTGTTGGCTTTTCCCCAACAGACTGCCTTCCTGTGTCAGTTTGCTAAACACAATATCCATCATTCAGGTTTAAGCACAAGACAATTCATTTTTCAGTCAGAGAAGGATGTAGCTATTTTTCATAAAAATCTTTTTTTCAGTAAAAAATTTTACATCCTACATTTCTTTACTGAGTTCACTGAAAATCTGTAAATCTTATCTCATTAAAGAACTAGGATGGACATTAATTAAAAAAAAAAAAAAAAAAAAAGCAAAAAGCTTCATATTTATTTGATCTGTTTCTTCTTTGGAACCAAAATTATCATGTTCTGCTGACTGAGTTAAGACCAGATTCTGATCAATTTGAGTAAATGACTCCAAAGGCTCTTGACTGCCATCCCCCTGCAAAGTTTCTCATGGACAATGTATGGAAATACCAAGTTTGCAATTTTTACTGTTTCACATCTTTCTGTGGATGAACTGCAGGTCACTTATGCTGGCCTCGCAGACCTCCAGGGCTCCACACAAGCCTCCACTCTAGAAATCATTTAGTGACACTTATTTGGACAAAGTTTGCTCTACATTTTGTGCTTTGCATATACTAGTATTATTACAATGGTCTTGAGTGCTTAAGTCTGCTGTTCTTACAGGGAGATAAATTGTCAGAGGTTAGAGATAGGAGACCCCAGCACATGGCTTTGATGACTGATGCGTCCACTTTCTAATACAGCCAGGGGCCTGAAGGATATAATACAAGTTTATCTGAGCCTATGAAAATATCTAGTGCAAAGCATCACTTCTTCATAAAAATAATAAATCTAGCTCTAGGTTTTCTCAAAATAATTATTCTGGATGTTACTCACTTATTGTAACAAAAAGTGAATCATTTTCCTCACTTTGATAGAAGCAGAGGTTTAGCCATTCATTCAGCTTGAAAAAAAAAAAAAAAAAGTTATCCTGGGATATTGTCTATCTAACATTTCATTCTCATGGATGCCTATTTTTGTGCCATTAAAATGGGGGGACAAGATAGCATTACTGACTAGACTCTAAGTGATTTTGAGATTAACATAGCTGTGTTGTTCTTTATTAATAGATCATATAATATTGCAATTATTTTTCATTATTACTGCTTTAGAGTTAGCAAAATCGTTATGCTCCTCTGTTCATAAACAAACAGCCCTGACTAGTCTTCACTGCCATCAGACTTAAATATTCCAGCCGTCAGGAAAAACAAGGTGTCAGAAAAAAAATTATCTTTGGTTTCATAGAAGAAATTGAAGAGTGAAGATATAGTTGTGTATCGCATGATCATACAGCATACAGGGACCACATCCATCTCTGACTTCTACCAGAGCCTGCTTCAGCACGTAGGAGTAAGCTTGTGGACAGAGCTGTGCAAACAATTGTTTTTCAAAGACTGACTGTTGAACCACAGAACTGAAAGTCTGGTCAGATTGAACCATAATCAAAAATGAAAAAGATGCTGGCATGCACTTTTTCTGTACCTGAATTAGAACCAGAAAAATCATGTTTGTGTTCATATAGCATGTTTTAAGCCAGCCACTTATAATATAAACAAAGGCATCAAAGAGCTTGGAGACAGGCAGGGGCACAACTACTCTGCGTTGAAGAGTGAAGGTATTTATCCAGCTGGTGAAAGATACAGGGTTGGTGCCCATCTTTGTCTCGGGTGGCTTTCTAAACTGGCTTCCCTTCACTTTAGGAAAATGCACTGATTTTATCACCTTGTTTTCAGGCTCTGCCCTCAATTATGTGTTTTATATAAAATGCTTAAAAGTATTCATTACATGATGACTTGTCAGTAAGTTAAGAGTCACTCATTTCTGCCTTGAGTTTTCTGTTATTTTCATCAAAGTGGAATAGCTTCATCAGAATAGCTTGAAAGACATCTACCCCACCGCGTTCCCACAGGAACGGTTATTTCAAATCCCAAATGAGTGCACTAACCTGCTTGTTTAAAGGAGGGTTTCATCCTCCAAATGTCCCTGAAAAAATATTTCTTACCTGAATCTGTTTGGTAAATTCGACCTGTGTTTGTCAACATTTTAGGTGAATGGCCATTTTACATCATCTTCCAGTGGAATTTAAAATCACAATGAAATCTTGATCTCTTGTGGTTTTTGAGGGAGACGGAATTGCGGTTTTTTAAGAAAGCTTCTGCTTAATCTGCATCTACCAAATCACCATTATTTCAGTTATGGCAGTCCTGCATGTAGCAATCTTGCACTGGAAGCTGGACTCAAGCATCAAAAAAATGCTTCTTGGCTTTTGGACCTCTGACTTAAAAATATTTTGTCTCTTGGTCTGTTGATAATAAAAATTCGTAGGAGAAGGATAAGATGAAGAGCAGTGCCAGTGCAATACACTCTTTCAAAGGGTAGATCAGTGAAAGAAACATGTCAGAACATCTGTTATCCAGAGGATCTTATATTGATTTTCATCTGAAAACCAAATCCTGCCTTTAGATTATGTACGTGGAACTGACTTCACGTGGTCTTTGGGCTGGAATAAGGAAGGTTTTTGTGTTACAGTGGTGGCTGGAGGGCTCATGGCCCTACTGTGTGACATACACCAGTTCAGCCTAAAATGTAATCATTGCCCTGCAGGGCCTAGCATCTACCAACTTCAGCCAAGAAGCAGGAATTGAGCACAGATCTGAATGGCAACCCCGTAGCCTACCAACTAGTTCAGAGCATCCCAGTTTGATTTCTACTCCTTACCTTCATGGCAACACAAAAAACACCAGTAAGGCAAGACACTTTAATTCTCAGATTTTCTTCAACGCCAGACATAATTGCAAAATACTGTGATATGGCATATGAAGTAGTCCAACTCTCTTGATGACTTTATCCAGTTAGCTTGGCTTTTTTACCTTACCATGCACCACTGCCCTGCAATACTGATTTAGCTAAGTAATTACTCAACAGAACAATTATTTAATTGCTGAACATGAATATTAACATTAGCTGAATAATAGTGGCTAAATAAATAAAGATTGGTGTTCTGAATCCCAGTAGATCCTCCAAAAACACATCAGCTAGGAAACTGGACCAGTTTAACCTTATATGAGGTAATGTGTTGAATTTGTATACTTCTTCAAGTAGCCATTATCATTACTCTCTGGTCATTAGCATTTTTACTTTAAAAGTCTGTGAAGTTGCAAAGTAGAAATGCACTCAACTCCAAACAGAAACTGGCCATAATAATACTGTTACAGTAGTTAAAGAAACAATCGTTTTTGTAGAAGTCAGGAACAAGATATGTGTGAAAGGTACATCAAGCTCAGGCCACCTGGGTTTACTGAAGTACTTTTTACCATACTCTCCCGAGCAATAAAATCAGCATAAAATTGGGCAGAACAAACTTTCCATTGGAACAGAAAACAAACCAGTGCTTGTGCTTTCCACTGAAACTCTCTCTTTTTCAAGGCATTAGTACTTTTGTTGGTTTTGCTTTTATCATGGGTAATTTACATCTCTAAATTTTAAAGATATCTGCAGGAGGTACTCCAGCTAATAAATAATAATGGTACCATATATGTTATTTTACATCAAATGTCTCTCCAGAATACCTCCCTCTCATTCAACAACTTTTTGATAAGGCATGTCAGCCATTTCCTCTTCTTAAAGACTTAACTAAGTAAAGATAATTTTGTTAATCTTTATCCTGTTACTTTTCCTCTGTTTAGCTTTACACTATACAGCATAATTGTTTTGACATAACCAGCTAGCTTCCACAATGGAATAATATGTCAAGGACACCAACTCCAGATGTGCAGGGTGCTTTTGCTGCTGAGGGATGCTTGAATTCCACAGAGAAATGTGAGCAGACAGGGTATTTTCAACTGAAGATAGCAACACAGTAAATAGCAATGCAGTGTGGTCATCTTGAGGTAAAAGGTAGCAATCTGTTATTGTGATCAGTTATTTAAAGGCTGCTTTCAAATTAGCTTTGCAGTCATAAATGTGTAAATATTTAAATTTTTTTCTAAGTAAACATGAACCAGTTCCTTGAGTAAAAACAGAATATGTCTGAATTGGATGTACTTCTGTATAAAAATGATGGTTTCTTTCACAGCAAAAACATATCAAAAGTAATGTATCCAATGGAACTCCAGCTTTGACAGATGCAGATAAATAAAAGTTGAAATGTAGTGCTAGTGTTTGTCACTGGAAACATAATGCAGAATTTAGGCCAAGATGTATTATAAATTTAGCACATTTTAAAATATAATATCCAAAATTGAGAAATTGTTCCACCCAAGTGTAACACTTCTTTCTTTAGAGTCTTCCCTGTTTTGCAACTCTGACTAACTTCAGCCATTGAACTCCAGCTATGAATGGTGAGATGAAGAAATGAGGATCAAGTGTGTGCCTTGCATTATCAGTCTGATATAGGCACCAGAAAACTGCAGGCTACACTCTGGGACCACCAGCTGAACTTTTTATTGAGAGTAGTCTTGTAGGAAATCAAACGCATAGGGCCTATCTGTTGCTCCTTTGATACAAAAGTACAATGAAGTCAACTTGACTTTCTTTCCATGTTCCTGTTTCTCTTTCTTACTTACCACTCACTGCTTACATTCCACCTTCATCAGCCCATGTTTGTTTTCCTAAGTTTATCAGAGATTTTGCATGAGCAAAACAAACAGGATTTGATCCCAGACATCAAATTAAATTAGCAGTGTAGATTAGCTGCTCTCAGATGAGTCACTTTCTACTTCCAGTAAGTCTCTGCATCCAAATCTTGGATGTCTACTGCCCAACAAGCAAATTACCTCAGTACATTTCAACTGTTCTTCATGTGATGGAGGAAAGAAAATGGGCAGCTTCATTCTCTTTTGGATAGTCTTGGGTGAACACCCTGTTACATTCCCAACCTACACAAGCCGTTTCCTCCTTCCACGGTGTTACTCTTCCATGGGACCAAAGGACACTCAGGTCTCTGCATCCAGCAGAGAAGACAAATGCTGCTCTCCCTATGGCCTGCAAAGGAGGGAGGGAGAAAGAGAAGCTTTGTGCCTTCCCTGCTTCTCCCTCACCCCAACTTTGTGCTCAGGCCACATTCAATGTGACCCTAAGCAGTTGCATGTGTGGACTTAAAGATTACAAGACAGAAAGTGGACGGTCCTTTTTTTTTTTCTCCTCCTGCACACGGAACTCCCACTGGCTTTCCTGGGAGCTCCCTCTATAGACTGACAAGCAACAGGTCAGAGGAGATGGAAAGGCTTTTTACCTGCCAACCCCAGAGTTCAGGATGTGTTGTTTCTCCTGCAGCGGTTGATGACACCCTAACACCTTAGCAGCACTGGAGCTGCATTCCTACGCTGTAACAGGGGAAGCAGGACCAAGGGCCTGAACTAAGGTCTTGGCAGGTAAGTGAAGGAGCAACCAGTATCAAACAGCTTCATTTGAAAGTGTACGTCTTTGTAATGTTTAAGTCTTAATATGTGCTCTGCTTTACCTTGGAGCTTAAACTTCCACTACTCAAAGAGTATTTGAGATCACCTCTAATTCAGCCAAATGCCTGAAAAAAATGTCGAAGAAACTCATAAATGCAGAGGGGCTAGAAAGAAAGGTTATTTGTACTAAAAATGCCTCGAAGCTAGGATTTCTTCTTAGAGCTGAGCAGAAGTAATTCAGGTTAGCGGGGGAGGGAGAAGCTTCATGCTACCAACGTGTTTTTGTATATCACTGCTGAGGATGATTGGAAGCATCATTATGTGGTCCTCAATAGTCAAAATATGAGCTCTCCTGCGACTGGGAGGGGGGAGCTTTTGCTCGGTTGCTTTTCTTCTCTCAATTGGACACATAGGTAACACCTGAGAAAGGGAAATCTCCATCTCCCTACTATGTTCCACTTCTTAAGTTATTGGAACCAAGTGTCTAATATACTTATGAATACTTATGTCATTCAAAAGGTGATTTATTTCAGTTACCAGGAATTGTGTTCTTGCTGACAATACCATGTTCCAGAACATTCACAGGGAGCACACACAGAGGAATTCACTATCACTAAAGCAAATTCAATTAAAAAGATATTTACAGAAAAATACGTGATGATAGTTACCAGCTCAAAAAACAAAGGAAAAAAAAATTAAAACATCTTTACATAAAGGAAGTCTTTCTTTTTTCTGGCTTGTGGTGATATGAGGGTAATGGACACCTTTCTATTGAGAGGCCAGTAAGTTTTACTTTTTGGAATGAAAAGCAAATTTAGATCAGAGGAGGAAATCATAAGAGGCTTCCACATGCTGTGTTCTGTATCTGAGCCATCTACTGCCATCGCATGCAGGAGAGAAAAAAGGGAACATTCATAAAGAATGAACAACCATCCAGAACTGGTGGGGCACCAAAGCCTCATCAATTTCCAGTTCAGATATTCTCATCCTCTCTACCTTTATTGTTACTAGTTATTCTCCATTTACTAAGTCAAATCACTCAAAAAGTGACCTCTAAGTTTGTGTCCATCTTTCAGTGGATAAACTGTGAGCTTCTAAGAAATTACACATGCTAATAGGACCTGTTAATTAATATTAATCAGAATTAAAGGGAAAAGCCATTAACAAAAAATTCTTTCCACAATTTTACGAGCAAGAGTGAAAAATGAAACTTTCGTTTATATCTTTTAGAAGTTTACAATTACTGTAGTCATTGTTTTTAAATTAACTTTCTCTAGACAAAATAAAGTGTTGTACTACATTGCAGCCTCACTGTTAGGAATGAAGATAGAGGAGACAGTGCAGGAAGGCAAACACATACGACCAAAATGGAGAGTATCCAAGTCATAGAAGAATGGTAAGTTGGTCAAACTGTTGTCTAGTAAATGTTTTTAATTTGCCTATAAGTAATAGCAAGAATTGTCTTGGGTTTTATGCTTTGGAAATGTCCTTTTGACTACTTTTCCACCAAAAAAATCTACACAGAAGGAAACAAAATCTGTCCTGACAATGCAATGCCAGCAGAGACATTCATAAGTCAGGCTCACTTACAGTTTCTTATTTGTGGGGAAGAACTGTGGGGAGGAATGGGAGGTGCATGGATGGTTCTATAGACCTGTAAGAAGCCTCTGCTACCTGTGGGATCATTTTGTTCTGTTTATCCAGACAAGAAAAAAACCCTAATGGTCACAAGGGTACTTCACAGCCAGATTTTTAACATGGCTACCTTTCATAAAACAACTTGGAGTATGATTTCACTGGAATTAACCAAGGAAACACATACCTTGAAAAACTGAAAGTCTGAGCTTCTGTTTCTGTCTGAAACTTGGCCCCCTGTTTATTGAGTTGAGAAAAACACTAATCTATCATCAGTGTCCTTGAATTCTCTAATTCCATAAAAAGTGAATGAAAACGTAACTCTAGAGGATATGATTGATGGTATGAGCAACCCAAACAACTCATTGTCTTCTTCCTTATTCATGGTCAGACAATGTCAGAAATTTCCACAAAATACTGTAGTGAAGATTGCTTCCCAGTAGACAACGAGGGAGCACAGGTGGCTTGTTGGCTCCATCCACCTCAGCAAGTTCTTTTCACCCTCCTTAGAGAGAGGATTTTTCACCTTCAAATCATACTTTTTGGTTCAGATTGCAATTATTTTTCTGGATAGTTTAAATGTTAAAGACATTCTCATTTATTATGCCTTTTGGACTGCTGAAAGCTATCACAAAGAGCCTCCCATCATCCAGTCTACCTTGCATGCAGAGTAGGAATTGATAAATGGACTTGAAGAGAAATCATATAGACAAACGTCATTTACTGTGCAACGTGATTACAGAGAAGCTATTAAGAACAGCTAGTAAAGCTCTTGTGCTGGATCCTATCAGGAAGGGGAGAGTTAGTGCTCAGAATTAAGTTTGAAACCATATTTAATTGTTGTTAAGTAATTTGGAGTATTACCTTCTGAAGCTATTCATTGGTACATTAATGGATTAGTGACGCAAGTTGGTCTTCTATTCACTTATCTAGTGCATCCACTGTTACGACCCATGAATAGTTTCCATCAGAAAATGGGAATAAGGACTTTTTCCCATTTCTTCTCTTTCCAGTTTTGCCAGCCACGTCCATCACATCTCATGCCAATAGATCATCATTCAGGTCAATAGCACTAAACAGAGGGAAGCTTAGCAACGCTTAGGTACAAGCACAGAAAAATATGCTAATTTAAAAGCTCTCTGAATTACTATTTTGTTGAGCCTCATTAGTATGCTCTTGGCTGCCAAGAGCCTTTTGTTTTTCTTGTCCTTCCTGAACCAAATCACGTGGCAGCCAGTGATTGGCCAAACACCATCAGAAGCAGGCAGGGACATCAGGTGTCACCTAAACCCCCCCCCCCCCCCCATGAAGGGGAGTCTATTGCCAGCTCCCTGAAATCACATCTCCTTTAACTGCAGACACAAAAATTCAATGCTGTTGTGGGATTTTGCCTTTGAGTCTGATGGCTAAAAACTCTAGCAAAAAACTTGTAGAAAGACAGGCACATCTCTTATTAACATTGAAAATGTTCAGTGGACTATTGAGATAATGAATGCACAAGTGAACAGTGAACAAAATTCCCCTGTCACTGCTGAAGCCTTTTTGCTTCCAGTTTTCATTCTGGACTAAAGTGCAGATGAAAGGAGAATTTTTGGATGAATGTATGAAAATATTGTTAAAAAAATAGAAGCATATTTGTAACGATACTTTGCTTTTGCAGCCAAAACCCTACTGCAGATGAAATTTTGTCTTGGTCTCAGAATTTTGACAAGATGATGAAAACACCAGCTGGGAGGAACCTTTTCAGAGAGTTTCTTCGAACAGAGTATAGTGAGGAGAACCTGCTTTTCTGGCTTGCGTGTGAAGATCTAAAGAAAGAACAGAACAAGAAAGTTATTGAAGAAAAAGCAAGACTTATATATGACGATTACATTTCTATACTATCACCAAAAGAGGTAAAGCTGTAAATGCTACATTTGCATTTTCTGTTATTTTAGAGCAGGAATGTTATACCCTGAATTGCCAGATGGGGGTCTCAAGGTCTGCCTCATTTGTCAGATGAAAGTCTAGTATGGGCATTAAATCAGGAAAGGAAGGGACAGAAAAAGCAGAGACACAGGTGCTGGGTCATTTAACATCATTGACCCCACCACCTCAAATTTCTCTGTAATGCTCAAGAGATTCCAGTAAGAGAAGGCTGAGAAATAAGTATAGAATCATAGGATGGTTTGGGTTGGAAGGGACCTCAAAGATCATCTAGTTCCAACCCCTCTGCCATGGAAAGGGACAACTTCCACTAGACCAAGTTGCTCAAAGAGAGTTGCTTTTTCTGCACCTTTTTTTGCACCTATGAGAGGTGCTCCAGCTCTCTGATCACCTTTGTGTCCCTCCTCTGGACTTATTCCAACAGGTCCATCATGTTCTTCTTATGTAGGCTTCTTTAGTAATGCTACATGCCTGCCAGAGAGAGGGAGTAAGTAATGCAAATGGATTTCTGGAGAAAAGACAGCAAAACTAAGGAATTTAAATCAGAATCATTACAGATTTATCTTTTGCAACAGCTGTCTCGGAGAAAGTCCAAATTTGCACTGGTTAGTGCTATGTGAAAATCCAGGAATGGAGACCATGTATTTTCTCTAATGAAAGGTACGATAATATCTGGGAAATTATGTAAGAATGTCTGTAACCCTTAAACTGAAATAGGCAAATTCTGAAATGATCTTCACCTGGAGTAAAGAAAAAGCATCCCCTATCAAACCATGTTTTGGAATAGTGAGATTTATAAATATATAAGCGCTATAGAAGAGTCTTTTTTTAGGCCACATCATGTACCTTTAGCTCCTTTCCCTTGATTTCGTGCATTGCATCTGACTACCTACTCAATGATGTTATGCTAGTTTATACTCACTGTGGCCCTTGCTTCCTACATTTTACTTCTGCGCTGCTCTCAGTAATAATTTGCAACTTCATTCATATGAATGAAACCAACAGCAATTTATAGCTCCATTATTTTCTTTTGTGCTATAGTGTATACTTTTGCTCTGGAGTGAGATAACTGCCAGTACAGCAAGCTAATAATGAGTTTTTCCTATAATATCTCTAGTACATATGTATGTGCTGAATGCTTAGTTGTCTTTTTAAGTTAAGATCAACCAGCATTTAAAATTAATCCACTAAGTGTTGTTTGACTTAGGGTTTAACAAAACCACTCACAAACTTGATGCACTGGACATGTGCAGATGTCATAATCCAGTTGCCCCTACTCCTACTGGAAATCTTAAGAGGCAAACAAGAACTGTTTGCAATGCTTTAGATCAGCACAGGAGCTGAAAAGCTCTTGTTCATCCAGGCATCCAGTTCCAGATTTTATCTTTTAGCATACAAGCTGAAATATGTAGCATCACTTGTTCAGTGATGAAGTTATTGAGGCAGAAGGTCTTACTGTTCTAAACACATACCCTGTGTTCATCTGGTTAGCAAGGAAATACCTTTAGTAATTCCAACTAGTTTTGCCATCTGGCTTTAGTGACTCACTGAATAACTACAGTGTAAATTAATAGTTCCATAATTAATTTTATTTTTCATTCTATAAATGCAATTAACTTGTACTGTATTCAATGGCACAAAGCCCCGCCATCCTGCCAAATTAGAGTTGTTTATCCCAGCAATAATATTTGATAGTGAAGAACCAATTAGCTAGCTGCACAGACTGGTTTTGCTGAGATACATGCATGTGCATGTGTGTCAGGGGGAGAACTGCTTAAATCTTAGTGTGTCATTTCTGTGCTACAGAAATGCAACGCTCTAGGACTGAAATCTATTCAATAAACTCTGAAGACACACGGCTGCAACACTGCTTCTCAAAACTACCATAACACTACACCCCTGCACGCTGTTGTGTCTGTAAGCAGGTAGTCACTGGCTGAGCGGCCTCACCAGTCTGTTCATTCCTGCTGCGCAGGCTGGCCTGCTCGCACAGCTCCATCGGTTAGACAATGAAAAATGCCTGGGTTGAAAAACAGCGTAGAAAAGAAATGTCACTTGCAGATAGATCGATTCCTTAACTCCGCTAGCTGTGGGGCTGCCCAGGCAGCCGTGCCAGCGCAAGGGAGAGGAAGAGCCAGGGTGGGAAAGGCTGTTCATGGCAGCTGATGCAGCGCTGCCGCCCATCCGTAAGGCAGGCGCACAGCCCCGGGGTGCTGCCTGCAAGCCTAAATGGGTGCTTGGGTGGAGAGTGTGCATCAGGCTGGCATAATGGGTATGCTGCAGAGGCAGCATACTGGAGTAATAGGTACGGTGTGCTAGCATGAATCGGCAGCTGTTTACTCACAGTTAGGCTGCATCACAGTTGTGCTTTGAAACTAACTGATAACCAAGTAACAGCAAATATTGGAGGAGAAAGAGCTGTGTGAGGAGAAAGCCTGCTGTGGCAGCAACATACTCCAATATGCCAACGAACCGACAATGGCAGATATATTTACTATATTTAGTAAAAAACAGCTATATTTACTCCTCCATACTATACCATACCACTGTATTTGAAAGACTTTGATTTACCACAAAAACCCACAAGCTCATACATCCACACATGTTCTGAGTTTTCATCTCAGTTAGCATCCCTCACATTCCAAGGCATCATGGTTCATGGAGCTTTCCAGGGCTGAATTAAATCCTTCAGACAATATCAATATCTATTTATAGGGTTACAGAGTAGTAGGGTCAGACTGCAAACTGGTGTAAATCACAGTAGCTTAATTAATGTGTGCTTGGTATTTCTCTACTCAGAGTTTTAGCCTTTTTCTTCTTAGCTGAGTAAACCCTTGCTAGCCCCAGTGGGCTTTCCTGCTACTGCCATTTCATTTAATCCGGAAGGCATTAATTTTACTGGTTTTACAGCATTTTGTGGATAAGCTATCCATTCACTCAAATTTCTAAATGATATTCTAAAATCCTCTGAGTATTCATCCCAAATGTAATGTGGCCTTTTCGGAGTTCATTACAAATGGAAAGAAAGTAAATGAGAAGCTAAAATTGAAACTTGCTAACCACTTCAATATGGACATATGATATCCTGAAAGTACAAATTACCAGATGCTAAAGTCTTGAAAAGAAGAACAAATCTGAGATAGTTAATATTAATGGGGAGATTAACATGATAAAAATGATAAAAAACTGTGGGTAATTTGTGAGTAACAAGTGTGGTGCCTGAAAAAAAAAGGAAAAAAATGTGTAAGGCAGCCAGATGAGAATGTTGAATAGAAAGCTTCTAAAGATTTAACCACATATGGTCAGGAAAAAAAACATTTCAGCTCTCTGAATGAGAGTCATTCAAAATTCTTTTCAGAGAAATAAATATGTGAAAAAAATTTTCTTAAGGTAGAGTAACGCAATTTTGGGAAATCCAGGTTACTGCAGAGCTTTTTGTAGTTATACTGTATTTATTCTGTTATACAGCTGTATTACATCTCACAGATCTTAAGATGGATGCAGAGATCACATCAAAACTGAAATTTGTCAGAGTCAATGGTCTTTGTAATTGTGTGATGGCTCTGATAAACTCACACATTCATTGGAGGCCTGAGTAATAGCGATGTAACGTATAACAATCTTTCTGACATTATTGTTCAAGATTAGTCTTTTCTTATCTTTTTCAGGTTAGTCTTGATTCCCGGGTGAGAGAAGTGATCAACAGAAACTTGTTGGATCCCAGCCCTCACATGTATGAAGATGCCCAACTCCAGATATACACCTTAATGCACAGAGACTCTTTTCCAAGGTTTTTGAACTCTCAGATTTATAAGTCTCTTGTTGAAAGTATTACAGGCTCTACTTCTGAAACTTAGTTTTAATTTTCAAACAAAATAACTTGATTTTTTTGGGGTGGGTGGGATGGAAGAAAAGTAGTTTAATAACATCTGGAGCTGGGTTCCTGGAGAACTACAGTTTAGCACTACTCAGGCTACTGTGAAGAAAACAAATACATATTATGGTCTCTGTCTACATTTTTACCAAGGTTCCTCCTTGCTCAAGATGGCATGGGAGGGGAACAATGGATTTGCCAAAATACATTTGTTTCACACTCCTATCACCCTACTGGAGTCCAGATTGCAATGATGTATTTGTAGTTTTATGAACAGTCTCCTTGTGTATCCTCACACTGCATGTGCAAGGTAAAACTGCTTCACTTATCACTTAGTTGTTGCAATATTTAATCCAATAACATAAATTATATCTGTATTTAAGAACTTTTTTTGTGCAATACAGTCTTATGGTACATAGAAACAATTGCAGCAAACCAGAAAGAGGCTTGCATTTTTTAACATCACTAACTGAAAAAAGCCAATTTTTAAGGTGTAGCATTACTCAACATGCTCTACTGAGTACAATACACTGACTTTTTGAAGCCAATATTTCTGTACAGAAAAAAAAGAGCTATTTATCACTGTTTATTTAAAATAAATAAAGCAGAGGATTCCTCTGGTTGTTCACTGCCAAAACTGTGGCATTTTCATTACAAAGTTTGCAATGTCAAAAAAAAAGAAAAAAAAAAGAAGAAAAAAAAAAAAGCACAAACCACTTAAAGGGATCCATATCTGAGTGACACAGTCTATGCGCTGATATTGTTTAATTGTTAAATGAACAAAGATTTTCAATGTACATTTCAGATGTCAGATACTGTAATTGATTTATTAAAGACTGGCTATCCAGTTCTAACACTGTTGTATAATGTTATGTAGTTCAGCAAAAAAAAAACAAAACAAAACACAAAAAAACACAAAAACAAAAAGCTTGATAATTTAGTTTTTTGAATAAAGAAATTTAATAAAAGATTGCCTACATGTAGCATTTTAGAGCATTTTAGAACATTTTGATGAATTGCATCTGTCCTGTAAGATTTTTTTTTTTTTTTGAAAGCTAAATCCAGTAAAAAATGTTTTTAAACAAAGTAATGTTTTACGAGGTGGCGGGTTAAAGAAGACTTATCTTAGCTTCTAGCCTCATTGATTTTGAGTAACTCCTTGAAAACAAGGGGTTTCAAGAGTAATATTAAACCAAACTTCAAGGGCTCCTAAACCCACAGTCCTTACCCAAGCAAAATGCCTATGGAAACGCAACGGGTGTCTTTCCTGGGTAAAGAATCCTGTACTGAGCCCTTAATCAGAGCTAAGGCAGCACAGTACTCCCATTGCTTGGCTGCCACGGTGTTTTTAATAGGTGTTTGCTTGGCCTTTTTGTCAAAAAATGTCCAATTTCAGGATGCATTTTGATGTTTAAAGAGACAGTGACTTGGAACTTAAAAAAAACCCATCTTCATAGCTACCATATACAGGCAAAATGAGCATTAGCATCCTTCACAAACTGCTATAGATATACCAAGAAATGGCTTTGAATACTTGTTAAATATATATATACACATGTATGTATGTGTGTGTGTATATGTATATTTAATACTGACAACTCTGGTCTTATACTAAGACTCAAGAGGCAAGGTTCCTCTCACTTACATAGGACTAAACATGGCATAAGCCCATTGCTTTCGATGGTGACCAGAAGGTCTGGCAGTTGTGTCCGTGAGTTGAATCTAGCCCCAACACACTTGGCTCCAACCACCCAGTTACTCCTTGCAGGCAAACTCCGGTGCCAGCTCTCACTGGAGCCGCTGCTGCCCAGGCGGATCTGCTGCTATGCAGTAACTGGTAGGATGCAGGTCTTAGTTTATCTTCTGGGGCTTATTTTTTTTTCCTTTTTTTTACTACCTCTCATTTTTTTAATTTATTGAACATGCTTCAAATAGCAAGTCTGGGGAATTTTTTAATCATTCTTTTTACTTGAAACCTGTGTGCTTTCTTTGGATATATATACAAACAATTTAACGAACTGTTTCTTAAACTCATTTGGTTTTGTAATTTATATAGAATTCAGGAGATGATTAAAAGGGCTATTCTCTATTCCCTATGCAAATATTTTAACTGTTGTAGTGTTTGACAAAATGGGATCTAAAAAATTCTGCAAAGTGGAAAGCAAATCTGTTTACAGTGGCGTTGCTGACTATCCTACCATATTCAGCACTTTTAAATATTGTTATTTATGAAAATGTAGTTTAAAATGCAAGACAAAATATTTATAAATGTTTCTTTTAATAAATACCTGTTTTGTCTGAAAGTGTTATTGTGTTATGACAACTTTATTCATGTTGGTTAGCTACTTACCATTATGAATAAAACATTCAATTATTATACTGGTAGAATAATAGCTATATTGTTTACAAATCCTGATGGGGGGGGAATGCAGTAAGAAAGGACTGCCTCCTTCAACTGTGAAATACTGTTAGAAACAATGAATTTTTCTGGGTTTTTTCTTAATTGGAATTTATCTATGGTCCTACATATGTCTAGTATCATTTGATTACAGTTATATTTACTGTGGTACTAAACATATACAGCATCATATATGTATATATTTACATAGTGTAATTTCAAGCTTGTTGGTGTTTGAGGCACAATACATCTAGTCCACACATCTAAACAAGGTGTAAGAGACAAACTGCATGCATAAGTCTTTACAAATGTAGACTTGAATATTCTTAATGTTACTATTTGATGGTGACCTGCTAGTCATAAGCTATCTTTATAAGATACTTCACACAGGTAGAAGTTCTTGTCAACATTGACAAGTCATCCTTTCAAGGACAGTTTTAAAGCTAAATGTGTGGGCCCTAAAATATTATCTTGCTTTCTAGCATAAGATTCCAAAATCTGTATTTGGAAACTGTTCCATCATTTTGAAAAATATTACACCAATCTTAAGTGTAATATTGCAATGAAATCACGTTCAAAATTTCTTGTCTTAAATCCTCTATTTGGAGGGATTTAAAAACTGAACATAACACGTGAACTTTCTTTCTTGGAGCAAATGCTCATATTACAATGTTTAATATACATTTCATCTATCAGTTTGGGTTTCCCAAATTTTTTTATGAAAAAATGGATATGGTCCAAATGGACAACAACTCATGCTGTAACATGATCTCATTGCCTATCATACAGTTCTTTGAACACAAATTGTAAAACAGTCAAGCTATTAAACTGATTTATTGTGCATGCAGTGTACAATACACTTTGAAAAACTGCCTAAATACACTTATTCTATAGCCTGGAATAAAATAAGTATGTATTTAACTTGTATTTCAGTTTTTCATGAGAATGTATATAGCAAGAGCACTACAGAAAGTGAGTTATGTTTTTGTCACTTGCCCAGTGTTTAATCTTTTCTGTCAAATACAGCCTAATAACAAATAGCCACAAATAAGCAGAGCATTTGTGTACACTCCTGACCTTTAGGTTTCAAAAAACCTGAATATATATATTGTATTATGCATGTGTTCAACTTAGCTGTTTACAGTCAGCTTTCATATAACTGAGCTGAAAGTAGTTTGGAACACCCAGGATAAAACAAAACCCCCAAAACCCCCACAGATAGGATCAAGAGTATTTAAAGTAGACTGAAGGCACATATGGTATGAAGGAGATTAAAGGTGTGATGGACAAAAGACAGGTCAGTTAGACAGGTGGCTAGGCTGCGTGTTAACCAGCTGAGTCCAGGCAGCAACATACCATGGAAATATGGCCATAGTACTTCCAGGTCCACAGCTTTTCCACAAGTTGCTTGAGCACCTCTGGAGTCCACGTAATCCATTCGCAGGACAACAGAGTGGACACAAACCAGACTTAAGCTAGTAATAGCTCTGTTTGAAACTAAAAGCATGCTAAAGTGTCTGCTAGGCTGTGGGCTAAACCAAGCAAATAAAGGAGACCTACATTCTACCTTTATCAGCTAGGGTTTAAGCTGTCACCTGATGCCAGACTCACTCCCTTAGGCAGCAAATTTGATCACAAGGAGCATCTGCCTGTGGAACCAGTATCTTTAAAAAAGGTGGGGAGCTCTTTCAGTGAGAGCAGCTTGCTGGACTGACCACGCCATGAGCCTGCTCAGGAACTGGCAGCTTCTTCATGCAGTAAGTGCTTGCGAAAGCCACTTAACGTAAGTGTTCCACAATGCAAATTCAAAAGCAAAGCTGATACAAGAATTAACTTCAGTGACTCTCCACACCACAAGGAGTAAAGCTCACACCTCTGTCTGTCACAATGTCTGTCAGCCTGCTCCCAGGAGTCTTAACCCAGCCAACAACAGCCCAAGTCCTTATTAAATCCAACAAAGCAAAAATTTAAGGTTGCATGTAGACAGACAGCTGCAATGTCTGCTCCAAGTTGATTTGAACCATGTCTAACTACCAAGTTCAAAACAGGGTTTTCCTTAGCCCATAATGCTGTTATTTTTGGGGAGACCCAAGAGTAGCACTGTAGCACATTCTGGCACATGGTTGCAGTGACAAAGGTCCAGTCCTGTTCACCAATACCCTGAGTACATTTGCAGTGACAAAACCTCAGCCCCATTCACGTAGGTCCTGAATACTGCTGCGAGCAGCAGAAGTGACATTTGTAGAATGAACGAACAAAGCAATAATGGTGCCAAAATCAGCTGGGAAAATACCTGACATAAACATTGTCTGCATATTACTTTAATGTTACACCAAAAGCCAGATTTTGCCCCTTCCTTCATCCTCACTTTGTGGAAACCCATCCTTCCAATTTAAAACGGGGGTACAATTCAGGTGATTCAAAGACTGACCATCAGTCATTGACTCGCACAACCTGTTTTTACCTTCTTACAAGCTTTACATTACATCACCCCTTACTCTAAATTTCCTGACTTCTGCATCCTTCTCTCACAAATGGGGTTCACACAGCTGTTACTCTTATAATTGCTTTTATTATTACAGAACAGCAAAACATTTGGTCTATTAAATGCATAAATTCGATAATATTTCCTTTACCCTACTGAAAGAAGGCTTCAGGGACCTTCATGGGCAGGCAGTAGTTAGTGTAAGGGAAGCTTTTGGTGGGTGAGATTTCATAAGCAGCAGCCTGGGCTGTTTATCAGCGCCAGACCAGCTGCACAGACTGTACATTCTCCACAAAGTTCTTTGAATGTGATTTTACTTATAAATTATTGCTACAGTGTATTCTGCCAATAAACCTTATTCAAAGTGGTGCATTTACAATCATAGGGAAAAGTTTTTATCCAACCATTTATTTTAATTTAACATTAAACATATTCCAAATAACAAATTCTCACATTGACCATATTGCATTTGGATTTCCACAATGGAACAAAACTTCCAAATTTTCATTTCTGACTACCAAAACTACTTAGGTGTGCAAGCATTACTCTTGCTTTTGTTATTACATTCATGAAAATAACAATTTACTAGTAGCATATATCATTCGGAAGTTACTGTTACTCCACTGGTGTAATATAGTTATAAAGTACGATTACCTAGTTTTGTTAAGACATGAACAAGGACAGAAGAATGGCAAAGACCACTTCGACTCCTTCAATGATTGCAATATGAAATACTGCCCAATAACATTTTATGGATAGTTGCACATTTTTATAATAAAGTATATTCTTCAAACTCTCTTGAGTATAGCCAAGAATCTCATCAATGATGCTATCTGAAAGCAGGTTACTATGCCACGCTGTCTGCATGCTTGAGGGGATTTGCCAAGATAATCCCACAACAGCCATCACATCACATTTACTCAGTGACTGCATCTTCACGGCCTTCCAGTTTAAAACTTTGATGTAAGACGCTGTACTAGGATCTGTATTTGGTAAATGGGCAGTCTTCTAGTTTCTCCACTGATCCCTGAGGCAAAGGCTCCTTCAATCGCCTTTTTTTCTTCTGATAATGCATTTGCTTTCCTCTAAATGCTTAGTTTTGCACCTGCTTTTACTGTGGAGGTATCCTTCCACAAGCATTTATGACTTCCCCCTCCTCAGGGTATTTTGATTCTCAAAATATCTTCTGGAGTGAGAGGAGACAACCTGTAAGAGCGACCGGGACACCCCCACCCCCCGCCGAGGCTTCCCAATTCCCCTTCACATAAGCAGCCCTGGAGGCTGGCTGCAGTGTTGGACACTAAACGCCCCCAGAACCCGGCCGTTTAAACTTGCGGTATGGAGGATCTGGCGAGGTTTGGGGTTTGTTTTGGTTTTTTGTCAGGATGAGTACAAACCCGACGCCAGCGCAGCCTCCCACCCCGGCCTGCCGGGAGGCGCGGGCAGGAGCCTAACCCGCCCAGTGCCCGCCGAGCCCTTAGCCCGCCCTGCCAGCGCTGGCCAATCGCAGCGCGCCCGGCCCAGGGCGCCGCCCCGCGAACCGATTGGAGCCGAACTCGTTCGTCCCTTCCTGCCAGCAAGCACCGGTAATTTCCGACTGCGTCCGAAATCGGCGCCGAATCTCTTCGGCAGCTTCCGGAAACCCGGAAGGGAAGCGGGCGAGGGCGTTCGGTTGTCTCCGGCTCGGGCTGGGCTGGCGAAGGAGGAGCGGCCGCACTCCCACCCCAGCCGGGCATGCGGCTGTTCTCGCTAGCTCTCCGCGCGGTGCAAGGCTGCCGGGCCGCCGCGCCGCTCCCTCAGAGCCGCCGGGCAGCGCTGGGCGGGGGCTGCGCGGCTGAGACGTGGCCGCGGCAGCCGCTCCGCGGACTGAGCGCCCGGCCCGGCT
>JAVJGJ010000059.1:46716196-46729528 GCA_035590215.1 Microhierax caerulescens | reverse complement strand
GTGGTTTGTTAGTTGTTTGTGTTTTGGGTTGGTTGGGGTTTTTTTGGGTTTTTTTGTTTGTTTGTTTGGGTTTTTGGTTTTTTTTTTGTAGAGTAAGTTCTTCATGTGAATATTTTTTTGAAGGTTTTCTGCGACTTGCACCGATGTAAGTCTGAGGTTTAACCATACTCAAATATTTCAGATGAGAGTGAAGATTTCCAGAAACTTGCAGAAAGGGAAATCGCCTCCTGTGAAGAAGAGATAGCTGAACTGAAACACCAGGTTAGATACCTTTAAAAGCCCCTATTTCCTTCCCATTCTTAAATTTACAATGCCAGATTGTCATTTTATCAAAATAAGATGTGTATGATAAAACTTTTCTTCTCCTCCTCTCCCTGTCAATTGTATGTAGTCCTCAACTGTCTGTTATCTAAGGAAAATGGAAAATGCAGATGGTATAGACACAGCCTGCAAGGGCCTGCTTGTACCTGAAATTGTTTGAATCGGTACATCTTTATGAGTATTTTGTCTTGTTTGGGTGTACCCTCATGGATCTCCAGCTTTTACCTACTGGAAACATTAAATTTGTATAGTATCACACACACCAGTGCTTTTTGGGGAAAAAGAAATAAATAGCTTAATACTATGTAACTACTTTCAGACTGTTACCTTTTATAGATTCTACATCTTATGTTGCTTTTATGTTACTTTTCTATGTTACTTTTTTGGTTTATGTACATTTTATGTTACTTAACAGGAAAATGATGATCTTTACATAGACACACTGTTATATATTCTTAATGTTACTGGTGAAGTAGAAGCTGGTATAGTCACATTGTTTATTCCTCCCACAAGAATACAACAGTTACTTTAGATTTTTGTCAATACTTAGAACATTTCCAAAAAAAGAAGGAGTCTGTGGAGGGAAGCATCACCAAATGCTAAAGAGGGTGATTGAGAAGCATTTGCAAATCATCTCGAGTTTTGATCCAGCCTGCAAAATTGTGATATGGTTGTTTTGGTTGTAGTGTACCTTTCTTCTGCAGATCAGTATAAGGCTGGCTCTCCCTTTTTAAATAAATAAATGAATAATACAGCTGGATTGTTGTTGAAGGACTGTTCTCCTGAACATCTATACCTTCTTAGCTCTGCAACTGAGACCAGATTAGAAGGGAATCTGATGGGAAGGGAGGTGCTCAGCTGTCTTGCAAGAACCAGCCTGTATCCTGTGGTATCCAACCATCGCAGTGCTTCTGATGAGTGAAAACTTCTGTGAAGGTTCATAGGTCTTGAGAGAGACCTTTGTAGCTCCTGCAACTGCGAGCAGACCCAGGGAGCCTTCCTGCAGTGCAGTAACCCCCCCACCTCCTCCTGACTGCTGCTGCTTCACTGCAAGGGTCATGAGAAGCCTGTCCTCAGGGCAGCCAAGGAGTTAGTGCAGGAGAACGCAACCTAGATCGATTACAGACTTGTTTGGCATTTTATACTCTCAGCTGGGGACAGCAGTGTCAGAGGGAAGTCTTAGCTGGCTGTTTTTGTATTCACAGATACTGTTGCTTTTGATTCCTTCAGAAAAAACAGACAAGAGTGATCTTGTCATGGAAGTAACCGCTGGAGTTGGAGGGCAGGAAGCCATGCTGTTCACCTCAGAGATATTTGATATGTATCAACGATACGCTGCCTATAAAAAGTGGAAATTTGAAATATTAGAATACTTTCCCAGTGAAATAGGTCAGTAATGAAAATACTTCATCTTTGTAACTTTTTAAGTTAACATACTCATTCATAAGACACTTGAATTTCCTGACTACAGGAAGCTAATTTGCACTAACTTAATTTTAGAAGTGGAAGATTGCTTGAATGTCTGAGTACAATTTCCCTTAGCTTTTGTGTTTGAGAATGAAATTCCATTTCAGTAGTATTATTAAAGTACTATAGTCCTTAAGCAGTAATACTTGTCTTTCAGTAGTTTCAAAAAGTAGAAATGAAACTGTTTGGCAGAAGAAAATTTAGAAAGAGATGAAGATATGATGTTTTAGCTTTATTTATTACCAATACAGACTACATAGACTTCTCACTTGTATATGCTGTTATATTTACTTTCTTAGTGTTTCTAGTGTTTATAGATCAGTTTGGCAGGTTGCAAGTCTGTTTATGGATCCCTTGGTGGAGAGGGATCAGTATAATTCAAACTATTCTTGAAGTTTAATCTTAAACATATTGAATTTGTCTCAAGTAATGTCATCTGAGGATTTATGTAAGGAAATGAGATGTTTGGATATAGCTCATCTGTAACAGCTAATGGATGAGCAAAGCAGGGGAATTGTTGAGACTTTGAGGGGAGAGATAAGAGATCTAATTATTTGTAAGTCTTCAACTAAAATGTCACAGGTAATCAGTTTAACAGCTTAATGCCTGTTTCTCCTTTCTTCCTTCTTCCTTACTGCCTCCCTTCCTGTCTGAGCAGTCCTACCTTTTTTTTCTTTTTTTTTTTTTTGTGTTAATTGTCTGGTTTGTTATTCTTTCACTTAAACTGGCAAAGACTTTGCTTTTTACAACTGGGATAGTTTTTTGCCTAGTCAGTGTGTTAAGTCAGTTCTCATGAGCTTTAGAGCTAACATAAGATAAGCAGAAGATGAGACTGAATGCAAGGAATGGAAAAACTGGATCTTCTGGTGATGGTGAGCTGTGAAGTCACTTCACTGCATCTCATGGAACACTGTCTCTGCAAAGTTGAGGACTGGTGGGTTTACACAACAAACTGAGGCAGTTACACATTAGTTAATTTTAGCTGAATCCAGTTTACTGTGTAAGTTGTTTCACAAGGATCAGGCTGCTGTCTCTGTCTTGCTGCTGACTTCTTTGCACTGGCCCTCACGGTGATCCGTTCACAGAGTCTCGTCACCAAGCCAATCCAACTGAAAACCAGCGTGCACACCGCGCCCCGCTCCCCAGTTAGTTTTCAGGTAATCCAGCACGAGAGAAGGGAAGAAACGCTCATGGAGGTGGTGGAGGCAGAAGCATGTGGCTACCAATGGTGCAGTGAGAAAACCAGGACCTCCTTCCAGCAGCAAGAAGTTCAGTCCGCATAAGCCAGTGGTCCAAAACGTGGCCAGCCAGTGGCAGGGATTTTAGGTTTTGATGGACAGATTGCTAGTCACGTTTCTCAGCAGGCTAGACTTGCTAAGTCTGTCTCTGTTAATGGATCTGCAGGCTTACTGTTACCCGTGCTGCTGTGAGTAAAGCTAGCACGTTTTGCTTCCTTACGTATCGCCGTAGACGTAACGTGTTACTATATAGTGGATACGCATCAGTAGGTGCGTACTTGTGCAGCTTGCTACTTCTAGTTCAGCTGGGTTGTGAAAATTTGCCTGTATTCATACTTTCTTCGGCATTTTTTTTTCTTTTTTAGTGAAACTTGAGGAAGAAATGAGAAAAGCTAGGATGTTAGGGTATGCAATCTGTCAGAAAACTGATCTTTTTTCAGTCAACATGTAATATAATTGCAGAGGGATTTGTAGCAAGCTTTAAGAAACGTGAAGCATCTTCTAACACTGCTTCTGTTTACTTATGCCTTATTTTATACTCAGTGATATTTTCAAGTATCGTGAACCCTTTCTGTGTCAACTTTGTAGAAATACACAAAAAATAAATATCCACAGCTCTCCTAATTGAGCTTTTCATGTCAGTGAGCTACTTTTCCCTTCTAATGAGGGTTTCTTTGTGCCCTAAGACCCTTCTTGCTTAACTACAGTTTTTGATTCACTGTTCTATACTGAGGGATTAAAACAAGGTTCAAAAATTGGACGCCATGGAAGGAATACAGTTGGACATCACAAACTGGGGAGTTGAAAATCTAGGTACAGAGTTGATTTGTCATCTGTATTCATACCTCAAAAAAAGGAGGCCCATGTCTGCACAGAGATACAATTTAACTTTCTATGGATTTTGCTTGTACTTCTGTGTTCTTAAAATATTTAATATAATTTGATTTTTAGAAGTGTTATATCTGTAAACTGTTCTAACAACTTTCTTTAGAGTTCTTAGCAGGTCTTATTTCAAGTTGATGAACATGAACTCAGGTTTTCACAGTATCAGAATCTCCTTCTAGAGTGGCTGTCATCGATTCAATTAGTAAATACACATTTTTTTTAATTCAATGACGCTGGAATTCACTATTGTCTGTTACCTAGATTCGTTACTATTTATAAACTTTTTTTATGGTCAAGAGGTCATTTGTCAAGTAAACTATTTGCACAGTTCAAGTGAAGGTAGGAGCAAGAAGAAGCTTCATGTTACAGTGCAGCTTGTTGCTGAAAGAGGAAAGTCATGTTTATCCCCATTCATGACCAGGCAAACACTTTGCCAGGAGCTGAGCCCATTCAGCCTTCAAAGCCAACAGAAATTACTATTAAAATAAGAAATGGGATCAACATGGTGCAGGCTAGATGGGTGTAAACAGATTGGGGGAAGTATCTGGGTTGTCCTTATTTTATACACCAGGGGACGAGGAGGGTTGCCCTTTCCATTGAGATAAAGACTTAGATGGGGTAAACCCCAGCAGTCACAGACAGTTTCACCTTCGGAGCACGGTTTCACAGTCAGCTTCAACAAGGGCTGTCCCACCTTCCCGTCAGCTGCCAGCCATACGGTCTTTCTTTCTCAGCTCCAGTAATTTTGGGGCCACAGTGCTAATTGGATTAGTCCACTGATTTGGATTGAAAATTCTGTAATTGGATAGTCTTTAAGTCAGGTCTGACTCGGCTTGCAGTCCTGTGATTGGAAGAGAAAGGGAACTGTGCTTGGCTACACTTTTGGTCAAAGCTCAGTCCTTGGACAATGAGCCCGCACCCTCAGAGGCACTGTCTTTAATGCCTTAGATGGGAAACTGAGTTAGTACATTAATTTAGTATACACCTAGCTGTATTTTCTCTTTGAAACTGCTAAGTTTTTAATAGCTATCTATTTATTTTAAACTCTTGTCTTGCTGAGGGCTTGGCTGTGCACTGAAATGAGTGTTTAGGAAGGTACGTTGTAAATTTAGAGCCTTTATGTAAATAGCCTTTGTCAGCCTCTTACAGTGTATTTTCTGATCTTACTTGCATGACCAGGTTGGATGGGGTTTTGAGCAACTTGGTCTAGTGGAAGGTGTCCCTGCCCACAGCAGGGGGATTGGACAGGATGATCTTTAAGGTCCTTTCCAACCCAAACCATTCTGTGATTCTATGACCACATATCAAAACTGAGTAGCTAGAAATAATTTGGGAGGCAGGGATGCTATACCACTGAAAAGCATGTTTAAACCCTCAGGTTCAAAGTGTCTGTGCTGTGCTGAGAAAGAATGGAGGTAAGGATGCTTGCTGATGACACTAGCCTGTTGCATCCCATCCACACTCTGTTTTTGTGGACTGCGTGAGCAAAAAGCAAGGTCCTACATTAAAACATCAAACTCCCTCCTTTCAGAGAGCTCCAGAATGTGGCTGAAGTCTGAATGTAAGCATGTGTGAACAAAGTGAATATTAAACAAAGCTGCAATGAAGAATTGGTTTCAGTCCACTCTTAACTGATTTTATTGACCTACCCCAAGGGATGCCACTGTGAAAATAGCACATTCAAGATTTAGCGTGCACATTAAAGCACAAACCCAGATGTTATTATTTATGCATGGCCTCTCACCCTGTAGTGGCAGGCAGAGACAGATACAGGACTTTGTCTCAATCTGGCTATAAGATGCCACATAAAGAAAGAGCACAAACTCACACCCTTGTTCTGCGCACATCAGCTTTCAGGCTAGAGAAGGACATTTTCTTTGAAAGGAGCAAGCATATAGTAAGAGCTAACTACATTTCACAGGCCCATGACATGCTTGCCAGGGTAAGGGGTTTGTTGACATTTCATTGGATTTGGCTGTATTTCATATTAAACCTGTGTTGGTAATACTCAATTTGAAGCAGTAAGACCTAAATACTTATCTTCTGAACCAGATTCTTGGTGTCCTCTTGTTAATCACTATGGTGCCACCAGCACGCTGTTATCACTACAAACTTAAAAACTCTCCTGAACATGTCACAGATGTAGCCTCAGCTCACACAGACAGACTGTGCCTGTGGTATATATAGTAATGCCAGAAGAAGGAGAAAAGACAGAACATTACTTTTTGCAATGACCTGCTTATCATGTAATCAATATTTGCCATCGGTGCTGTAGCCTTGTGGACATTCATGTTATTTTTACTCCTGATATAGCCTGGCTTCTATGTGCAGAGATTGCTTATGATTTTTTTTAGTAGTTGCTTTTATATATAAAGGAGTGAATGAGTTTTATTACTCAAATACATAAATTATTTTAGGTTATATAAGATTATTTTAGAGTAAAGAACAAATCTTTTATTCATTTGAATAGCGTTTGCATAGCAGCAGAAAGATTTCACACTCCCTGTTAGAATGAACCTTAATGATCTAAACTGAAGATTTTGAGAGAGATTCTTATTTCTTAAACTGTATGCTTTATGGTCAGATTTATTCTAAACAGGATGGATTTATCTTATGGAATTGATAATAGATAATGGCTGTAAATTAAATCAGTGAAGCACTAGGTGTGTTGAGCAGTGCCTTTGAATCAAAGTGGTACAGATGTGTGCAAATAGGAGAAAAAAATTAAAAGCTAGAAGGACAAAACTGAGATGAAAGAGAAAGGAAGAAGCAGTTTAGGCTATTTTCTGCAAAGGTGACTATAAAAGGAAATACATTTTACTGAGGTTGAGGGAATGTTAAATTTCTGTAGAATAAAAACATTTGCAAACCTTCTCAGTGGAGGTGAAAAACCTGCCCTGCATTCTGGCTAATGATTTTTTCCTGCTGTGTAGGGCATTTTCAGATTCTACATTGTCTTCATTTTCCTTTTTTCAAAATCTGCTGTCTTGTTTCTGTGGTTGCTTTCCTTAGTCTAGAGATAGCTAAAACTATTGCTGAGAAGCATGTGCCTCTTCCTTGCTGTGGTTTCTTGTTGCAAGACTTCAACAGCAACACTTTCAAGACCACCTATGTCCTCTTTAATCGTTGCCTTGGCACACCACCCACTGTGCTGACAATGGCATCAGGGAACTGAGCTGGATTAGAAACCAAAACAGGTGAAAAATCACATTCACTTACAGCGTCGTCACTTCTCTGATCCTTCAGATAGTTACATTGTTGTGGCCAAAGGCTTTGCACGCTAACAAACAAGGAAGAGCAAGAATGCCATGAACTAGTATTGCAACAAACTGTCATGAAACCATGATGGTATTGGGCTTTACTTCCAAGTTCCAAGCTGTTCAATGCTAGTTTTTAGCACATTGCTGTCAAGTGTTTTGCTGGATGTATTGTTAAGAGGATCAGAAGCTGGAGTTCTGCTCACTCCAAGGGAGCAAAAGATCAAAACGAAAGAGCTAAGATAAGACCTGGGTAGGATGCATAGAGGACAAGGGGCAAGAAGAAGAGAATGAATAACACACATCCATTAGTTAAAGACTTGGGGGTTTCCCCATTGAATGATAAAGTTCTAAACTAACAAAAAAAAAAAAAATTGATGTAATTTCTGAATGTGGTTTTCAAAATTTAATCTTTATATAAACTTACTTTTGGTACTAGAGTTCTACTGTGGTTTATGATTGTATGTGTACATGTATGTACGTGGCTCATAGACAATGTTTATATGTATATAAAAATTAAATCTATAAAAAATAATTTGAAAGTTTTTCTTACAGGTTTACAACTGTTTTTCTTCTGTATTTAAGGTGGCCTAAGACATGCAGTTGCCAGTATAGCTGGTCTTGAGGCTTACAAGTACATGAAATTTGAAGGAGGGGTGCACCGTGTCCAGCGGGTACCAAAGACCGAAAAGCAAGGGCGCATTCACACCAGCACAATGACTGTTGCAATATTACCCCAACCCACCGAGGTAATGTTTTTATCTTTTAGTATAACAGACTTATCATGAGCGACGTTTTTACGTGCCGTATTGCTGATACTGAAGTGTTTTCTGTCTCTCTTGTTACTCTCTCTTAATGACTTTTTTTTTTTTATTCCTAGTTTTAAACTAAGTCACATTGTTTATTTTTGTCTAGGGGGTGAAATAAAGACTTTCTGGATTTCCTTATAATCCTAATCTGAAGAAAGTCACTGGCAGTTTACTTCACTAGAATTTGAAAATTCACTGTGACTGTCTTGCATGTTTTTTGGAAAACTTTACCTTTGTTACAAAGTAACAAAAGACTGAACTAGTTTACAGAGCTCATAGAGATTTCTTTTAACACCTCTGCTTCCCCATTTTTGTAGTGTTCTCACTTTCCCCTTCCAAACTGTAGGGGTGATAATTCATTCTTGACCTAATTGCTTGGTTACAAACAACTGGTTAAGAATTAAAGCTTTGTTTTGATCTTTGTTTCGTGTTGACCTAGCAAATTGTAAAAGGTGTTACTCATTCCTGTTCTGTCCCAAAACTGTCTCGCTCATTTCTCCCAGAGACCATCTATTCATTCCAGAGCCAGCAAAAGGAATGTGTTCCATTTTATCTAAAAATCACGTAGTCAAGCTCAAATGCTGGTTAACTACCAGAAGAGGGTGCAGAGCTTTCAGAGGAGGGGGGAGATTAGTGCTAAGGGATGGTTACATCTTAAATTACTATTTGTCTGATTTCCTGACTTCCATGATGTTGCATTCCAGTCTGGCTAGAAGGATTCGTTAATATGTTTATAAGTGGATGTGAGCTGCCACTCATAAACAAAACTTGATCTTGCCTGAATGTGCCTTGTACAGTAAACCAACCGTGCATATTTGACATCTGTCTAGAAAGAAACAACTAAATATGTTCTTTTATTTTTTTTTTCTTCTTTCTGTCTCCCATGACAGATGAAGCTGGAAATTAATCCAAAAGACCTACGGATAGAAACAAAGCGAGCTAGTGGAGCTGGAGGCCAGCATGTCAATACCACAGACAGTGCTGTACGCATAGTTCATATTCCCACAGGTGCTTCGTTTTTTTCCTTAGTACATCTACATTGCGAAACTGCTGTCAGAATTTCTTTTGGAAGTGTGGTTTTATTTTCAAACCTGGACAACAGTAGAGCAGAGTTTTCGTAGAGTTTTTTTCACATGTGTTTGTAGTACTCTAAATGCACCATCTTGTGCCCACTCCAGTTTATAATAGTGAGGACTACTGGCTTCAGTAGGCAAGCTATTCATTGTGCCATTAAGCATGATACTTTAAAAGCATCCAAATCAATTTATATGAAAAAGTTATATTTAAGCTTTCAAATAATGGAAAAGAAATTGAAAAACAGAGTAGGTTAAAATCTGATGATGTGGATTTTCATGACTAGTCTCCGAAAGAAAGATTGCTCTGTTTGCATATTAAAATGTTGCTTTTAATTGCAGAGTCTACTCAGGATGCCAGCTTCCATTTGTCTGCTGGCTTTTTTCCCACAGATTACAAAAATAATTAGGAGGCCCATCCCCAGGGCTCAGGTTGGGAAACATGGGAGGGATAAGGTACACCCTCAAATGCTACCTGATTTTAGCTGTCTTTTTTTTTTTTTTTTTTTGTAATTGCCATTCCTAAGCTTTTTGCTTCCCTTTGAGCAATCCACAACAGCTGCCTTGACTTTCATTGCTTTTTAACTTTTCCTCTTTTCTACCACAAACATTAGTCAGGCTTTACAGCCTCAGGGTAATCCCAAATGCTCTTTATCTTCAGGTATCCAGATTTTTGCCACCCATTTCTTCATAGTTATTGAAGGCATTAATCCATTCTGCACTTGTGACATCACCTCAGTAAAGTAGAAGGTAAACAGTGGAGAGGATAGAATTCTGTTCAAGATATGGTGACAAAAAGGTACTACAGATCCAAAAATTTTCGGATTGCCTACATGTTTGGAAAAAAAATCCCACCAGCTAAAACCAGCAAATGATCTGAGTTTTTGTTAAAGGCAGTTATGTTTGTTAGAGAAATCTCAAAACGTATTACAAAGTTTTTTGTGGTTATGCACTAGACATGGTAAATGGGGGTTGTTTATATCTCACCTTATCTCCTGACTTCTTCTTGTTCCACCTTTCCCTTCTTCATTCCTCCTGATTTCTCTTTCTTTACATTTGTCCTGTTACTTCTTCTATTTCTCTCATCCTAACTTTTTATAAACCCTCATTATGATCCCAAAATTTGTTTGTAAACAAAGTCTTTTATAAAGTAATACTACATAATCTCATAAAAGCATACTGTGTTCTTACCAGTTACATAAAATAAATCCAAACAACAATGTAGCTTGTGCTGTCCTCTTCCTATATTTCTTCTCCCTACTCCTTTCTTAGGCTGTTCACTTCTCATCTGAACTTGAGTTACATGTTCTGAGAGGAGAAACCACACCTTTTTGTTAAAAAAATAGTGGCCACTTTTGTATATTTTGATCATATTCTATATATTCAATATCTCATGTAGTATACTGCTCCTTGCATCCTAAATTTCTTGAAACTCGTCAAAAATTACAAGCGTTAAAAGCATCTTTTGTAAGTCAGATTACACAACATAGCTTTTACTTCATTATCCACCTGTTGTCCAACGCATCAAATTAAATTTCTTATCTTATGGCTCAAAATACTTGTACAACTCAGGCTGCACTTCTCTCCCAGAATATATCAGTAGACATTAATAAGCCTGGATTTTCATGTTCCCAGCCTAAAATTTGTATTGAAGAAAGAAATATCTTATTGTAACTTAACAAAAATCTAGCAACTGCAAAACCCTCTTAGTGTGTGTTACTGTTAAGTGTTAAATGTCATGATATTTTTGGCAGGGATCATGGCTGAATGTCAGCAAGAAAGGTCTCAAATTAGAAACAAAGAGAAGGCTATGCAAATGCTATGTGCCAAACTATACAACGCCAGACTGGAAGAAGAAACCAAAAAGAGAAACAGTGTTCGAAAGATTCAAGTAAGATTCACTTAGTAAAAATATAATTAAGTACGGGCTTGGGGCAACTCCCGTGCTGAACTGCAAATAGTAAATGGCCATACAGAGGAACAAGAGCCCAGGAAGGACTTACACAATGCAAAAAAATTACATTCTACTTCAGCAATAAAGGTCGTACATTAGCCAGACTCAAAATGTCAGTAGTGTGTACGTTTTAGAGATGTAGTGAAACAATCTGGATTACAGCACGAAAAACTGGAATAGTATTAGAAAAAGATACCGTAAAATTGTGCTTTTACATGTTTGAGAATGATTACTGCAACTACTGAACTGGTCTGAGTACTATGTAACTATAACAAATTTTGCATAATTGTGTGAGGCAGAAGAAGCCTTTGCTTTACATGCTTAATCAATATATCATCCTTTTTATAAAAAGACAATGTTGGTAAAGTGATTATTTTTGTTTGATAGATTGGGACTAAAGGAAGATCAGAGAAGATCAGAACATACAACTTTCCACAGGACCGGATTACTGACCACAGGATAAGCAGATCAGTGCATCATATTGAGTGTTTCATGCTAGGGGAAGAAATGCTAGATGAAATGATACAAACTTTGAGTGAATATGCTGATTATGAATCTTTAATGGAAATTATTTCAGAAAATGAAAAAAAGCATCTTTCTTGAACGATGCTTTTTGTCAGCCCATTAAAGAAGGTGTAGACACTTGTCTGCGAAGGAGCTTCTTGGAGCAACACCCAGAAAATGCAACTGCTTTTCAGATCATGAAAGACACCACAGCTTGTTTCCTCGTGACTGATGAACAGTTTTCTCACTTGCCAAGTGAGATGGGCTCGATGCAGCAGTTCACTTAAAAAGTAAATTGGACTGGGTCAAAAGTAACTGCAATTTTTAACTTTCTCCACTGAGAAGATAAAGATACACCACTCTTGGAAGGTATGCATTAAAAAATGAGCTATTTCTAGTCACAGTTTTCATTTAAACAGTAGTTTAAACATCACTGCAGTGTCAAATAGCATACTTGAGAGAACAAAAAAGTCATGGCTTGTTTGAGTGATTGGAAGCAAGTGATAAATAAATGACCCCATTGCTAATCTGCATATTAGTTTATCATTAATACATGGCATGGGAGAGGGCTTCAAAGTGTATCTCCTTTATGTTTGCATGGCCTTCTGGCCCTTATTAATAAACACAAAAAGAAAGAATTGTTACAGTATTGTTTGGCTGATATTTCGGTCTCCATTTGGCTTCAGTTTCTCCTTTTATGTTTTTAATTGTCTCTCCAGTTTGACTTTCTGAATGTTATGTGTTATATATATGGCTCTTGTCTATTTGTTTAACAACAGCTTAAAACATTTGATCTGTGAAAGCAAAGCAAAGACTTTTGCCTTTCTATACTGATACATGTGCATGCATTTATATCTGTGGGTAAAGACAACTTTTAACCTTTATTTTAGACTCTATTTTACAGGCCCAAATGCATAAAGCAATACAAAGCCTGCAGTTCCCATGCTACATTATGCATTGTACCTATGCATGTGTGTATATACACACACAGAACGTATTTGAAATATAAATACCAGTAAATAAGAAAGTTGGAACCTAAGGAAAAATGTTACATGAATATAGGGGTGTTTACTTTTAGATACCTTATTAAAATTAGTGTAAGAAATTAAAATAGAAACAAAGTAATTTTGCTGCAGATAGCTTATAGAAATGCATTATTTAACTATCCTATATAAGAATTAACTGATTTTTATCAGTTTGTTATCTTCTTTTATTACATTTGAGACCGCAATTTGAACCGGCTTTGTTTTCTATGATTGTGACTGCATGGTAACTATGATTAAGTTCAAAATCTTTTAATTAAAGTTGCATACGTTAACTTCAGATGTAGGAGTGCCTGTATGCATGAGGCGCAACAAGATACATACGTCCTGTTGGTAGGCGTGAGACCCAGGTCTAGATTTACCAGCAGATTTACAACTCTGAACTGGCTCGTAAGAAAGTAAAAATGAACGTTGAAGCGTTTTGTGCATGAAATAATTGGATATCGATGGGATTAGGGACAAGGACCGAAGTCGTTATTCCTGCCAGATCCGCCTGGAAAGGGGAGTGCGGAGCCCTTGTGACTCCCTGCCCGGTGCCGTTTAGAGGCGGGCTAGCTGATGCCGAGGCACGGATGGAGGCTCCGCGGCCTTCCCTGCAGCTTCGGCTTCGTGCTCCCCCGGACCAGTGAGGGCCATCAGCCGGGGCAGGGCACCGGGCTCCCCTAGGAAAGCTGTGTGAGCGCCTGGGTCACTGTCGCCTTGGTCCTCCCCTGCCGTCGCAGCCAGTGGCCCGGCTGCCTGGCCGGCAGCCTCCCCGCTGCCCCGCGGGCGCTGGACGCGG
>JAVJGJ010000059.1:46649432-46714141 GCA_035590215.1 Microhierax caerulescens | reverse complement strand
AAAAAAAAAAAAAAAAAAAAAAAAAAAAAAAAAAAAAAGCCAGATGCCAGGTGGCACCAGCAGCATTGCCTCTGGCCTTGGATGCAAACTTCAGGCTGCTCTGGCCTGGCTATACCCCTGCATGGGCTGGCTGCCGCTCACAGACCCTCTGCCGTGGTGTCCCTTGCAGGGACTGCAAGTGTCCTGAGTATCCTGCGTTTCCAGTACGAAGTGGAGGCATCGGTGTGTCTAAGAGCAGTCTGTGCTGGTGGAATGGCAGACAAAGTGAATCACCCCGTCAGTTTTTTCCCCCTCTCAGTTATATGCAGCATAAAGCTCTAATTTTGAGAAGATCTTTCCTATGGCTGTTCAGATCCTTAGTTCTGCTAGTTGTCTGTGTTTCAGACACTAGAGGGTGAGTTAGAGAAAAGCTTAAAATTTGTAACATGGGAGGAAGGCATGATCAGTTCTTGGTAAGAAAAAGAATTTGTGATGTACTTTATGCTGTGTTGTAATATTGCCCTAATCGTTTCTTGCAGGATACAAAGTAACGACAATAAACCTTAACCACTCTTTTAAAATGAAATGTGATTTTGATTGTACGTCTGTTTGCGCTGGGTTTGCACCATTGAAATCTGTGGAGAAAACAAGACTGGAAGAATCCTGCCCCTCGAATTATGAGGAAGGCTTTTGCAAAAGCTGGGCTGAAGAGCCTCAGCAGATACTCCTCAGTGACTCATACCATGTGGCCACCAGAACTCTAGATCTTGAAGATGAAGGAAGACCTGTACACAACAAAGAAAACAAGCAAGTAATCCAGAGACTCGATGAAGGTATCTATGAAACAGAGGCACTGGAAAACAGTAAATTTAATGAGGACAGTGGTTATTCTTCTATGTTAAGTAATCAGTACACTGATGCAATAGAACATGAGGATAGTATACCTTTGGCTGGGAATCTCTGTGGCACACCAAAGCATTGTCTCATGAAGAACCAAAACCAAGAACAGTTTTCAAAGAAGACTTTGTTGCCAGTAATCCATTATGAAGAAATGATTTGCTCAACTTTGAAAAAAAGTGGTAAAAAGAATCTCAATTCTTGGGCTGCAATAGACAGAATTGTTTTTAGGGGAAAGGCTGAACTTTGTAACCTAATCGGAAAGAAAATGGGATTAGATAAAATAGACTTTCTTGCTGAGCTCTTCAAAAAGAACCTGAAACATATATTAGCAAACATTTTAAAGCATCTTGGAGAGATGGATTTAATAAAGTAAGTATATTGATCTCATTGTGTTTCCTTGGGAAAGGAAACAACCTAGTCAGGTGGCTTAAGAATCTTTTAGATGTGAGGGTTGTGAAATTTACTGAATGGGTAGTATTATGTATTGTAGTAATATGTATATACATTAAAACATAAACTGTCAATGTAAGACATGACATATGTGGAGAATGTGTCTCTTCCCTAGCAGGCTAATTAAAGACTGCAGCTGTGACCATACCCTATCTTCTACTTGAAAGGAAATGATTACATAGTTATTCCCACCCACTATTAAAGAGGTTTTACCCATTCCTCAGAGGTAACTGATACATTTCTCTTGTTGTTGCAGTTTTGCCAAAGTCAGTACAACGTGGTGGAAGATTCTGCAAGAAGATAAATGGAGTTTCAAAATGTATAATAAAGCTGTGGAAAACCTTTCTGTAAGTTTACGCACTTGTTAGCTCTTTGAAGCCTAAACCAGCAGTGCCTTTCTGCTATTTCGGGATTCCTTCCAACCTTAAGAGATCACAGAATTGCTTCTTAGGTTGAAGACATTGTCACAGTGAGTTTGTCCTGGTAGCATGCCCTGTCTCAGGTGTTGCTAGTCACTTCAGTGTCTTTGGAACCCAAGGAAGATTGGCCAAGAACATTACTCAAAGAGAGATGCAGATGTTCTTAGGAGCTCCCACATGTCCTGTGTTAGGAAGGCAGGAAGGAGAGGGTCAGGCAAGCGATGGAGGCTCTCAGCAGAGGCTAGCTGGCTTCGGCATCCCCACTGATCCAGAAGGGAGAGAGGCTGAGAGAAACCTTTCAGCTGACTGTGACTGAGTTTCTCTGCACATGCTTTCTAGCAACAGTCTCTAAAGCGCAACACGCTGGCTACAGAAAACCGAAAAGCTTTTTGCAGTGTGAGCTATTCCTAATGCCTGCTTGTCCTGTGAAATAAAAAAAAACCAACAAGATCCAACCACATTAGCATTGCACCTTACCAAGGCAGGACTCTTAAAATGCTAGGGCTGTTTTTCTTCTTTGAAAGATGGAAAGGCAATGAAACAAGGCTTAGGACTTGCCACAGAATAAGGTAGTCAACTAGTTTGAATTTTGTGTAGTATTTTATGGTGCTAGCCTGTTGGGGTGAAGCAGTTGGGCACCACTGTACTTCAGCCCATGAAGTTCAATTTCCTCCCTGCCATTATGTGCCTTTTTTTAATCTGAACTGCAAATGTAGAAAAATGGTGGGAGGAGTTTACTACTTAGAAGGAAAACTTCAAGCACCCTTGTTCACTGTGAAAAATCAGAAATATTACTTTATGCTTTAAAACATTGCAGTGACTAGGCTACATGCTCTGCTTAAGTAATTGTGATGTATTAATATAAAAATATGTTGTGTTATGTAATAGAAGATGGTTGAATTTGATGGCCTGAACTTGGGGTCTGTTCTACACATTGGTAACAGTAGTGACTGAGAAAGCTAAGGTAAAATTAGTAGTATCCTAGTTAGTAAGATACTTTATTGTTGGAAACCTAGTGAGGAGGAAGGATCAAAAATAAGTTGTTGGATTCTATTAAACAAGGCTGTGTCAACATGTCTTCTCAAATTTTGTTCTTGTTTTTATTTTCATTAGAATGGCACCAAGGCATCAGAGCATGCTGCAACAAGGGAGTATCTTCTCTACAGAACGGCGTTATCTTCCATTCAGAAAGCAACCCCACCAAACAACTTGACTAAAAAGGGCCCCAGATCCAAAGCATCTAAGAATCACAGCAGGCTCATGGAGTTTTCAGAGGTAAATGGTTTCTATTCATCTTTAATTTCTCACATCTCGTCTGGCACTCAATCAGCTTGTAAAGAGTATTTCTTCTGCAAGTAGTCTTTCCAATTTGAAGTGCTTGTAACTCTTACTAGTATGGCTGCCAGATTTTGCTTATTAAGCCTATTTTAAGCCAATGTCAGAAATTAGGTGGAGAATATTGATACGCTGAGACATTCAGTGCCTTTTTCTCCCTGCTCCCCCCTGCTCCCCAAGTGTCTAGGAACCCTGAAAAATGGTTTAGTGATTTTTTTTTTTTTTTTTTTTTTTTTTGTAGCTTAAATTTTGGATTGGATCCGTCGTGAACAAGTTTAGTCATTTCTTCTTAATTTCCATGGGCTTACAATGAATCACGTGCTTTTCCAGATAAGCAGTCCCACAAAAACTGTTAATTGTGCTTCAACACTGAGCAATTAAAAAGAAACAAAAAGCCAAAGACAGTGTCATTCTTATTTAAAAAAAAATTGAACAAATGAATATTTCTCCTCTTCATTCTATGTTTTGTTTTGGCTTTTTCTCCAACTAATTAACTGACATTAAAATAGCTTTTTTTAACTACATATTCATAGCATATCATGCATTTGGAGTTGTCAACAGCTGCCAACAGCCTAAGTTTCCCTTCACCTTGTTATTTTTCTTAAACTTTTTTTTTCCCCTACATACAAGAGTAGGTATACATTGCAAGTGTCTTATAAGACTTACAAATACAACAAATTTTCCTAACTAGAAGAAGTTTTTATACTCAAGCCCAAAGGTCTTACTCTGCAAATTGGTGCAATAAGAGAAAGAGATATAATCACACTGGAAAGTATGATCAAATTGCTTTAATGCTACTAAACAGCACTTTGTAGCATTAAGAATCTGGAAGTTCAACTGAAGTGGCAGTCTTACATTTTTATTCTTGATAAACATATATGTCTATACACACACATTTAGATTATAAAAACAATTTGCTTTTAACAGTTTAGTAATGCAAAGTGTTATACAGGTCTATAGTTTTTCTGATACTGAATGATTTTGCATGGTGATTCTTCTTTTATGTCAAAAATCAATCCATTGGAGACATGTAGGAATTGCTTCTATTTGGTGTCTCAAGCGGAGTGCCCCACAGCTGAGATTTCTGAACACATTGCTCACTTTTTAAGAATGTTAACGACTTAAACAGAATTCAGGTTTATTTTCTGTTTTAAAATTAAAGTTACTTAAATCACCATCACTAGATGAGGTTTGGAGGATTTAGGAGGGTAGGTTTTCTTACTGCTTTGCATTTAGCCTGCCTGTCCTTTAAATTTAAAATTGAAAGAATTTTAAATTGGCTACCTCTATTCCAGTCTGAAGTACCTGCAGTTATAAGATGATTACTCCTGTTCAATCTCCATTAGAATTTAATACAACCAGGATTAAGCTAAATTTGAAATTTATCTCTCTAGAGTAGGAGAAGTTATATGTGTTCTGGCACTTAGATAACATCAGGCAATGTTTGGGGTGTGTATTTACCCTTCACTTACGATTTTCTCTATGTGCTTTTTCCAACAGGCTGCCAAGACCTTGAGAAACACTGAAAGCTTTAAAGTCTGCCATCACTGTGGCTCACCTGCAAAGTATGACTCCTATCTACAAAGAGCAGTGTGCAATCGTGAAAGCTGTGGCTTTGACTTTTGCACAAGGTGCATGTGCAGCTACCACAGCTCCAGTGACTGTATGAGCGGCAGATCGGTGAAACCGAGGTCTAAGCTAGGGCCACTTCCTGGGACTAAGAAAAGCAAACAGAATCTACAGCGATTGTGATCCGTGCATCCCGATACAGGTTGTCAGTTATCACATAAATGTTTTTGTTAGGATATGAGGTTATCCATAAAGAAAATCAAACGAGAAAATGTTTTTTGCTATTATATTAAAAAAAAAAAAGGTTAATTTTATTATTCCTGTCTACTATTTGGTCATGTTGAAATTCCTAGGAATAATCACAAATACCTATTTTTTAAAGTCTTACTAATCTATACATTTAAAAGAAAATTCTGGATATGAATTTGAATAGTATTTTATATATTGTCCTGACAATTTGTGTACTGTGTTCCAGTCTTCACAACTGGAACTTCACAACTTAACAACCCTACAACAATATTGAACAAAATAAAAAAACTTTGACAATTAGCATTGCATGTGTAACCCTAGCAATTCTTAAATGCCAAAGGGGCAACTGTAAACTGTTTTATTGAAATGTTTGCTCTTGTTCAAAAGGCTTTTAAAGGCATCTATAGTGAGAATGTCAAGCAAGATGAGTGAAGTCCCTTTTAACGTGAAATTATGAGGAGTCTAGATTTTATGATTTTTCTTAAAGCTTTGCCTTAATTTTAAAATGTGGAAGCTCCTAATACCATTTTCTCTAATGGCTTGCCTTATGTGAATCTGAAATTGTTGCTCTTCATTTCTTCATTCAGAAACTGCATGCTTTTCTTGAACTGAGGTGGTACCCTTTCCAACTTAAAAAGAAAAGTACTGTATCCTTACTATTCTGCTAAAAAAATTCTTTGCCAGTTTTTTTCCAAATCATGAGATATTTTTTTAATATCTGTATATATTTGTAAATACTACTATAAATATTATTGGTGTTTGTAAATGTGAAAATAAATTACTGTATTCAACAACTTGGTTGGAAAATCTGTACCTTCTATTTACCATCTTCTTTTCAAAAGAAAGAAAGAAAGATTGATTGATTACTTTTCAGGCTCATTTGTCAAGTTTTCTAGTATGTGCTTCTTAAAAACGTTTATTTAACAAAGACCAAATCGCCTGTGTTTGTGTAAAAGGTACTGAATCCATTCTCATGCTGTGTTCCTGCAGCTTATCCAAAGGCTCTTAGCAATACCCAGTAGCTCCTGAACAAACATTCTATGGAAAATTGTCTATTAGCTGAATTTATGCTGCTGTTGGAGAAGCAGCTCACTGTCGGTAAAGTCTTTGTGATTCCACAGCAAAGAAAGGCATGCTTTCAAGAAAATTATCGTTTTCTTGGAAATGTCTGGGGTTTGGATGTGTGTTTCCTGTCAGTAAATAGGTAACGGGCTGGGAAGGCAGCATTGTAGGCCCTGTTCCTTGAACTGGGGACATCAGTACTGCATGGCAATTTTTCCTGCACTTGTTAATTTTTAATTTATGACAGCAGCAGTCAAAACAGTTGAGCAGGACCTCTTAACATTCTGCTTTTGTGGTGAGCTTAATCTCATAACCTAAACCTGAGACTTAACATAAAAGTGAGTTATATCAAGAACCTTTCCATAAATTTTGTCTGTTTAGGTCCACTTAAGGATATGTTCAAGGCGTGAGACTGAAAGGTAGGAGTCTCCCATCCTATTAAAACATTTTGGTAATTGGACCTTACCAACCAGTCCTGGTTGAAGTAAGAAGAATCGTGTGTGTAGGGGAAGTACCAGCCCTCAACTACTGGATGTTGGTGTCTCCAGCGTTGTTTCTGGGACATGGAAAAGGCAATGGCCAGGGACTTGATACGCATGTAACCACAGTGAGGCTGTTAGTAGGCTGAGCACTGCAGATAGATAAAATAGGTTAAGCAAAAGTCTGTTAAAAAGATTTTCATTTGTGTCTCCTGAAATTCCTGTGTCCCGAGGAGCGCAGATGTCTTAATGTGGTCTCTGGACAGACTGCCCTTTCATATATTGGTTTTGAGAAATGTGTCACAGGCATCCAGACTCAGACGGGTGTTGCAGAGTATGATACAGCTTAAATTAAGATTTGTGTGTCTTTTTTTGGAGCTGAATATGGATGTTACAAACATAATAGGTTTACCTTTCCAGGCTTTGAGCTTACTAAGGGGAGCTATCCACTGCCTAGTAAGCCTAACAATTCATGTATGGGGAGGGTGAAGAAGAGCTGATTGTTTGTTTTGTTTTCTGTAGAAATTTATCTATTCACACAGAATTTTGATGACGATTTCTTGTTACGTCCAGAATAAGAGGAAAATGGACTACGTGGCTTCAGTGGTTACAACTGGAGAAGAATAATGCAAAGAAACAGACTTTTTTTTTTTTTTCCCTAACTTTGAGTCATAAGAGGCAACTACCTTCTACCTGAAACCTTGTTGGAAAGGCCAGATTATTTGACTTCTAATAAAGCTTTGATCAGGCTATAATGGTCTGCTGCAAACCAGTGGGGCTCGCTCTTTCATCTTGTCCAACCATTTTTGTCTTGTCCTGATTCTCAGACCCTTGATTACTGGCTTTAGTGTTAATAATCAGAATTATTATTCTGCCCAAGACTGCAGCCTTCAACAGCTGGGTGACAGCTCCTTAAAGACCTTGACCTGTTACCAATGCTTGCAATTTTCTTACGCAAAGTTTCTAAGAGAAGCACAGGGATCTGTGATGTCACACAGCTCTTTCTTCCTTTACGGTAATCCTGCTGAGCAGTTGAAACCTTGCCCAGCGACGCTGAGCACTGAACCCGAATAAAAAATATGCATCTTACTGAAAAACCACATGATCGTTGGTCTCCTTGTAAATAGCTTCAGTGAATGGCGTAGGGCAGAAAAAAAACAATGGGCAATTGTTAATCAATGGACAATCAGTCCCCTCCCAGGCATGCAGGCATCTACTGCTGAGTGAGAAACAGCTCCTCATAGACAGTGAGGACGTTGGGTGTTAGAACTAGTAGGTGCCCCAACCAGTGCTGAGGTGAGTGTTGTATGTGCTAAAGGTAGGAACAAAGTAGTAGATGCAGCTTGTTGCTAATGTCTGTGCTGAGCCTGTCTGGAACCTGCCTTTGATATGTAATCAAAGTGAGAGTCCTGGAGATGAGTTGTCCCCAACTGTCCCCAACCACACAGCTGTGTGGTCAAAACTACTTTCAGACTCGGTATTTGGCAGCTTCTTTCCCACATTACATACACCTTCCAGATCTACAGAGGGTGAGAAATACCTGCAGGCTCACCCTGTGCGGCTGGTGCAAGAATACAGATTTCTCCCAGCTGATTATCTCTAGGCATGGCAGTGCTGGTGAGGAGGGGCAGGATGTCTCTCTGCTCTGTGAATTGCTGTGATTAGCAGCTGTTCCCCCAGACCTGAACAACTATGGAGCCAGAACTTTCCTTAACTTCATCTTGACCCTAGCTGGGAGGCAGGCAGAGACAGGGGTTTAGGACTTTCTGAAATCAATATTAAATACCCATATTTTGCAGCTCGTCTCTCTTGCAGTTATAATGTTGTCCTGAAAAAAACCAAGGAAATGCTTGAGATGCTTACATCTTTCTGAAAAGCATTAAAGAAAATCTCAGCTGTTCCACCACAGCAACCAGAGAAGATGGAGAGAAGTCTCAGATAATGATGATTTATCTGATGTTATAATCAGTTGTAAAAACAAGGACGAGTTTGTATGCACTTATCAGTGTCACTTATCTTTCAGCACCAGCCTTTGTGCTTTGAGCACTGTGGGACGTGGAAAAAACAAAACAGACACCCCCCCCCTCAACTTTGCAACAGCACACAGCTTAGCTGTTCACCTTGGAGGCTGATTTCTAATGCATGGCAAAAGTGTTAGATAAGCCATCCCTAGCCAAAGGCTCAGCTCCATAGAAGCCACATTTTAGCATGTTGAATGTTTTGTTTGACAAAAAAAAGTTTTAAACTCGAAGTTCTGGCAGTGATCGCTCTCAAAAAAAGCTCAGAATATTTAGTGGTAAAAATAATAAATCCTCCTTGACTCACAGAGTTTAAAAAAAGGAATCTAGATTAAGATCGTGATAAGAGTTCCCTCCCACCTCCCAAAATATCTGCTCCTAAAGCCAAGGGCTGACAACCGTTTTGAGGCTGTAGCATGGAGATTTTTTAAAACTAAGGGATGTTCTGGTTAGGGAAAACCACAAGATGGTGCTCTTGAAACACTGCATGAAGCCAGACTCAGCGAGGTCCCTCGTGCGGCGGTTACGGAGAGTGTGTTTACTCCACCTGGGCAGACTGTAGGGGTCCATCTAGTTACTATGCTCACAGGTAATCACATTAAATCTGTGATTAAAAGATCAAACCTTAAATTCAATTACTGATTTTAACATTTGTTTCAAACATGTTTGTGTAGGATGTGTACATATTTGCTAAACTGATAAAAATACAGGTGCCTTCCATAAGGCTTTATCCTGTTGCTATGCCTGCATGTTGCACATGCCTTCTTCATGAAGTGATAAAAAAGAGCCCCAAACCCATAATATTTCTTTTGCCTGCCTTGTGCACCTGTAGTAGCAGGTGGAGAACAAAGCCACCGCTTCAAAGCAGTGGGTGCAAGCCGTGGGTGCAAAGCAAGCATCAAGCCCTCAGCATGGATCTGGAGCAAGAAGGGAACAGACCTTTGCCTGGGATCAGATGTCGTGTTCCTGGTCGACTGAGGATTGGTGAATACCTCAGCTGTGTGACTGCTGCGGCATGGCCTGGACATGTATTCTGGCAGAAGCTTATGGAACCAACTTGCAAAGCATCTATAAAGCATAGCATGAATATGTAAGGCAACTTCTCATACAGTCCCAATGCCATTACCTGAATGCAAGGATGGACCAGGCAATTACTGTGGTGGATGCTTGATTTTGGAATACGCTTACCATGATAGAAAAGATGTCTCCTCTAATACATATAAACTTTGGATAGGATGAGTATCCCATCCTCATTTGGGTAGAGGATGAGGAGTTAGAGATGGACAACTGCCGGAATGTGAGCCTACCTGAGGATGAACAAATTGTTGTGTCAAGTCCACTCATTTTAATGTTGTTGGAGTGGTTTCTCCTCTGAAGGAGTCCAGGGGAACGTAAGGAGAGAGGGAAAAGCATAGTGATGACATTCCTAGCACAAAATAAAAGCAGCAAGGGTCTCCATGAGCCTGCAGGCACATGCAGAAATAGTTGCAAGGTTCAGACGAAGGAACAGACATTTTTGTAGTGGCCACTGAAATGGTTCAGCAGTGGAGGGTTTGTCCCTTAAATTTTAGTATTGCTCTGCTCTTTGCATTCAGAATTGCCCTCATGATACTTCAGTACAGCACACAAACAAGCCAAGGGCTTGGGAGATATTTTGAGAAATTAAGATGCAAAAAAATTGCAATTTGCTATGTTTGCTGACTGCTCTGTAGGTTTCACTTCGGTGCTGGAGGGATATGAAAAGCTCCCCCCAACCCTCAGCCAGCTACAGCATCAGGGCCTGTCCATGGCCCCAGGGATGGCCCTGAGGATGTCCCCTGGCTGAGCGGGAGCATGGCTGGGGAGAAGGAGGGAACCTGCTCCTCCTCTGCCCTATTTTCCACTTCCTAAGTGCTGATCTAACTTTTGGGAGGCACCAGAAGTGCTGCTGCCCTTTGCTGGTGCAGCTGTGCCTGGCAAGAGGGAGCAGAAAGGCTGCCCTGCAGTCAAACCAGGAGAGTAATGGTGACTGCTGGTGTTGCATTGAATGGCCCAGTTACTCTGGCTTCCTCAGCCCATGTTGAACCACACCAATAGCATCACGAAGGCTCTAATCGAAAGTATTGGCTGTGGGCATATACAGTTCAGGCAGTCCTCAGCTGCCGAGCAGAAGGACTGAGCTGGAAAGACACTCCTGCGTGTTGCAGGAGGCGGTATAGCTCTTCCAGGACTAACGCGTGGTGGCTACAGCTTCACCTGAGAGTCTTGGGACGGGTACAGCTGCGACGGGGTTCCAGCGGTTCGCACCTCCTCCGGCTCCCGCCAGAGGGCGCAATGCCCCTTCGCTGCACGGACGAGTGCTCCTTCCAGGGGCTTCCCTGGCAGCTGGCGCATGCACGAACCGTGGTGCAAGCACGATGGCACAAGGCCTCTGAGACTTACCTCTTATGTTTAGTGTCATTTTATGAGGGACTAGCTCGGCTCAGTTAATTACATTGCACAACAGATTTTTGTTAGTCATATGTAGATCTAATTTTCAATATTGTCCCTGGATACCGAATTAGTAGAAAAGACATCTATTGCAATTTGCTTACAAACATACTTCAAACACCAGCTGCTTGTAAAAATACACATAATGTTTTTAAATTAAAAAGCTCTCTGTTGCCTTAAAAACACTTACAACAGGCAGCACAATAAGACATCTACTCTCTGCAATGCATTTACTTATGTACCCCTAGATAAAAAAGTCCATGTGTCAGTATGAAGCCCAGAAAGTCTGTGAGTTGTGCCATGACCCTGTCATTCATTAAGGCACATCGTGGTTGTGTAATAAGTCATGATGTTAAACTATAGCAGGAAAAGCCCACTGGAGCAGGGTAAAAATGCACATATTAAAGGTAAGTAAATGAGTAAGAATACTGCAGGACTTCTAGTCTCACTGTATACGTTATAGAAAGAGTTTTGGAAAAGTAAACAGTTCATATTTGTTCTGGTCTCCTCACCTCTGTTAAATAGCAGTTATATATTATCAGTATTTGTACATAATATACAGATGTAAAATATATAAAACAAGACATCTTGGCATCCTGCGCCACTGCCACAGTCCCACCACTCTGCTATGAATTAACCATGAAGTAGATAGTAGTACACTTTTTAACATTTCTGTTTATACTCTTAGCATGTTAATACTCACAGTACTTATTCTCTTGCCAGTACTAATATTCTACAGTTATTTCAGTGCTCTTGTAAATAGATTATGCACTGAAAGGTGACTTTCTTAACTAGATGAAAACAACCCTTTTACTGTGTTTTGCATATCACAACAGAAGAAAGTTCTTTTCCCTTTGAAGTTTCTATCAAGAACAAGGTGTTCATTGTTTATACAGAACAGTTTTATCCTTGCTATAGCAAGGGTTTCACAAAGTTTCTGGAGTAGACAGTAATTCAGTATGTTGCTTTATGTTTACATGACCATCTTGAATATGATTAAAATACTTTCAGATTTTCTATCCATACATATTGCCACTGAAGCAAATTAAATGCCTGGAATTATTCTTTTCTATATATTTTTTGTTTTTATATTTTGGTGACCAGAATCAAAGGTACTGGCTGTGCATGTTTTAGAAGTTAGAGCATATGTGCTCCTTTGGAAATACTCAGAGAAAAAGAAACTGTTATAATATATGAAGTAATATTACTGAAAAACACTGACTTGCGGGGCAGCTAATGGTAACTTTTGCACTAAGAACTACTTGATTTCTGAAAGATGTAGCTCTTTGATCTGCAGGCTCATTTTTTTGCCAATGCATGATGTGAGGAACATAGTATTCAGGAACTCCATGATTTTTCTCTTGAAGGTGGTAGCTGGATCTTCATGAAACATTTTTCTCCTGAGTGTTCACACTAAACTAAACAAATTCATGACCAGCACAACATTTTTCAGAGATATTTTTCAGAATTATCTTGGCTTATTCGAACATGAACCAAACAAGTATACATTTTTATTTGATAAGTTTCAGTTTTGAAAGTGATGTTAACCTTTTTGTTTGTTTGTTTTTCTCCTTACCTCAGACCCCTTCAGAGAAAGGGAGAGGAGAAATATTATGCCAGATCTCTGTTAAATCCATCTTCCATTTTTGTTAGAATTTAACAGAAATTTCTTTGGGAACTACATTGAAAGCACATCTGTTGTATAAACTTGTGGCCAGAAAACGATGAAAGAATGAAAAATTATGTATGCTATGTCTTTGCTTCCAGTAAAGAACGAACAAACTAGAAATAATGTGATTTTGCCTTCAGGCTGTGATCTGAGCTCCTAGTTACAGGGAACATATGTAGTTATTCTTTAGTATGCAGCCTACAATAGTTGGGGAAATGTTTAATCCAGTATGATGAAAAGTAGCTGCTTTAAAAATTCCTATTTTAAACTGGTGTGTAAGTGAAAGGAGAATGTTCTCTTTTAGGTCGCCACAAGTATCACTGGTAGCAGGGATAGAGCTGGTAGCAAGCTGTATACCTGGTAGTAAAAGTTGGAAGGATTAGAAATTAAAAGAAGTCAGAATCTGTTTTGGTTGTTATCTTCAAGACTTGTTCAAACCCAGCAAGAGACCCCATCATTTTCAAAGTTAACATGGCAAGAAACACAATCCAAAAGGCTTCTCCTTAAGCTTGCCCTTAAGGGCTTGAAAGAAGTTCAATACAGGACTGTGATACACAGCCTGTGGGCAAGAAATTGATCCATAAATCTTTATAAATTAAGCCAGTATTTGTGTTCCTGAAAAATGGATTTAATCTGCTGGTGAACTCAGAACACTCAATGGCACTATATATTCTTTATATGAATTCGGTTTAGAGATGTTGCTGTATTGCTATAGCAGCTGTTGCAGAACTGCAATAACAAAAATATACTTCTCTGATTGTATTTTCAATATCCTAGTCTGGATGTATTTTGCAGGTAATAAACGTAAACTCTGAAGAGAATGAAAAAGCATCATCATTTATGTATTAAACCTCAGTTAGCAACAGTTCATTTTGAAAGTAGTAATAAGTAGTAGCAAGTAGATTTTTTGTTTATGCTAAAATGGAAACAACATGAAAGAAACATAGAATATATCATTTGGTAGATCTGAGAGATCATAGAATTTAGTTCAGGGAGTAGAGAACACGCTTTTAATGAGACTTCCTGGTCTTCTTTATGTGCTCCGTGTAATTTAAAAATTGCTCATTTAAAACATCATGCAATTTTAATATAGCCTTTTGCTTAATAATTCTTGATTTCCGTCATCTTCTTCCTGCAATGATAATGACAAATCTAAACTCTTTCAGGAATATTTCACTATCTTTCAAACTCAGACTTTCTGAGTAAACAGACTGAACCTTTCACCAAGTCCTTTTACTCAATGACCGCTGGGAAAAAAACTACAATGGAAAAAAACTAATTTGCAACAGCACAGAAAAGATTTAGTAAATCTTTCTGCACCCCAGAGAGTGCAGATATGATGATGAAATTGAACAAAAGTTGCAACCAAGAAATTTGGTATTTGCTACTGGTCATCTGTCACTGTCATTTCCACATCACACACACTTGTGATGTTAAACACGGCATCACTCGAAAGAGGCCTGAGTCAAGGTCTGATCCCTCTTTAATTAGTTAATGACTGTCCAAGAGAATCTTTATGCTTGTAAAACTAGTCCTCATGTACCCCTTTTGCCTTCAGCATGAGTATGAGATGAGGCCATGTCTGTAGAGCCTTTCTCTTTTTATTTTTTTGAGACGGACTTGTGATTTCTCTGCCCATGCTCTGAACTAGCAGGAAGCATGACGGTTCCTGCCCAAACCCAGGCATGTAACTGAGTTAGCACCGTCCTGAAAGCACGCTGGTGAGCTCAGGATGGCCCCTTGCTTTTACTCATTAGTAAGACTAGAGTGACATCCATGAACACACCTATCATGTGCACTCCCTGTTTTGTTCCTGTCCCATCATTTGCACATATAGGCACTGAATAGACAAGTCTCCTGCTCTCACCTTGCAGCACTACCACACAAAGTTCACAGCAGGAATGCTGAACATCACATCTCATCTAAGACCAAGAGTGATAGGAGAATTGGTTCCCCTCTTGGACTGGTTCGTATTTGGAGCAAACAAAGGCTGAGCTTGAAAAGAAAATTTTAAGTACCGTTGTACTCCCCCATTTGTGGCCACCCTGAGGCAGACAGGAGTGGGCTGACAGGGAATGGTGCCACTTTCCAGGCCGTCACCGGCAGCATGGTAGAAACAGACCTGCACCAGTGCTTCCCCACTCCACTGCTTTCTCCCCAGTGGCAATGGAAGTGCAGCCACCCACCTTCTCACCAGTGGAACCATGCTGCCCACCCCATCTTCTGAAGCTGCTGGAGACTACTCTTTTGAAAGGCTTTTTATTTTAAAATACTTTGTGGAGATACTTTTTTAAAAAAGCCCAGTCAACACTTCAACATCAAAGCAGAGAAGACAGACCTATCTTCCTACCTGCTGTCTGAAGGAATTTTAAACAAGCGCATGCAAGTACAGTTGTGGATCTTTGGCCAGGACCAGAGGAGAGTTTGAAGCTGGTGATTTCAGCTGATGTTTGTGTAGACCCTCCTTGCGGAAACTCTCACTTATACAACCTTACAGAAAACATTACCCTAACTCAGTTATACTGGAGCTTTTTCTCTCCTCCAGCAAGGTTTGGTGTAAAAAGCATTATAGTTCATGTCATCGGTGCCACCTCACATGCTTGGTACTGAACTTGGCCCTGATTTCAAGTTTGCTATCATATTAATTCAGCCATCTAACTTGTGGCTATCTTTGTGTCTATGCTCTTTTCTTTGCACTGCTATAAGTACCCATGAAATTAGATCTAATCTCAGTAACTTGATTGTTTCTGTGATGCCAACAGCAATACCAGTACCCATACATGCATTGAAAGTAAGGGTCCTCTGCTAAAGAGGGGAAAAGCAAAGAAAAGGTTTTGGAATAAAGTAAGTACCAAGGATTTTTACCTTTCATTAAATACTTGCCATGCATAAAGATTTCAACTCCTATTCTGCAGTAAATTCCAGCACAGTGTTCCTATATTGTTGATAATCATGAATTTCCAAAAGTAATTTGGGAAAGATATCAGGGTTTAACACGAGAAAACAGAATTGAGTTTTTGTTTATTGATGTTTATTGATGTTTATTGATGATTCATGAGTGCTTTTTAAACACACTTTTCTTGAATTACTACCTTGTTTTATAGCCGATACTGTTTAGTTTAAATTATTGTTTCACTGAAGTTATTTTTGACAGTGTTTGAGTTTCTGGTGCTTTGTGTCTTATTAAAAATGTAAGCCATTGCTCAGGATATAGTCTTGCAGGCATGATGAGCTAGGTTCAAAGTTAATGAATCTTCCTCTTAATTTTAACCCCTGGATATAGCCATGACCTTCTCTTCTTACTGTGTTGAATTACAATGAGGTTGGGATGATTTAATCTATTGATCCAGTTGTCCATGATGGCACTGCTATATTATTAACTGCAGGCACAGACTACGTGTGCATACTCATCCCTTTACTCAAAGAAGAGATACTTTTCAAGCTTTATGTAACGGCCATGCTCGTAGCTTCTAACTGTCCCAGCTTAGGCTTTCAAACTAAAGTATGTGCTTAATTTGTCATGAAATAATGGACACCATAACAGCAATATGTAATACACTACAAGGCATTCGTAACAGGCTATATTTTAGGTGTCAAATGTATGAGTATGTTACAGAGGTTTTATTGGGTATCTGCTCAGCATGGTAACAGTCACAGAATCATAGAATCATGGGATGATTTGGGTTGGAAAGGAACTTAAAGATCAGCTAATTCCAACCCTCCTGCCGCAGGCAGGGACACCTTCCACTTGATCACGTTGCTCAAAGCCCCATCCAGCCTGGCCTTGAATGCTTCCAGGGATGGGGCATCCACAACTTCTCTGGGCAACCTGTTCCAGTGCCTCACCACCCTCACAGAAAAGAATTTCTTCCTTCTAGCTAATGTAAATCTACCCTCTGTCAGTTTAAAACCATTTCTGCTTGTCCTGTTGCTACATGCACTTGTAAAAAGCTGCTCTGCAGCTTTCCTGTATGCCCCTTTTGGATACTGGAAGGTTGCTATGAGGTGTCCCTGGAGCCTTCACTTCTCCAGGCTGAACAACCAGGACTCAGTGTTAGTCTTGGTTTTCATGATGCACCTTGGATTAATGGCCATCCAGTGATGTTTAAATTATTTTGCTTTGTAATATGTGTGGGCTAAGAGCATACACACAGTTCTAAGCCATGTTTAAGCTAGCAAAATAAGTGTCCAGAAATGTTTATAATAATTGACGCTGACTAGTACAGAACAGCTCATGTCTATGCTGATAAATCCCCTGAGTCTCCAAAAGAGGTTGGCTATGTGCACATGGCCTCTTTGTGATAATCTCAGTCCAGTGTTAACTTTTGAACTGTACCCAGAATTATTTGGGAAAAAGTTAGTTGGTACAGGCTAATGATATGGCTCTAACACTACAAGGCAGAGTGTTCCAGTGCCCAGATAATTTCTCAGGCAACATAATTTGTTTGTATAGAGGCAGCCACAGTGGACCAGCTAAGCTGCTTCAACACCATCAGCTCAGCTTTGAGAGTAGAGAATGATCTTTACTGAAACTATGACATTTTAAAAATGTTTGGAGTTTGGCCTGCACTCTTAATTACATTTATGGCAGAGAGAGAATTCGTTGGATAATAATCAGTTCCAATTCAGTTCTTTAACCAAAGGGGTAAAGTTTAGGAAAACCTCTGGAACTCAAGCAAGATACTGGAGAGAATTCCAGGTCAGGGTGTCAAGACATCTTGTGGCAGTGTGTGGCAAACAGCCTCCTTTTATCCCTGTTTCCAGTGAATGAATCCTGTTTAAGAGAGTACTGAAAGTGCATTATGCACATTCCTAATGTTTTAAGCAATGTATGCAATTTCTGTAGCTTCCCAAGAGATAGTATACCTACTTGCCAGACGGATGGATTGTAGGAATTTAAAAAGCAATTATAGAGAATAAAATACCATGTTCGTATAGATCTGACTCACTCTCATGAAGAATGCAGATCCCTAACAATGCCATGGAAGAAAAGTACTGGAATGATACACAACCTCAGATAACTAGTTGAGTGCAAGGGACTCTGTTCTGCTTTGCCCCAGACACTTGGAAAGAAAGGATTTTGTCCTTGGAAGGAGGAAACAGAGAGGTGAAAGAGTTGTATACCATGGTGGGAAGGCAGGGAGAAAAGGCTTTCAGTCCTGAGCGATGCCAAGCAAGTGGAAAGAGCCTCTTTTCTGAAATCCCTGTTGCAGATTTCAAAGAAAAGGAGATGGCTGAGAGCTAAAAGTATGGCTCTACTTACTGGTCTCTTGCATTAGCTATGCCTGAGTATAATCTGCAATATTCAGCAACTAAAGATTTTGACTAATGATACACAGACTTTGCATGTGAAAAGAGCACAAAGATTCTATATCAGCTGAAGCTTCCCAGGAATTTCCCTTTCAGGTGAAGCCTGTAATTTATTTTTGGTGGGATGGATGTTTCAGCTGTTTTAAATCAAAACATCTGCACAATTCACAGCATATGAGGATCCAGACCAAACCGTGTGTAGATAATTTCTGTTATATGAGAAGGATTCTTGGGCCTGTTTTTCTTGTGATTTCTGCCAGCATTATTTTGGAATAACTGCAGTGAATATAAAAGTATTTCACTATTGAGTGAGAGGTGAACTAGCTCCAACATGTGCATTGCAAAGTTGTAAATGCCCGGTCATGTTGTATTTCTTGCTATCCTTGACAAGTTTAAAACCCAGCAGACATCTATTTAGGTCTATAATAATCATGTTAAATTGAGCCAAATATAGTGTTAAACATACAATAAATTTGTGGCTAAATCACAATAAATTATGCTGATTCTGTCTTTTTGGTGCTCTTCCAGAGAAAAACACTGATTGTACGATTGATGATGCTGAAATATTGAGAATATTATTGAAAGTTACAGACCTTTTTCAAGCAGAAAAGAAAAGCAAGTTAGCACATGTAATATTCTTAAAAATATGCTGAGGTATTATAATTTTGAATAAATCAGCAAGGAGTTGTTATCAAATCTGTGGAAGATTTTTATGAGATGGTTCCTTAATAACAGTGTGTTATTAAGAACTGGTGTTCCCCTGCAGAGTATTTTTTTGCAACTATTGTACTGCTAACAGCTAGCATTTTTGCCTTTACGAGGTAAAAAAAATTTCTAGAGCAGTGCAGTCCAGCTGGTGACATGTAAAACAGATTTAGGATACTCCCAGGATACTCCTGCCTGGCTCTTCGGCCTTTCCTCAAAGGAGTGGTTATTCAAGTAATGCAGATAGTCCTAGAAGTCCACCCAGCAGTGCCTCAGTGCAGCAAGACGAGAGGGCAAGCCTCCGTCACCATATCCCTGTGGGAGGGCAGGCAGGGAGGGAGCAGGTGTTGAACTGCACCTCCATGTTACATGGTAATGTAGACTTGTTTCTGGAGCAAGCCAGCCCAGAGAGACATCCTCAGCTGGGATATGGCTCTAGCGCTGATGAATTTCAGGCTACTTTGAAATTTAATTCCTTTTAATGTGTGTAACTGAGAGCCTGGGAGAAGACACTTTGTTGCTTTTCAAGATGCTTGTGAGGTGCTGGCATGAGAAATCAGACCCAATAAAAAGAAAAGGGAAAGGCTAAAATAGAAGTAACAGCCATTTATTAGCCGTTCATGGAAGGCGCTGGTCCTGGTACGTGCTAAGTGGCGATAATGATGTGGTGTGATGGTGTGGTGACTCAGAGCTGACTCTTCTCAGAAGGCTGCAGCTGGCTGCTGGGCTCCCAGCCGTCCTCCTTCCCACTGCTCTGGGGAGCACAGCAGCCTGGAAGTGGTTAATTGTCCATTCTGCCTACAACAGAAACCTGGAAGCTGGGGAGGAAACAAAGATTGTCAAGGCTGCCTTACTTCAACCCCTCTTCACCCCTCATGGCAGTAACTCCCTCCGGTGACTGGAGGAGCAGTCAGTGGGGACGTTTCTATAGGAGGGCACCTTCGGTATCGGGGTCGAGCCTGGGGCACCTGTTGGAAATGGTCACCCTTCCCTTACCCACGACCCAGCAGCTGGTGGCTTGGCCAAGCCGCTCACCCTTCCACCACAGGCAGAGGTCTCAGTAGCCTCAGGGGTTCATAGCCAGCAGTAAGATCTGGTGCCCCAGGATTTTATTAGGTGCTGACATTCGCCGTAAGGTGGGGCCTACTTTAAAATATGACAGGCAGTTCTTTCAAAACACCCGGAGGCAGAGAGGAAGGTGGGGGAGTGCAGGATTAGCTTCTTTCTTCAACAGGTAGAGAGGGAGTAGGGAGGTGTGTGACATTGAATCATATCCACACTTTTTTTATAGTGAAAAATAGGCTGAGGAGAGGCTCCGCTCCTCACACAGGCCTGCCAGCAGGCACCTGCAGCTGCTCGGAGCCCGTGAAACCACTTCACACGGCTTGCTGCTGTCAGGGCCCTCACATGAAGCGTTTCTTGCTAGGTATGTCTGTGTTACGTCTTTTTATTTATTTCAGTTTTAGAAACTGCACTTTAATAGGCCTGGGGTACATAGGGCTGCCGCGCTGCTTTGGAGCGCGGCACATCTGAACGGCAGTGGCTTTGGAGCTGCGCTCTTCCCCACTCTTCTTCCCAAACCTTTTTGGGTTGGTCACATCTTCTATCCCTCATTTTTCCTTTCTATAGAGATTGTTATGTGCCAACTCAATGTTATGCCTAATGTTGCTGACTTGCTGTTGTAGGTGCCCATCATCTTGGTTCTGCCCTCGTGCCCCCCTCCCCGTCCCCAGCCTGACCCTGAGCTTTGCTGCTGCTGGTGCTGTTCACCTCCTGTGTATGAAATACTCAACAGGTTTTGGGGTGCCAGGGGAAAATCATTAACATCCTCTTGTGAGTTGTTTTTGATGGTGCAAGAGATGTGTTGCTGAAAGGAGCGATCATTTTCAATCGCCCAGCCATGTCTGACTGGAGACAGTATGTGTTCATACTACTTACAGCATGCTGCTAGCGTTGGCCTTTGTGGGGACACAAGGTTTTCTGTTGACGGTATTTAGCACTAGGCTGATGTATTCATTACCACTGTTTGACCTCAGGGAGATCTTTACATTTACTTATTATTTGCATAGAAATCTTCAATGAAAAAAACTAAATGAAACTTTTTTTGTGTATTATCGACTAATGTAAACTCATATACTGAGAAGGTCTTTCAGAGTGAAGTGCTGCAGTCACTAGTTTGCAGATGACAACTAAGCTCAAGCTACATGTGAATTTATATTGTATAAAGACAACCTGAGGAAACATCTCTCACTGTAGCCCCTGGATGCTGCCTATTAAACCTTCATGACTGTCTGGGGAATGCTCACAGTGCTTGATTCCTTTGCAAGACACAATCCAGGCAATACAGCAAGGGACCAGAAGTTATTCTGGGTGGTGCTGAAGTTGAAGTGGACATGGATAGCCTAAAAGTTGCTGCAGAATCAGAAGTGAATACATTGTTGAAATCACATCAGACATTTTTCCTCAGGAGCTCTGTACTGGAAGGAATTAAATCATTGATGCCACCTAAATCCTGCACTTCCGAGACCTTGCCTGTGCAATTATCTTTCTTGTTACATTCTTTGATGGATACATCCTGAGCCTATATTCACTATTTTATTGAGTCTTAAAGCACTGTATTATCATACTAACTGTCACAAACTTATAATCTACTTACATTTCACAAGTGGAGAATCAGAAGCAAGAACTTATAACTAGCCAACCACTCATTTCAAACTGTTTTCAAAGCCAGGGTTATGATGCAGGAATGCTTGACTCCTACCCTCATATTGGTCATTATACAGCTCCATTCCCTTTATTTTCATCTTTTCTTCCTGGACATTAAAATACTACTTCATAAGGGCTCTGAAAATTTACAAAGCTTAAATCAAGACACAATGAACAAAATAACTTCTGATTGTGGAAAAGAGTTCTCCATGCCCACTAACTCTAACAAATGTTTTGGTTATTTTAGTGACTTACAAGCTTAAAAATTACTCAGCCAATCTATTTTAGATTTTTAGGAAGAAAGTAGAATCTAAGACAATCTGCAAGAAATGAGATCATTTCCTACTTTGAAACCTCCTCTTTCCAAGTTGCTTTACTGACGCTGCTTCAGATTTCCTGAAGAAAGTTATATTTATTGTATAGCCAAAATTTCAAGCAGATAGTTTTTTTGTGGAGGGAAATGAAGTTTAGGAAAAGCTTGTTTGTATCTGTATTAAAAGGGACCTATAATGTTGCATTTGTGGATAATAAAGAATACTCATCCAAATATTTAAAATCAACGAATTTTTGTTCAAAGTAAAAAAATGTAATTTCTTTATTTTTTTTCTGCCCAGATCAATTCTGGAATTAATCTAGTTTACTGTTAGCTAAAATCAGAAAGAACCACATGCCCCTTTCTAACTTTTGATTCTTTCTTTTCTGATACTTGATTCTCCCACTATTTTTTAGTGTATATTGAGGATGAAGGAGCTCTGTTGCAGTGTTTGAAAAATTCTATCCAACCTCTGCTGTTTGTCTGAAAGCTTGTTGAATACAGCTCTGCAATGTCAAACATCTTTGATTTGATTTGGACAGGACCAGATGTCAACAAATTGGAATTTAATGTTGTTGAGACAGATGACAATGTAGGAAGCATACAGTGATTCATTACAAATTAGAATTAAAGAAAACATTCAGATGCTGTTGTGCAGTTTTCATTCAGCACAAGTTAGATCAATTTGAAAAAAATCAGAAATTCTATTTTTCTCTTATTCCCTGCAAAGAAGCGATTAGGAATTTAGGACTTACATTGTAAGGCACCAGTATGCTTTTCTTTTTTTTCACCAGAACCTGTATTTTTCAAATAACAAACAGTTCATGGTATACATGGTGACATTCTTCCTTGGCCTTTTAAAAATGTACACACTATGATCTGCCTGGCAAAAGATAAGGCAGGAACTTAACAAAAGCCCAGTGTTAAGGAGCAGAACCCCAACCTTTTAAAAGAGTTTTATCTACAGTAAAAAAAAGAGTTTTATCTACAGTAGTACAGGTACATAAACTTGGTAAGGATCTTTGCTTTCTTCATGTTGACATCTTCAAATATGCAAACAATGGCATTTTATGTAGAGTTCTAAAGTCAGAAATGCACAGAAATTAAGCTGCCTGTATGAGCATTTGTCAGATGATGATTAACTGTTGCTTAACTGCCTAGCAGTAGCTACAGATGAACAACGAAGAGACTCTCCCTGGGGTAGGAGAGTTTCCTCTGCTGCATGACATCTGCCTCTCTGTGGGGAAAGCATCTTTCCTCCAGGGTCTCAGAGGTGGCATGGAGGTTTCATTCTCCAGCCTTGGCTTGTCAGTCAGCAGTACACCTTGCTGGGACTTCAGAGATGCCTTTCCTCTGCCCACCAGCTCTGCCCTCAGATTTTCTTTAGGAAAGCAAGTAGTCTGGCTTCCAGGGGAATGGTTGCAATAGTACTGACTGGTAAAGCTCGGAAAATTCAAAGGAGTCAGAGAGGGACTGGAGAAGTTTTCCCCAGTCCTGAGCAAAGTCACATCCCCTTTCTGATGCAGGCAGTGTGGTAAGAATTGGCAGACCTAGATGGGAGAACAAAACAGCTCCACAGTACAATTTCCCTTTAGCACTCAGGTAAGGGCTGTCTGAAAGAAATGGATCTGGTTCCACCTAGTCCTGATTCCTATTCTGGGCAGACCTGATGTACAAGAGGATAGGCTCACTTGGGGTGTACAAAGATCTGGGTTTTTTCCCTTGTTTTACACATGCAGGTGTCGCAGCCTTGTCTAAATAAAGACTGAATGAAACCTGAGTAGAAGCTGAGGGTTTAACTTGAGGCTTGCCTGAAAGGTTACCATTCTTTCACACATGGCAGAGAATGGCATTTATAATTATCTTTTTTTCTTTTCTTTTTTTTTTTTTAATCATGAAGGACAAGGAATTTGTGTCTTGTGGCCATTGTATCTATAAGGACTGAAGTATGGGTACTTTGAAAAGGTCCATCAATTTTTCTTTCTTGATACAGTATGTCTTTCCATGAAAAATCATGATTGTTCTTCTGAAAAATGTTATTGGAATTATATAGTGTACCTATATACAAAGTGTATAAAAATATGCATTGATCTTTGCAGAATACAGACTCTATGTAGAAAATGGTTTTTAAGAGATGTTACAGTGATAGGTTAAAAGGAGTAATTGTTGAAAATAACTTTTTTTTTTCCTGTCCTTTCCACCTTACAAAATGCACACATAATTTGTCATTCTTTGTCCCAGTTTCATCTGCAAACGTATAAAGATTTCCAGATTTTTTTGACTTTTTTCTGTAAGGCTGTACACAAATTAGAGTGCATTAGCTCTGCACACTGTGTTAGATGTCCAGGGTTCAATAAGTATTTTTGCTGAATTCAGACCTGATACTTTATAGAGTCTAACCTTAGAAAAATCAGAAATTCATAGGATCATCCATGCTGTTCCCCATTGTTACTCATCAAGGTTACAGTAAATAATGTTTCTTGATTTTATAGAGGTCTCTTCCTCCTCTCTTCCAGGAAGAGATACTTCCTAGTATGTCTTCAAGAAAACTGTTACTGAAAAAGCACTCAACTCTTGCCCTTTTTTTTCAAATGAATGAAAAAAGATATCGGTCAATTATACTTTTAATCTTCACTCACCTTGTAGTTTTAAATAAAGGTTGCAAAGTAGTTGACAAACTTTGAAAATTTTGTCAAGAACACAAAAGTATGTCTAAGGGTGGTGTCCACAGTGTTTTTGTGTGAAGTAAAGGATAAGTGAGATTAAATAAGTACAAATCTCCCTTGTTTCCATAGAGTACCCATTTAGCAAGAGTGGGTTTTTCTCTACAGGCATTCTTGCTGGCTCTTCTGTTATCTAGAAATACAAATTTGGCCTAAGAACAATCTTGAAATTTAATTAGAATCATAAAAGGACCTATTAAATGTCTCTTCTTTTGTGGAATCCAGTAAAGATTGACTTAATAACAGACATAAGTGATAAAATCAGCTTTTCTGAGATTAAACCTGTTGAAGTGCATGACTTTATTCAGTGACTGTAATCCTGAGTTTAGGAGCTGCAATATTTACGCTTGATTTTACAAGAAAGAACAGTTCTTTCTGATGACCCACAGCTAATTTTATTCCTTCTCATTTTTTGATATTATGATAAATATAACAGAAGTGTCCATGTTGATGTAACTATTTTCATAGACATTTTTGAAAATATTTAAAACATATTCTGTCAGCACCAAGGTCTAACAGCACTACAGTTTTCCTTGTGAAGAAAAATAAAGCTTGAAATTTTTTTGGACTCCCCTTTTTTCTTTACCCACCTTTTATCACACTTCAAATGTTTTAGAGTCAAATAAAAGATAATATTATTGTTACTAGCTCAAATGTCTGGAGGAACAAGCAATGACATAAAATACCAGAAAGAAAACACAAAGGAAGAGACAGAAAACTATGATAACAAGGCTTTTTATGGACTCCAGAATAGGGAGTAGTTCAGCAATATAATTTGAAAGGAGGAACACATGGCAGTTGAATCTATTACTACAATTTAAGGCTATTCCTTCTCATGACTGAAGCAAAGGGAAGACTATTCCCTTTTCTGCAAGAATCTTGCGAGCCTTCTCCTCTTTATTCACCCCAGGATGATTTCGCTGTTTGGCACCAGCAAAATATTGTTAACTCATGTTAGCTGTGATCCTTTCTACTCTTAGGCTTCTTTTCTGGGAACATATAGAATCACAATGTAAATCAGGCTGGAAGGGACATTGAGGCATGGATGTCTAGTCCAACCTCCTACTCAAGGCAGGGTCAGCTGTGTGCTCAAACTAGGTTGCTCAGGCTTATCTCTGCCCATTATATCTCATCCTCCTGGAGTGCCCTGCTGTGAAGAGCCTGGCTCCATCTTCTTCTCGATCTTCCCAGAGGTGCTGAGGAGCTGCTGATAGGTAGCCAAAAGCCATCTTTGCACCAGGCTGAACCAGCCCTGGTTTCTCAGTTTCTCTTCACAGGGTGAGGGCTCCTGCCCTGAACATTTTGGTGGCCTTCCACTAAAATGACTCTAGTTTATTGATGCCTTTCCTGTATTGGGGAGCCCCAAATGGAGCACAATACTGTAGAAGCAGTCTGAGGAGTGATGAGTAAAGCGAGATTATTGCTTTGCTCCATCTCTGGCTGTTTTTCTAGTCACACAGGCCAGGATGTGGTTGGCCCTCTTTGCTGCCAGAGCACATTGCTGGCTCATACTCATTCCCTGTCTGCCAACACCCCCAGCACCTTTTCAGCAAAGATGCTCCCCCCAGTCAAGCCCAGCCAGCACCACTGCAAGGAGCCCCTCCCTTCCAGGTGGACCTTGAACTTTCCCTGTTACATCAATAGGTCTTCAGTCTGTGCTGAATGCCAGGGTGTTTATAAACTACTCCTGCATGACTCAAGAAGCACAACTTCCTCCAGACTACAGAGCCTTGGTAGAATTGATTTGTTCAAAGGACTTTCCAACTGAGGGCCATGATTTTTTTTTTATTCTCTCTAAGGAGTAATAACCCATTGTGGCATTTGGGGAAACAGAAATACAGCCTTAGGGAGCTGGGGATGTATCCTTCAATTAGTAAAGCAAATTTCTTTCTTTCTGTTACCTTCCTCAGAACAAAATATGTGGGCCAGTCAAAATATCTGAAGGAAAAAATGCTTCACCTTAGAAGTACAACTCTCAATTGAGAGAATCTTTTCTTTCTGTGGTTGATGTAAAATCATTATTACCTTCCTGGTGACACTTCCCGGGTTACTACAGACTACTAGATCAGCATATGCATACCCCAAATCTGAGCATTGCCTACAATCACTGCTAAGAAATGGGGTCTAGCAAAAAAGGCTGGACAAACCTACATGTGCATCTTTCCTTCTATTGTAGAAGTTATCATTAACTCCAAATTGTAATGCAAGTCTATAACGCTCTACTGATGTGTAAATTCAGTTCTCTGACTGATGCATGGCTTCCTTAACAGTACCTTGAAGTTATTTACAAACTAGCAAGTATGTTGTGATAACATAAACTTCCCTTAGAGAATTTTGTTTTGCTTCTTCATGCCTACAGTTTCGCTGAGGTTTGGAAGCTGAAATTTACCAAATTGTCTAGTTTATTAATCTCTTTGTACCATGCTCATCACCATGGTTTCTGAACATTTCTCTGGTTATTAAAGCTTTATTATGTTTTACCAGTCTATGATAGGAAGAAAACAAGAGTTAGTTCTTATTATCCAAGCTTTAATCTTCAGACAGGATGCTAAAACAGGCAAACTGCCTATTATCCATCATCTCAAACAAGTACTATATAATGGCACTTCAGCTCTCACACCTTTATTCAGTGTAATTATAATTATATTACTGGAACCTGCACAAGTGCGTTCTAACCCACCCAAGGTAACAAAAGCTTTAATCTTCAATTATTACTTCCTGTGCTTGTTGCCTTCATGTTCCTTCTAGAGTACATTAGATCATTCCATCATGAAAATAATCTCTTGAAGAAAATAAATCACTTTTTACTTTCTAGTTGAAATATGTTCTTGCTTTGCTATTCATGAACACTTTATTTTAAAGAGGTATATTTTTGTAGAAAGACTGCAAAGCTTGAACATTTTCAAATAGCTGCCCTTTATGCAGACATGTTGGATTAAACCTGCTTTCACTGGACCTGCTTTGAGTAAGAAATAGGAGTAGATGATGGCGCAGATCTCCACCAAAGGAAATTTCATTGTATTTTCAACTTCCAGATATCCAATAGATCTCTGTAATAGTAGAGGAATAATCTTGATTATGTAATTGCAGGATCATCTCCTTGTTAGAGTTTAAATTCCTGAGAAAATACTGGGAAACATTTGAAAAAGGAGCTTAAAAATCAAATCTAGGAACTGCAATTTCTTTTTTGACTTAGTATTTTCAAACTATTACTTACAATGTAGAAGTTGTTTCTTCTGATTGATAAAAAAATAGAAAATATGAATGGATACAGACCTTCATATTTGTTCTCTTATGGACAATCTAATTAATTTTTTGTTTCACTTTTTTTTGTCATCCAGGACCAGGTAGTTAAGAAAAGAAAACCACTGACATAGTTTTGTTTGTCTTGTTGTTAAATCTTGTTATGATCAGTAGTATCATAATAACAGTTCAGAAGAAGCCAGTGAGAGCTCAGTGAGAATTATTTCTGCTCTTATTCTGGAAGTTACAGGAATCCAAATTGTTATGTTGAAGCTTTTCTTGTTAATTAATAGAAATAGTTGTGGGGTTTTTTTTTAAATGGTTTCTAGACTTCATGGATAGTTTCTGGGAACAAATAGATTTTAAAATTTTGATTTAAAATGCAAGAGAAAGAAAAAACATTAATATTTAATGTTGATGGGTTAAATCTCTGGTAACCTTAGTAGGTAGCGACCTGTAAGTTCAAATGCTGTTATAACAAAAAGTTTTCACATATTTGTCTCAGAGTATGTCCCTCCCATCTTTCCTCATCTCTCCCCTGACTAACAGACAGAATAGGATTCCAAATACTGATAGGTATAGCAGCTCATGAAGTATAAGGTTTCCTAAAGAAATTACAGTTGAAGGGTTTTTTTCTTATTTTCTTCACAATACATGTTTGCTTTGGCATATCCCTATTAAGTTTTAATAATTTACCACTGGTTTTATATTTTTTAAACCTGCTTTTTAACCAAGTATTTCCTAATGCTCTGCTGTGCAAACAAGTCTAACAGGAAGGAAATCAAAGCCACTAAAAAGCTGTTCTGGTAGTGGCACAGAAGCTGGGAAAACCATATCCAAATTGTTTTAAACCAGAGCTGATCATTGTTTAAAGTGTGATTTATTGCATGTTTTCAGAGGAGGTTGCAAAAGCATGATTTCAAAATATGTGATATGTATAGCAAGAGGTGTTAGGCAGCATTTTATAGCTCGTCTCGCATTAAACACTAGGAGGTCAATTAATTTGCCTTGACATAAGTGCTAGCAGCACCTGTGAGGCTCCAGGGTATCTCACCCTGGGCTGTGAGAAGACCCATGTCCTTCTCATGCAGTGGCTGGGGGGATGGGAGGATGTCCCAGGCCATACCAAATAACTGCCTTTCTGGGGGTAACTACATGGGGCTGTGCTGGCTTTCAGCTTATTCCCTGTAGCTAAGATACTCTCAGTGTCCCAGATGTTCATGGGTCTGGCAGATCCCTGGGAGAGATGTGCTGTTCTGTAGCGGCAGCTAGGCAGCAAGTAGGGTATCATGAAGTAACTAAAAAGGCACTAAATTACTGTGTCTGAACACCTGGATTTCACCCCAAGTGCACATGCAGATGGATGAAACCTACTCATTAATTCAATCTTCTCTTTAATGCAGAAAAACCTGTGTAACTCACTTATTATACCTCTGTGTTAAATTAGGATTTCCATAAACTAATTTTGTTTCTGCGTATTCAGTAGTTTCTTGACAATGGCTTTTTGCAGTATGGAATTAAAAAAATAACAGAAACAGATATTCACCTGGTTTATTTTCATGTCCCCAAAGCAGATCCACCTGCACTTAAATTTTTCCTGATAGACATTTGTTGTTGTAATCCTTTAAATGGTGGAGATGCTGCAGTTCCCATAGACTATTTATTTTATTAGAAAGCTGAATCTCTCCCACTGCAATTTAAACCCATTATTTACACTACTCAGAGCAAACAAAAAAAAAAAAAAACCAAAACAATTTATTCCTTGCTTTTTTGAACCACTGGTCTAAATACTTGAAAATCTTTCTTCATAAAGGCATCTTCCAGATGTTTTATTCTTTTCAGCTGGTCACATCTTTCAATACAGCAAAAATATTCACTGCACAAAAGCTTTTCTCCCACAGTCTCCCATCTCATTAAAGAAAGACCTTTATGATTGTGATGGTGAGTATTGAATCAGAGATCATTTACATGTGATATATATGCTTGCTGTCTGCCTTTGCTTTTGAGGAATATTCACTGAGATTAATTTCTGAGTCCCCTTCAAAATTCTCTTAGCAGTAATTTCTAGTGTCTTAGGCCTTGGTTGTCTGAGAGGACATCTTTTTCCTGAGGTAGTAATGGTGCAACCAGAGTTTTCAAGTTTATGCCTTGCCTATGATTTAAGTAGGACTGGATGATATTTTGTTTGAAACAGTTAGTTCTGGAGGTGCCCTAAGTTGTAGTGCAGTGAGGGAGCAGCAGACTGAAATACAAGACCTTTGTAGATGTTAAGTAGGTCACCAACAATTTACGAGGTTTAACCTGTCTCTATTCAACATATATAAAAGATAAACTGTCTATACTGTTGACTTGCCTATACTGCTCTTAAACAACAAATGAATTAGGAATTTATTAAAAGTACTCTTCTAATTAAATAACTACCTACCAATGCACCATCCACAGAAATGTGAGGCAGCAGGGGAGCTTGGAAGTCAAATACTAAAAGTTTTATCACGTCCTGCAGAAAATTCTACTTGTGCTTCCCTGGAGGCAGGAGGCACAAGACCTTTGGCATGGGTGAGTGTCAGTAAGGTACTGTAGCTTTATCTGGACAGCAACTCAGGATGAGCTTCCCTGACTGAGGGGGACATACACTGATTTATACCAGCCAGCTAACTGCCTGTCTCTCTGTGCCTAGAAAACCATTTCGAAGAATTCTACACACACTTTTCACAGTTACTTTTTTAAAAAGTTTTTCAGTCATTGGAGCTTAATGCAGAAAGTAGAAGAAAACAGTGGTAGAATGTGACTTTAGGCACACACAGATTGGGGTGATCCTGGTTGCAGGGATATTGTTTGTCACTACTTTTAAACTGATCAGATTTTGTCACTACTTCTAAACAGGCCAGGTTTTAGATTATGGTGTCACTTTAATGGTTAAACAAGGGATAAATGTAGTTGGTGATTGGGTAAAGTATTGAATTAATTTGGTGAGCCTGGAATATATAAATCACAAGGAAAATAGACACTTAAAATAGTTTGTCAAATTATGGATGAGCATCAGATGAAAGAAATAAAAAATAGAAACAGAACAGCCTTTGGGACGTCAGTGGGATCCATCAAAGTCTAATCATTATACAGCTCTGGCATTTTGTTTCAGTGTAGGGGGTCCCCCAAGCACTTCTGGTTGGTGGCTTGCTGAGTAAATGTCAGTTTAATGCTCTTTTCCTGTTTTTGTGAAAAACTCCTGTAGGGTCTCTCATCAGCTAACCAGTTTTATTACGTCCTCACTGCCTCTAGTCAAGCATAAATGTTACTCCTATATGCAGCTGCTTTCTTATTTTGTTTCTTTTCACTAGATGACGTGAGGTTTTTTAGCCGTTGAAGGTCTAAAACCAGCTATTTTTGAACCATGAACTATTGGTATCTTTGGTGCTTCTTGAAATCACATCCTTGGGTGCATGTCACTGAATTTGACATGCACACAGTTATGACAGTTACTTTAAAGTTATTAGTTCCACTTTAAATGTGATCCATAGATAATGCAGCCCAGTGAGGGCACAGGAAATAGGTTCAGTTCTGCTTCTTTGTCATGAGCACCAACAAATAAAAAAGCTTGTGTCTGTTGTGTTACATGTAGCGTGTGTGGGGAAGTCGCTTGTCACTTTTCAATTTGCAGGGTATATACCTGACCACAATTGCATGCTATACTTTAAACTTATCTCTTCATTTAAACATGTTTCACACAAAACAGGGAGGAAGTATTTTGCATGAGTATTAGTTAATCTAGGAAAATCATTATCACCTAATAATAAACTAGTGAAAGTCGTGCAGTTTACTGCTTTTATGCAATTCTGTTCTAAACCCTCTAAGTGTCCATACAGTAATTTAAAATGTGCCATACAAAGAACATAATCCTTGCATTACCAGGACATCTGTCTAAATGCATGAGCAGGCACAGTATAGTGAACCTTCTTTGTACACATATTTAATGGATGTTTAATTACCAACATATTTATTATATTAAAAAATATAATAAATAATTGCATTAGAGATAGGAAAAACCAGGGGAGGGGGCTGATTTTCTGACATTCTGTTACGATTACTATTTAATTTGAGATCAGAATAGGAAATTTTTCATGGAGTACAGCAGCTTTCTCTGGGATGTGACCTTAAGAGTGAAAAGAGTTTTAGTAATGCTGTCAGATCTGGTTGAAGAAGTTACAGGCTAACCTTCTTCATGCTCTGGGTTTTTTTTGTGTTTTTTTGTTGTTTTTTTTTTTTTTAAAGGCCCTTGCTAAGGCAAGAGGCAGACATGGCCATGCTTCAACTCACCTGGTTGTTCTCTGAACATCTCCCTGTAGGGTGCTGCAAAAGTTTGAACTGTAAAGCTCTGGGGTTGTGTCCATCTCTAAGTCACAGTGGAAGCAGAAGCTCTGTGATTAGGCAAATACCAGATTAGAAGTTTTTTTTTTTCACAGATCAACTCACATGGTTCTGCTAATAGTCAACAGAAGCTAAGGAGAAGTTCCCATAAAATCTGTCCTTATGCTGAAGAGTGAACCTGTGATAGAGTGAGAGAGCAGCCACGTGTTTTAATTTGCAATCTTGTACTCTCACCTGTAGATAACACTTTCTTAATAGAAAAGAGTAAGTTTTTCTAAAATGAGAAAGCAGCATTACTTTGAATAACTTCTATTCAGTTAAAGTCAGGTTCCTATAATTTTTTATGCTGGGATTTTTGCACATAAAATATAAATGAAAGCAACTATTAAGATTCCGCCTTTTTTCTGCATCGTAATGTGCTGCTATTTTTAAATAATCACCCTTTAATGCATCACATGGTTCATTTTCATTAAATAAAGATTTTAAATGTGTAAAAACCATATTCATTAATACTTTGGGGAAAAAAAAATCTAAGTCAATGGTCGTGGCTCCCTATGAATAATTGATATTTGTTTTATCTCCTGTTTCATATAAAGAATTAGTTACATTAAAATGATGTTTTTTCTTATTTGTTTAATTCTTCTTCCTTTTAATCTTTCATTTATGTTAAAGTAATTCAAATACACTTAGTCTTTGTCTCATTTGCTCTGTTCCTTCTTGACTCTAAGGCTCCAACTCCAATAAACCAACAAGCTGCCACCATCTACACAAACTTTGTCTTTGTCACAAATATACACTTGCTATATATTCCACTTCAGCTTTGCTGAGTATGCATCCTCTGCACTTTTCTTTATGGTACCAGAATTCATCAAACCCCGGCTACCTGTCAGTTTCTGAGGTTCTCTAAAACATGTCCATCAATAGCGTGCTGCCCTTAGGTCTGAGCCAGATGCCACTGTAGTTGGTGGAAAGGCAACAGGAGTTGTACAAAACCCCTCCAAGTCAAGCTTCACACATTTGTTCTCAACTGTGTTACTTGACACCTGTTTGTCCACACTATGCACGGCTCCTTTCACTGGCTTTATGCCCATTTCTGTCCTAGGAATCCTCCCCCAAGACCTTCACCCCTTGGCATTTGTTTCTGATCTCCGTGTTGCTGAAATTACAGGTAACTTTGAACTTCTCAGTTTTTTTTCTTTTTGTCAGTCAGCTTCTACTGTGCGTAACTGGTGGTTTGCAAATCACCCTGTGTCTCTCCTCAAATCCCACCTTACTGTCCAGAAAAGAGTGCTCTTTTTTTATTTGGCCCTGTGCACACATGTCCTCTCTTTTATATTACAGTCCACTCTGTAATATACAAATTAAATCCTGCTCTCTAAATTTCACCATTTTTCTACAATCAGTCATTCTGCATGAAATCAATCCATTATAATAGCATTCAGCTTTAAAATAATTTACTGTGCATTGCTTATATTGTACATGTATAGGCCTTAATCAGTTCTCTTCTGTTGAAAAAATCTATTCCAGACATAGAAAGAAAGAATATTTTGTTAAGAATACATATGACTTGTTAATCAGAACAGGTACATATTCACTGAGGATATGCTAAAATACTTTTTTACCAAGATTAAGGTGAGTCGAGTATGGAATAGCTCTGTTAATTATACTGCTGGAGTTGTTTCATTGCATTTGTACTTGTGAACTTAAAAAAAAGTGTATTTTCAGAGACAGCAGCAGTCTGGGATGCTTAATAGCTGGATTCTTATTCCTCCCTTATCCCAGACTTAAAGTATCCTTAAGCAAGCTGTTGTCTTTCTACATGGTTCAGTTTAGTCTCTGTAAAAGGAAATCAGTCATTTCAAATGGCTTCAGATCTGCTGGGGAGAACTGCTACATAAAAGCTAAATGCTACTCTACTAGTCAGTCATCATCCTGGTAATGTAGTTATTCCAACCTACCATCCTCAGTAAAAGAAATCACTTTAACTGCTCTTCACACCTGTTTGTTCTTCAGAGGCAGGACAGCAAAGCAAGGATGCACAAAAGTCAGCTCCAGCCTGTGTTTTGTTTGAATTCCAATGTAATTAAATGACAATTTATCAAATCGAGTGAAGAAAATGGGGTAAATAACAGGTATATTTGTGATACAGCACACACAATGGAAATGCTGCTCCTGGACTAGCACATGGACAGTGGTAATGGCTATTTGAGTAACAACAGTAGGTAGGAGAGAGGAAGATGGAAGATTTCAATGTCTCAGACAAAGATTAAACTATTAAAGCAAGTACATTTCTTTTCTAAAAAAAATGCATTTCATATGTAAAAGACCAAGCTGACAAATATAGAATCCTATTTTTGAAATTCCTGTGTTGAGAATTATGAATAGCTGTAGCTTGTTTTTACTTTTGTCTTCCACCCACTATTAACTTTTTGGCAGGAAGAAGTTTCCTCAGCCCACACAGGCACATCAGTTACTGCCATCAGCAAGTGGTAGTCCTTCAGACAAGGAACAGGTTAGAAGATCTGGGTTTCTAAAGTGAAGAACATGGTGGGTTTGGTGACTGTGGAGCTGAGTTTCTACTGAGTCTTGATTGCTATCAGATAATCACTGGTGTTTAACACCTCAATGTATTAGATGCCTCAAGAAAGGGTCTTTGCAGAATCACCATACATGAGGAAGGAGGGATAATGTTGCCAGCTGTTGCTGCAAAGAATGTCTCTTAATGGATCTTTTTTTGAACTCCAGGTCCTGCTGAGTGGTGGTGTTTCCTTTGCTAGAAGAAAATGCCAAAAAGTCACCATCATATACCAAAGGCAACAGCATGAGAGAGAGACTTAATAAGATGCATATATGAAGCAGAAGCCCACTGTTTAAAACCAGGTTTTAGGCACATGAGATGTCAGACATAATGATTTATATCTTCTATAAAATAGATTTTAAAATAATAGCTAATGAAAAAAAGCTTAGCCTTTCATATTCAGGCTGATTATACGTATAAATGGCTTCTTAAGCTACTTTGTAGATGGGATCAGGTAATTCTCCTTTTTCCTTTCTCCCACTCTCTGAACAGCCTGGCAGACTTGGATTCTGCCCCACCGAAGTGTTAAACACTGGGTATGGTTTGTGGTTACATGCTTCTTATATACGTGTCTGAATTTGCCCTCTAGGGTATTACAGCCTGGCTGCAACCAAGGATTTTAGCTATTAATTGAGCCTTGTGTCTTCTAAGCACTAACCTTTCATCTTTCCTCTGACAATTTGATGCATATTGACAAACATTGCTGTTGTCTCATTAAAGTAAATACTTCAGTCACCAGAGATCATAATTGTTTCCAAAATAATTTTCTTGCTAATGGGCTACACTTATTAAGTGTCTTCTTTTACAAAGAATCACAGACTGGTTGAGTTGGGAAGGGACCTCTGGAGATTGTCCAGTCCAGCTCCCTGCTCAAGCAGGGTCACCTACACCAGGTTACTCAGGGTTGTGTCCAGTCAGGGTCTGAATATCTCTTAAGGACAGAGACTCTACAACCTGTCTGGGCAAAATGTGTCACTGTTTGACCATCATCATGGTACAATTATTTTTTTTCACACATTTATACAGAATTTCCTGTATTTCAGAGCCCATTGCCTCTGGTTCTGTCACTGGGCACCACTGGAAAGAGGCTGGCTCTATCCTCTTTGGACCATTCCTTCAGGTATTTATGCACATTGACAAAATACCTCTTGAGCTTTCTCCAGGCTGAACAGTTCCAGCTCTCTCAGCCATTTCTCACAGGAGAGATACTCTAGTCCCTTTATCATCTTTGTGGCCCTTCAGTGGACTCTCTCCATTATGTCTGTGTCTCCCATACTGGGGAGCCCAGCACTGAACCCAGCACTCCAAGTGTAGCTTTACCAGGGCTGCATAGAGAGGAATGATCACCTCCTTGACCTGCTGGCAAAACTTCTACTGCAGCCCAGGAGGCTGCTGACCTCCTTTGCTGCAAGGGTGCATTGCTGAGTCATGATCACCTTGTTTTTCACCAGCACTGCTTGGTTCTCTCAGTAGAGCTGCTTACCCTTCAGTCAGCCTCCAGCATATACTGGTTCTCAGTGTATTCCCCCCTATGAGCAGGGCTTTGCATTTCCCCTTATGAACTACATGAGGTCTTCCCACCTCATTTCTTCAGCCTGTTGAGGTCCCTCTGAATCACAGCACAATATTCTGATGTATCTAACTATGGCGTTTTGACCTTGGCTGAATGCCAGGTGCCCACCAAAGCCCCTCTATCACTCCCCTCCTCAACTTGACAGGAGAGAGAAAATAGAATAAAAAACTCATGGATTGAGATAAGGACAGGGAGATCCCTCAGCATTTGCTATTACAGGCAAAACAGTCTCGACTTGGGGTAATGAATTTATTACTAGTTAAATCAGAGCAGGACAGTGAGAACTAAACCCAAAACTTAAAAACACCTTATCTCTTCCCCTCCTTTCTTCCTGGGCTCAGCTTCACTTCCAATTTCTTTACCTCCTCCCCCAAGTGGCACAGGGGCATAGGGAAATGGGGGTTGCCACCAATTCATCACATGCTGTCTCTGCCACTCCTTCCTCCTCACACTTTTCCCCTGCCCCAGTGTGAGGTCTGTCCATGGGAGGCAATTCTCCCTGAACTTCTGCAATGTGAATCCTTTCCATGGGCTGCAGTTCTTCATAAACTGCTCCACGCTGGTCTCTTCCACAAGGTGCAGCCCTTCAGCAGCAGAGTGCTCCAGCGTGGGTCACCTGTGGGGACACAAGTCCTGCCAGCAAACCTGCTCCAGCCTGGGCTCCTCTCTTCATCCATCCACAGGTCCTGCCAGGAGCCTGCTCCACTGTGGGCTTGCCATAGGGTCGCAGCCTCCTTCGGGCATCCACCTGTTCTTGCGTGGGGTCCTCCATGGGCCGCAGATGGATATCTGCTCCACCATTAACCTCCATGGGCTGCAGGTGGATATCTGCTCCACCATGGACCTCCTTGGGCTGCAGGTGGACATCTGCCCCACCATGGACCTCCATGGGCTGCAGGTGGACATCTGCTCCACCATGGACCTCCTTGGGCTGCAGGTGGACATCTGCCCCACCATGGACCTCCATGGGCTGCAGGTGGACATCTGCTCCACCATGGACCTCCTTGGGCTGCAGGTGGACATCTGCCCCACCATGGACCTCCTTGGGCTGCAGGTGGACATCTGCCCCACCATGGACCTCCATGGGCTGCAGGTGGACAGCCTGTCTCAGCACGGGCTTCACCACGGGCTGTAGGGGAATCTCTGCTCTGGCTCCTGAAGCACCTTCTCACCCTCCTTCTTCACTGACTTTTTTGTCTGCAGAGTTGTTGCTCTCCTATATTCTCACTCCTTTCTTCCACTGCAGTTTGTTGCACAGATCTTTTTCTCCCCCTTTCTTTAATATTTTATCCCAGAGGTGCTACCACTGTCACTGATGGGCTCGACCTTGGCCAGTGATGGGTCTGTCTTGCAGTCATCTGTCATTGGCTCCATTAGACACAGGGGAAACTTCTTGCTACCCTTGTAGCCTCCTCTGCTGCCAAAATCTTGCCACACAAACCAAATACAGATGTTGCCCTTTTTTCATAACATCTGCAGACTTGCTAAAGGTGAACTCTGTCCCACCATCCAGGTCATTAATATAGTTGTTAAACAGCATGGGATGTAGTATAGACTCCTGGAGATACCTTCTCTGAGGATCCTGAAGTCCTCCTGTTCCTGGATGCTGCAGTTACAGCTGTCCTGCCCTTCACATCTCTGACTAGTTCTTCTTGGTCAATTGAGTAACTGATCCAGCAACTTCCCTCATCGGCTCCTCAATGACCTGATCACCTCTCAGGCTGATTCATGTGATAACTATGGTTATGTAGAAAGTGTATGAAGGGCTGAATGTTCCGTATCAGTAAATGGAAGCTCTTATCATAGGCACACAATACATTCTTAAGCAGGCTTCTTGTCTATTCTACATTTCAAGAGGTCCAGATACACAACAGAAATTATGGACGTGATCAGAGTTTGTTGGAATTTTCACTCAAGATTGTTTTAATAAAAATACGTATTTCACTTTCACTTTCTTAATGTTTTAGATTACTTTAACATTTCTCACTTTTGGAAGCCAAAACTAATAGAGGTTCTTCCTGTTGTTTTGTCCTGTATTAATAGCAAAACAGAAGAAGAAAAAGGAGAAAGAAGAAGAAAAGTCCCAGGAACGGTGCTCACATCAATATATTTGGCTAAATTTTTTTTTTAAGTTAAATTTCAAAGAAACATTTTTTTCAATATTTGTCTCCTTACTTCAGTTCTGATATTTGTCTTCCTTTGTAACGTACAGATGGAAATTACCAAATCACAAGAAAGTAGGCTGTAGACTGGAGAAACAGGGAGAAATGCAACATTGTGTTTTCTCATACCCTTGCAATAAAAAGGACTATTTTGAAAGGCAGAATAAACACCACTTGGATTTAAATGACTGGTAATGAAAATGAATGTTGTAGTTATCAGTGACACGCAGTGTACTCTGACAGAATTCTGTGTCTAAATGTACACATCAAATGTTGCCAAATTATTAGTACTACTATGCTGAAGTCTCATGGTTTCCACACTAGCACTACTTCGATGGCTTCTCCATCATCGCAGAGGGGGGTGGAAGAAGTCTCATTTTGCCTCTGCTCTTTTAAAAGTGAGGTCTATCCTTTCTGCTTTGGGAAGTGCTGGGGCAGACCAGGAAGGAAGTGTTAAAATTCCAGGGAATCCTAAGAAAACAGTGATTGTGCTGGGATTCGACTCAGCAGGGAAGGGCAGGTCTGCAGCCGTTGCAGTCTTCTGTTTACTCCTCCAGCACAGGTTGAAGAGCTTCTGGGACACATGCCAGCTCTCTAGTGATGCTGGTGTGGCTAGAGAGCAGAGATTTGTAAAGGGAGAGAGAGAAAAAAACCCAGAAGCAGCCTCTTCTCAGTCTTTTTTCAAAACATTGAATAGATGCTTTTAGTATCTTCATGGAGAAAGATTGAAATGGTAACACTTATCTCTGGCACTAGGACAGATTTTCCTAGAAAAAAATCAATCAAATATGGGAATGTGACTGTGGTCTATCAGAGACACAAACAAAAAATATGCTTGTATTCCATTCACTTGTTTTTCCAACTGTTGTAGCTGGTCAAATGGTGAAGAAACACCACTTAAAATATAAGCAGGTTAAACTTAAGTCCTCTGTAGAAAAAAGGATCAGAACTTACAAATGTTTTGAATTAATTTGTTCTTGCCATAGTACCACTTTTCTTCATGCATTTAGGAAGCTTAGTTACCAAATAGAAAGAAATATAATGAATGTGCTTAGTAGTGGATTAAATCAGAAACTGAATTTTGGCTACTTCTGAATAATTACGAGATCTGATAATACATATGTATACTATCATCCACTCTTTCCTCAGTACACCTATTCAAAATACCACAATGTCCTAAAATAATAAAAACATAAATCTGTGATCATAGCTGCCAAGTATTTAAAATCCCAGTTGTAGCCCAGGCTTCACAGATTCCTTGCAGAAATATGTTAGTGTAGTAAGTAACAAAGCAACTGGCAGTCATGGGAATTAGGGTAGGCTCAGTTCACAAGTTGTCCATTGAAGCAGTGGAGGATGCATTCTGCAGGGTTTGGGTGTAATTTGGAGTAACAAAACTTTGCTGATTAGAAGCTAATGATGTTCGTGTGATGGCGATGTTCTCTATAACCATAGCTATGGGAAATGTTTATATAAGCCAACGGCAACCTGAGGAAAAAACAGGAATTGATGTAGACAGTAGTTATAGCTTGTGTGTGAAAGAAAACAATTTTATTCACCCAGTATGTAAACACAACCAAATAATCACTTCCTTTTAATTACCTCTTAACTTCCCTGCATAATGTTTTCAAGGATGGCAAACATTATTGAGGGACAGATCATTACTACTGGTTTTTTTGTTTTGTTTTGTTGTTGTTGTTCTGGAGCTAATCCTAGCATTATACATTCTTCTTTTTCCTCTTCAGATTTATTACCATTGTGTATATGAGGTTCTTGAAACTATTTTTTGTAATCCTGGGGACAGACAGACACCCAGACCTCTCTGAAATGAGAACAGTGGCTCTCAATGGAAGAGTGACTGGGAATTAGCCTAGGAAATTGGAAGCCCTGGGCTCTAAGATTACTTGCTTTCTAATTTCTGGTTTGCTTTGAGCAACTCACTTCACTTCTTTATATTTTAATTTTTCCATCAAGTGTATACTTAACCATTAAACTGAAGACTCTTTCTCCTATTAGGGCAGTGGGTATAATAAATTAACTGTGATGTGTTATGCTTATTTTCCTTTGAATAATTGCAATTCTTTTTATTTGTGTGAGTGTATGTGCAATAATAAAAGTGTCCCCTCGTATATTGTCCTACTGAACTCTGGGGAAAATAATAAATAAACAAACAAACAGTTGTTTCTGATCCTAATCAATATACTTAAAGGCAGAGAATCTTTTATAAAAATGTTTCAAACTCTGAAAAAAGATTTTTCCAGTTTGTAGGAATATTTTTAAAAATTACTTTGGTTTGTTACTGCTTATTTTTACATGTAATTAGGGACAAGTGTGTATGGAATGCCTATGATGTAGAAAGCATTTCTGTTCTTCTTTATAAGGAATACCTTTGTGAAGATCTCTGTAGCTTTTCTGTTGTTATCCTTCTTGAGTTCTTTTGTGTTCTTATTACTGACCCTGATTAGCTCACTACTTCTCACGCTTCTGACAAAGTCTAATGATTTTTATATCTAATAAAAGAAGCTAGGTGCTTCTCAGAAATGTTTCTGTATGCCTTATTATGTTGGGAGGGGGTTTTAAGTTAATTGACTAGATTTCATGCTTGCAGATTCTCCCTTTTGACAGATTCAGTACTAACATTGAGAGAAGATTCAGATCACGAGCCACAGAAGTTCTCATGGAATTGTGTTTGGCACTGATGTGGTCCTGAACATTCACTGTAATTCTCTCTGGTGTAAGGTTAATTGTGGTGCCCAGTTACCCTGATCTATTTCCATCATATGTAGGGAATGCATGTTTTGGCAGTCCTTCAGGCTTTTCAGTGTTACAGAAATCAAATATGAAGACAGACAGTAAACATGAAATGTTAAAGAATTTAAGATATGTGTTCAGCACCAGGCTCTGAAATTGAGCTTTGCAGAGACAGACTAGCAGATTATTGACTATTTAAGACATTAAAATACAATTGGATTTAAAGCTTGTCAGGGATGAAATATTAGTGCATTTGCCCTGGTCGTTTTTTCACATGGGAAAGTGTGGCAAGTAGTCTTTGTCAGCTGATTCCATAGTCCCCACTTTCCAATAATGCCTATGGAGAACTTCACATTCTCAGGCATTTATTCCATGTGCAGCTGTGGTTAAGTCAGTATTAGTAAATGAGAGAACCTGGACATTAACACAAGATTGCAAGTAGATATGTACATATTTTCCTGTACCAAGCACCCATAGATATTTACTAAAGACTTTGCAGGTATGATACTCTAGGCAAGCATAGAACTCTTTCACTGGTGTCAAAAAAGTAGGTCAAGAATCAGAAATTGTAACGATTGGTACTTATGGGTACTCCTCTTTCATATTTTATATCCAAAAACTCAGAGAGGGATTTCACAAAACATTATACCAATTATGGAGCATATCAACTTTACTGCTGACTGTTGAAATAAAAATAAAGTCTTCATCTGCTCCATCTTTCTGAATAGTGCCTCATATAGTAGGCTCCAAAAAGTTCAGGTATGTGGCTAGAGCCTGATTTTGTTTTGCCGACAGCTTCTACTCCACTTCTATGGCCATTGCCGCGCAGACACAGCATTATTTGCAGGTTCATCTTCTGCTTTCTAAAGGGAAGCTGTGACAACAGCATTTTATGTCGCTTGAAAGGACAGGTAAAGTGTATGTTGCCAAAATATGGGTTCCTGAGTCTGCTGGTAACAATTTCACAGACTGCATCCAATCTGCAGACCACCAGCTGGACTACACTTTAAATTAATCAGTGAGGAATTATACATTTAAAATCAGGCTATATTAACTAATTACAAAATACAATAATATGCCTAGGGTAATGATTATTTGGCTCTGTCATTGTAGTTCTTTCATTTTTTCCTGATTTTGACGTACCACAGGAAATAAACACCTGCTTTGCTTTAGTCGTTGTTTATCCTGTCCTGACACGGGAAACAGAGACAACCTCTCAGCAGTCACTTCTGTTTTCCATGTCTTTTATTAGTACTACCAGGCTCTCCCATATGGATGACAGAGAAATTGAGATAGATAATATGATCTGATGAAATTCCACATGAAAAATAATCAATTATTAATACCACATGCATGCTGCAGAAATTAATTAGGAAGGGTGTGACACCATCAGGTAGTGTTAAATGTGATATAAGATCTTATTTAAAACAGAACCTGGAAAAGTCCAGACTGTAAATCTACATAAAATGTTCATTGCTTAGCATCACAGGACTCTAAAATGGCTTCTATTGCAAAGAAGAATAAAACAAAATTGTATCCTTGTTTAAGTTTGTTGAATTATTTCTATGCACAGATCCCAAGTGGCCCTGCCATGAATCTGCAACATTTAATGTGAATGCAGAAATCGGTCAGCTATATCATTTGTCTGTTCTGGGTCGATCTTAGAGACTAAATATTTAGCAATCAGTGATATCTAATGTCCTGCGATGGAAATACTATCTCTGTGTATATTCTCAGTCTATCTGAAATAACTAAATGCTAAATGCTTATATTTTTACAGAACTCATTCTCTGAGCCAAGTCTGCAAGTTTAATTTAGTTGTATTAATTTAATTATATTTTTAATATTTTTACTGCAAATGGATCTATATGAAAGAAAACTTAATATGCTAGTGAGTTTGATTATTCTGTTAATACTTCCATTAATGACGAGTTTTGAAAGATGGTATTGAATTTTCAGACCAGATATTTGCATTCCTTTTTTTATATTTTAAAAGGAATATTTTCTTATTAACACACATGTTACTGATCAGAACAAAGTAATTATAACAACTCAGTGTTTGGTATTTGGTTATTTTCTTATTTTGATTTTTTAATTATTATTATTATTTGTTTAGGAAAACCATCTCACTTTATTCTCACCCAGCTGTGAGTAGGCAATCATTCATCTGATTTTATCTAAAAATTGCACATCTTATTTGAGCTGTTCATTTAGCAAAAAAGAAAGTTGGAATGCTTAGAAAGAAAACTAATCCTGTAATGGAATCAAAGTCAAGAACAATAAAACTTTTCAATACACCTAAGTCTCTTCATTGGTAATAGAGGTAGTCTGAATGACTTGCCTTAGTAGTTAACTTTCATGTGGCTAAAATTAGGGGGAAGAAGCCCACTCTAAGATTCTGCCTGTCATCTGGGATGTTCAGATGATACCCCTGACTATATTACAATTTAAATTCTTCCCCTTGCCTTTTGTGTTTGTTACACTTTTCCTATTCCCTCTTTTCTAAAGCCCCATCTTCTTGATCCTTCTGATATTTTTCACATGGCTGAAAGACAAGAGTGCAGATGTTTAGTATTAGCTCTTTTAAAAAAATCCAGTAACTAACTCAAATAATAGTTCATTTCTCAAGATCTAAGTTTTGCTTCTTTTTGAGAGGGAAAGGTCTAAAATGTTTCTCCACAAAACATTCAGTAGCATAACCTATCTCACCAGAAGTTAAAGAACCAACCTTTGGCCTGGTTGCAGAGGTCTACTATTTTATGTAAAGTTGTCTCAGAGGGTATGTTTTGCTCAGACTGATAGTTGTGAAGTAAGTATCTGTTCATTTCTGTAATTGTTAAAATGAACATTTAGTTATAAAGAGGTAAATGAATTCTGTATATTAAAATCTACCATACATTGTATAATATTGAGTAATGCTTCATTTGAAAATGACTGATTTTATTAAGCTGTGATTAATAACACTGATCTATTTTCACTAACTATTCTCTTGACTGTATGTGGTTAAGACATATATTTTTTTGTTCTGTGTTTGGGGTTTTTTAAACTTATGGAGTTCATTATTTTTTATGAATTCCTGTTCATAACCATGCAGAGTGTCTTTAGAGATTTGGTGAAAAAAGGAATGGTGGTGAAGGTCTTTTTTTCCTTTCTAACTTCTACTAAGGTAAAGAAATTATGAAAAGTTACAGAAGGAGAAAAGAAAATTTAAAAGCAGTAGATATCTTCCCTATTACAGAGGCCCATCTTGGTTAGAAGTGCTTTGGAAAGAGCTGGTAAAAGTGATGTAAATCTTTGCTTGCAAATGTGCATTTGGGAGCTATCTCTGTGAAGACAGGCAGATAAATCGTACTGTGGTACGCCCAGCTCTCTCTTTCCTCGTGTTTATTGGGCTATAACCAAGGCAACACTGGTCACACTGAAACTGGCCAGTACAATTCTGCTCATGTTTTCTTTGAAACTCCCGTGTACATGATCTTTTCACACTGCCTACAGGGACTGCTGAGCCGGTGAGAGCATTTATCTTCAAGATAGGGCAGCCAACTTTCTGGGAAGGCTGCTAATAGAAGGAATTGATTTCATAGTCAGAGCTAAATGGCACCTCTCTGGCAACAGACACGTTGAGTCACATCTGCTGCTACGCATGTACCTCGATGCTGTTCGCTTGGAAACTCTCCTGTATGGAGCCTGCCTGCCTCTTAGAGCCCAGGCAGAAAAATGGCCTTTTGGAACAGTTCGTTTCGGTCAGGTTTTCCAGCCATTGAACATCTTCAACACCTATTCTGATACTTATTTTTTAAGGCTTCCATGTACACTGCCTTCAGGTTGGTATTTTCACTGTATACCGTAGGTTGAGTGGGATGTAATAAACCACTATAAAGTCCGCAGTGTAAATACATTAACACAAGACAAACCCACTTACTTGGTATGAAGCTTTGTGACTCACTGCAGGTACCAACCGATTTCCCCAAACTTTTTTGAACAACTTTCTGTAATCAAGATACTGCTTGTGCAAGGTGAGGCAATAGTTGCTTTCAAAATTTAATGGGCACAGGCAGATAAAAAAGAAGGAAACTAGCCAAACAACATGATTGAAACTGCAATTAGTTAACAAGAATCCTATGATCTGACCTGAATAGGCAAATCATCCCTCACATGTGCCTCTTACATGGAAAGTAAAAAATCACAGAATTTTGTCATTTAACATGATTTCTCTTCTAGACAGTAGATAATTAATCCTCTTTTTGCTCTTTATTAGGTAGATGGAGCTGTGACTGAAATTACATACTCATTAAAGTAATTACATCTTGAAAAAACTCCACTTGACTTACAAATTATGTGGATCAGTACATAGCTTTACTTCTCAAATACTAAATGAAATGTAGTCTAAGAAATTGCAGAGTAATTAGCACCTGTCTTTTCTTTCCTGCCAGTCAGTAACTCTTGTCTTTGTCTTATCTCTGTTTTCTTCGTGTAATGGAGCTTCTCTGATCTTCCCAAAGAGATCTGTCAAATTGTTCCATATTCATTTTTTGACACGAATGTCAAATTATTTTTTCAGTGAGTACAAATAGTGATACCGGGGGAGGGGGGAGGAGGAGAAGAAAAGAAGCAAAAGTAGCCTCTAGAATTTATAGTGATGAATAATAATAAAAGGTGACTTAATTTATTATAAGGTAGATTCCAAGTGGTACATTAAATTATTTGGAGATTTAAAAATGGCAGTGTAGAATTTCCTGTTATTCCTCTATTCTTTCCTCTCTTCTTCAAATGTAATATTACTTAAATGATAGCTTGTTTTTTTTGTTACGTTCAGAAATTATGATTCAACATTTCTGCAATGTTTCTTAACAGTGGAAGTGACTGTATACTTCTAGAAATTCTAGAAATAAGAATGTTCAGTGTTAATTTCTGTGAGTAACAATTCACATGGAAAAGTAAACACAAATGTAAATGGAAAATACTTACAACTCTAGACAAAACAAGAAACCAAAAGTATAAGGCAATTCTTTCAGAATACAGTGCCATTTTTGCTTCAAGAGAAAATTGAGATGAAAAAAAAAATCTGCAAAAGAAACCAAAAGCTGATCTTGATTTTAAGCACAACACAATAATATCCCTAAATATTGTTCAATTTTGTTTGTTGAGATCAGTCATTTGCTAACAAAATCATACCTTTGCAATCATATTCAGACATGAAGAAAAGGAAAAAAAAAATAAAAAGTTTGGCTAGTCAGTCTCACTGTTTGAAATATGTTCTTTATTTCTCATTTGACTCTGATTAGCACAAAACAGGTCCAATGAGAGCAGGCTGCCCTGGGATCTGTTCAGCTGAGTCCAGTCTGAACATCTTCAAGGACAGAGAATCCACAAACCTCCCTAGGCAACCTGTTCCAGTGCTTGACCACTCCTATATCCTCATGGTGTCTGATGTCTCTTGAAAACTTTCTGAAAATGGTCATCTGTTTCAGATTACTTTAGAACTATTTATCACATACTGAATCATTGCCAACAACATCTGGTGCTATATAGAGTTGTAAAGAGATCAGAGTAGAAATATTTTCAGTGCAGTTGTTAAGATACTACCATTCCATGAATAATAAAGAGATAACTGTGTTATAAATACCCTAAGTGAGAAAACTTGTTTCATTTATAAAAATAATGGACTGAGTTAAATTTATTTTAGTTGAGAAAGAGTCATCATGGACCTTACTATTATTATATCTTACTATAGAGTGACTTCGGTGTAAATTTTCACTGAGTTTATGCTGCCTTCCCCAGACAAATTAAAATCAATCCCATTGTCTATGTTAAAATATTTCTTTAAAATGGCTAATGACCAGGACCTTACTATGTAGTTTAAAATGGAAAATCTTTCTTTGCATAACCCATATATGGTTTTGTATAGTCAAACTGAGACCTTTGGTAAAGGGCCAAGAACTCAGAGGGCAAAAGAGAACTGGGTAGAGACTACTGAATTGAATTAAAACTCTTTAAATTTTCTGGAGCTAATAAAAATTGTCTTCCAATCAGTAGTGATGGCACTTCCCTAGTAATCTTTGGACAAAACTGACATTATTGCTTTTTAGTTTCATGCTGTATACCTGCACATCAGGGCAAGATCTGGAAAGAGACAAGAAGTTTCTTTCCTATTTTTCTCCTCAGTGTCTGTTTCCGTAAGAAAGGCCTAGAAAGGCTGCTCAGACAGACAGTGCTGCTTAATCTACAGCAAGCCCCTGAGGGAAAAAGGGCAAATATAAAGTTTCTCTTTAACAGGGGTAGGGGAGAGACTGCAAATTATGGACCTGTTATCTTAATTTCAGTTTCTGTAATAATAAAAATAGGAAAAGTTGTATTTTTTGAAACATGCTAAAACCAGCAAGAGGATGAGTAACAACTAATATAAATCTGTCAAGAATATATCATATCCCCTGAATTTCCTTCTGTTTGTAAGAAGTACTGAATATACAGAATACTGTGTCTTGTATATCTTGACCTCACTACTGTTTTTTAACTATTTTGTGTACATTTTTCTCAACAAAATGGGGAAGTGAGGTCTTCATGAAATTACTATCAGGCAGATACACAAATCGTTAGGAAACCATGTTTAGTAGTTATTAATGGGTCTTTGTTGTCTAGCATTACGTATTGAGTAGTGTTCTGCAGAGATCAGTCTTGTGCCCGGTTCTCATCAATGTTCTCATTAGTGACTTGAATCATTGAGTAGGTAGTCAATGATTAAATAGTGTAGTGTGCTTATTAAATTTCCAATGACATCAAGCTGTGAGGGTCTGTAAACATATATGAGGACAGACTTTAAAAGATCTTGACAAATTAGGGGAATCATTTAAATAAATTGGATGCAATTCAGTAAAGAGAAATGCAGAACACTAAGCTTAAAAGATCAAACATTTCAAGATAAGTCATAATATGTGAAGCAGCAGTTTTTCAAATAAGAATCTGAGGCAGAGCAAGTGAACATTTTCCTTAACATTAGATATCCAAAATGCAGACATCTGTGTCTGCTATATTCATTCTAATATACCTTTATAGTGACTGGGAAGAAATAACTTTTCAGGGAATCTGACTTGTTTTAAAAATCTGCTTAAGATACCTTATATATACATACATTACATATATACATATTATATATACTTATATATATACACACAATATATATATACATATGGCAAAATGTATGTATTTCTCCAATGATTAACAAGGAGGCCCGGGACAGAAGCTCAGGTGTAGATGTCCATACTGTAGATAAACAAAAATATATCAGACGTCAGAGCTGGATAGATTTCTCTTAAACCAAATAGGAATCCTCTTTAGTTTGAAGTGTGTTGTCATTATAAAGGATTCAAAGCAAGTTACAGAATAAGCTTTCGATATAAATTTACGAGGGGCAAGGAAGGAGAATCACCAGTTCCTTCCATTCATTAGCTAGCTCCTCCCCACCACAGTTTGAATGCAGAATTAATAGAAGGTTCATATCCCCATAATCTTACAATCCAGGGAAAAATATTTGAACAACAGATGTTTGAAACATTATGGGTCAATGCAACAAGTCAGATACTGCAGAGTTGCTGCTATACCTCTGAAGTCTGGCCCAATTTACCAAAGCATTTCAGAGCTCTCCTATCTTCAGCTTATGGTTGGCCTCCTAGAAATCACTGTGATTGTTCAGACCCTTAAAGTCATGCAAGTATCACCCTGGCTACTGACTTTGACAAACTCTTTGAAAAGCCTATCCAAACACTGCCATAAGCAACAAGAGGTCAGGCTGCTTGAACATGCGCAGCCAAAATTTTATTCAAAATATATTCGGTTTTGGTTCTGATCTATGGAATTATTTCAGTTGCACTCTCACAAAACGTAATGGGGCCTTCACATGCTGTGGATTGTTATGATGAACAAGAGCTAGTGATAGCCACATGCTAAAGACAGGCTTTTTGTCAGGTTCATCTGTAAATCATAAAATCATAGAACAGTTTGAGTTGGAAGGGACCTTAACAATCATCTGGTTCCAACCTTCCAACCCTTCTAGTGGAAGGGACACCTTCCACTAGACCAGGTTGCCCAAAGCCCCATCCAACCTCGCCCTGAACACTTCCAGGGATGGGGCTCCCACAGCTTCTCTGAGCAACCTGTTCCAGTGCCTCATCACCCTCAGAAAAAAGAATGTCTTCCTAGTATCTAACCTTAAATCTACCCTCTTTTAGCTTAAAATCTTTAGCCCTTGTCCTACTAATAAATAAATATTAACCAGGTGTTTGACAGTCTAGTGAAAGATAAGAATGACCTTCCTAGCTAGTGTTGGGATTTTGGGGTAACTTGCATTGGCTTGTAGAGGACTACAGATCTGTAAACAAACAAATTCAAAAGTATAAAAGCCAGGAATAACTGATAAAGCACTGAAAGTCTTTGGCTGCACATTACATCTAGCCAGGCTAATTTGGGTTGATTGAAAATGTTTCAGTCCTTTTCTGCTGAAGTGCTTTGCAGGAAGAATATGACAGGCACTGTTGGCTCCCAACAGACAGATATTTTTTAAACACAATGTCAAAGGAGTTTTCTGCATCTTAGAGAAGTCTTTATATAGAGTCCTAGGACTCATTGTATTGTATAGTACATTACCCAGAAGCTCTAGTGACAGTTCATTGCTCACAAAAATTTGTCTCCATTGTTATATCCAAAATAAAATTGGTAATGCATTACGGCTACAGCTGAAATGCCCACATCTTCCATGTTTTTTTCCACAATATCAGAGGAGCTAGACAGATAGAATCTGTCAGCAGGAGATTGCATACATTATTTAGTCCCAGCAATAAATTGTTTTTAAAAAGAAAATACAGACTTAACTGAAATTAACAGCAAAAGCAGTCAAAAGCACAGGATTTCTTTCTTTAATCTGATAGTATTTAGCTTTTGAGGATTTGAGCTTGCACTAAGCAGTCATATGGACCAAAAGTCTGATAGCTGCTGTCACTGTCTGCGTCAATCAAGTGACACTGTTATTTCCATCAAATTTATGAGAGTTGTGTGTCCCTGGACACTGGCTCTGAGAGCTGAACCGCCAGCAGCCTAAACCAGGAGAAGTTCAGTGACATTTGGATGAGAATGATTCAGTGCCTGTTTCTTATTGAGGAAGGGAATAAGAACAAATACGTTTATGCATGCAAGGAGCTCTGCACTCAAGGTCTGTAAACATAAACAGAGAGTCCCTATTTCATGTGTTCTGTGACACTTTTGTTATGAAGTAGAAAGCACAAGGATGCCCATAAACTGATAGACATGGATGTGGGCAAATATGCCTCCCAGAGGTGTAATGAGACCAGTAATAAGCAGAGAAGCCAGCTTCCTTGTGCCCTACCACAGCCAAAGCAGGTCTCAGCCAGCTGCCATGAGACTGGTTCCTCCCTGTTGTCCTCCCCCTGCCTCATGCCCTAACCTTCCTCGTCCCTGTCACCTTGTCTGTCCTTTCCACACCCTGCAGTCACAGCTCTGGAGCCTTCTGTGCCACTCAGCCCATGGCCAAGTGCTGCTATTGCCCTTCTGCTCAGGCATGTTCTTGAGGGACTTGTTTTCCTTCTGGGAGTTTGCACCTGAGAGTTCTCACTCCCTCATATTTTCCTGGAAATAGCTTTTTAAAGCTTCACATCATGATAGAATAGTGGAAACATGGACTTTGCTGATCTTAGTAAGGAGAGCTGCCATGGTTTTGGCAAATGATCTTTGCAAATGTTAAAAAGCTCTTTTTTAAGGGAAAAAAAAACAACCAAAAAAACAAAAAAAAACCCAAAACACCAAACTGCCAATGGAATACTTGTTGAAAGATGCCTTTCCAGCTCAAAGAAAATATTTCATTTTGATAACATCAAACTGTTCTATTCTAAGATTGACTTTTTATGCACACAAGTCGAAATAAAAACCACAATTATTTTCCAAAAGTAAAAGGGAAAGTATTTTACATAACATGCTCATTGCTGAAAATGGGATTAGCATGAATGCCTGAGAACCTACCTTAGTACTCAGATTTGCGGTCATAAAAACTAAGTAAACACATCACTAGTAAAAAAGAGTGTGAAATACTTGAACTACCTGTAAAGGTGAATAAATCTTCACTGACCCTGCCTCAAAATGGTAGTTTACTGCATAGTTAGCTGAGGAGAGCTGTACAAACCATGGAAATTGTTATGCTTGTGGCAGAATTGCAGAATGGGACATGACCAAGCTCTTAATCTGCCCATGTTTTATATCCTGACATACTAAAAGGACATAAAATCTGCACCAGTCTGCTTTGCTATATATGTTCCTCTGTGGAAGTATTTGTATTTGTGTGTGAAGGACAGTGACCACAGAGCTTTTGTAGGTGTCGTTTGCACTGAAAAACACATTACAAAACCTCTTGTAGATCTGATTGTTATCTAATGTGATTCATCTTGAGAAGTCTAACTGCCCAGTTTGTACATGCAGCTCCTGTTTTCTCATGCTTCTCCAGACTTCTTCCATGTCTCTATGGAACATTATTTCATACAACTGTGAGTCTCTACATTATAGATGAAATGTCCTCTGATTCCTCAGTGAGGATCCTCTCCTGCATCACAGCCATTTATTCTAGCGTAACATTCTTTACTGCTTTGCACGGATGCAGCATAAATATGCCCTCAAAAGAGAACCATTACAGCTCAGGCCCTTGATCTCAGATCCTGATTATGCAGTCCACCCTCTAATTCACTTGAGGACTTCCTTGATGTTAATTTGCACAATACTTCATTCTGTTAGCTGAATACACAGCATATCTCCTATCATTAAACAGAGGCAGATACATGAAACAAGGTTTTCTGTGGAAAGAATCTTATTTAAATAAGAATATTAACTTGGGCAAAACAAGGACTAAGTTGAAATTAGGTCTGGCTTGGTTTTTTTTTATGAGAACAAGTATCTTGTTGATTAAGATATACAAAGGCCTCACTTTTGTTTGAATTTGGGTAAGTCATAAGGTGAGACAATTTTAATGCATCCAACAATCTTTTATGCCCCAGACTTTAGAAGACCATCCTCAGCATCAAAACTACAGTTTTCCAGGGGTCCTAAAAAAATTGCTGTTTGATAAAAGAACAGATGTTTATCTCAAAATTAGAAGCCTTAATGGATGGTGTATAAGTGATGAAGGGAAATGGCCCTGCTTTCATATATGTTGGGTGCATTCTTCCATGATATTGCTCATCATAAAATATGACAAAACCTCCACAGTCTCCTTCAAAAGCCAAAAGATATATATATATATATGATATGGACTTTTTTTTTGTTAACCACCACTCAGTTCAGAAATAACTTATATTTTTATCACCAGAACTTTCAGAATGGTCTTAAATATATAAGCCCTATTAGACTGCATGACCATACTGAATTTACAGTGTTTGTGTTGTCAGCATGGTGATTGATAGGTTTTTGATACTTCTAGTCTGAACAGGAAACACATATTATTTTCACATGGAAAAAAGAAATACTGAGATATAATTATATCTATTGTAAGGGACATAACAAAAGCAAATCTTTTATTATAGCTAGCTACATCCTAAAATAGTTTACTTTGTAGAAAATGCTTTATGATTCTTCCTAAAACAGGTCCCCTTCCTTGAGATTTGTGGCCTTGTGGCTCTTGAAACTGATTAACAATAACTACACACTGAGTTTACATGAAATCAGTGATAATTCAACATATGAAGTGCTTCTTTGGACTTTTAGTTCTGATTTCTTTAGTGCATTACTTTTACATTAGAACGTATAATGTACGCTGGCATACCCTGAAAAAACTTCTCCACCTTTGTGAATTGGGACTAAGGAGCTGTGACAATGGCCTATCTAATCCACTCCCTGTCCCTGGGCTGCTCACTCCTTCCTGAGGTACTTTTTAGGAAGTAGATCTGTCTGTGTTCAGTTGTAATGTGGACACTAAATATAAAGATGTAGTCATTTAGATATGGGCTAGCTATTTCTCTGAAAACTACAGCTTATTCGCTTTGAAGAGCTACATTTCCATGTCATGCTTTCTTTGCTCACAGTGGATTACCAGCCTAAGAGGTCTGAGATCTATCAACACTTTGTGTTGGATTAAATCTTGTTACAGGAAATAATACACTGAGTTTTCTCTCAACTTTTTTTGTTTTGCCTTTGTTTAATTTTTTATTTACCCCATTCACTTAGCAACCCTTGTATACTTGTCCTTCTCTGCTATAAATTATATAAGAAAACATGTTGGGTGCTCAAGAACACTGGACAGAGCTCTGTGAATGAACAGTGCTCCTGCCTCCAACTAAGAGCAAAAGGAGACCTGCATTGCAACACTGCTGTACTCCAAGACAGCAATAAAACAATCTACAATGTCTAATAGCCATGAACAGATCACATGGATGATTTTGCATCCATCATCTTACCCTGTGGGTCAGATGTGAAAGGTTTTTGTTTGTTTTATTCTGCACAAAATATAGTGGCTCTGTAGACAGCAAGCATATTCTCTGGCAGGATTTTCAACAGTGCAGCCAGAAGCTTGTCATTTATCTTTAGTACTACAACGATATGACAGTAATCAATTTTTAACAAATCTCTGTTTCATGTCTGAGCATGAAAGTTTTACTGTTCCTGGTAGATGCTCTAATTGCCTTACTAAATGCAGCAAATCTATATCTCTGGGATCAGTAACACTTCAACTCTCTGCACAGCTTTGAATTTTTCAGTGGTTGAACATAGTAAATTCAGATGGCCAGAATTCTCATTTACTCATCATTTTTAGCCTGGCTTCCTAAGGAAATCAGGTTTATGTGAACATACTGTTTCAGTGACATTCATCCCCTCTCTTTCCCTGGTAATTTTTAAATACAGTTTTGGTCATTTTCACTATACTTAGACAATGTCTAGATATCTCAAAGCCATTCAATTCCTTTGACTTTTGTGAAAGTAGATGGCTGTAACTCAACTTTATCCCTTCTGTCTGGCTGCCTAGATGCAGAGAAAAAGAGGATCTAAAGCCAGACAGTAACTCACCTGAGGCAACCAGTCAACCCCCACCGCAGTAAGCTTTGCCAATGCCCTTCTGGCACACCAAATAGGGACAGAAAACTCAGGAGGGATGGATGGTTCAGGAGAGCTATGGCTGAAAGGGGAAAGTCTTGAGGAGGGCTGCAGATGCAAAATATTAGGACACAGAGAAAACTGAGTATGCTTCTAAAAAGCCAAGGGTAGAGCTTGAATACATAGAGAAAATGCAAGAACACTGAAGGGATTTAAGGGTAATACCTTTACTCCAGTGGATGACATGGGACACATCAGGATATTGGAGTGGAGGAAGAAAACAAGGACTAGGGGAGCAACCTACATCCCTAAGTTAATGGCTTTATTGAACCTGCAAGTTACAAAAAAACTCCACCCATTTTTGGTTACTGCAATGTAAAACATTTGAAACAGCTCCAAGAAGGTACTTTGTAAAATCGAGTAAAAGTGATTTGCATCTTCAGTTAAGGAAATTTATGTCACTTTCTATTGGTAAGAATGTTTCCTAAATTGGAAAATCACATACATTTTCTTTTGCTCTTACATCAGCCTGGAAGTGAAAGTTGGATTGTTTTCTATTTTCTATCAGAAAAAGTAACAAATTTAACTCCTGCAGCTATCTGAGCATATAATTTCTAAATTAATTTGTACTCATGTTGCTTTCCTCTTCTTCAGTTCTGTTGGCACATTTCCCTTTCACACTGACATTAAATCACTTATTGAGTTCTGGCCAGGGAACACCTAATTCAAATTTATCAATTTAAAAAATTCTCTGGTAATTTGCAACCACAAGTGGCATAATAAATCAAAGTACCAAACTATTTCCCTCTTACTACTTGTTACGTCCCTTGTAATTTCGCTAGTTTCTGCAGCTTGCTCAGGAACATAAAGGGGTCTTAATTTTGATTAGTATTATAACCTCGACTGAGGGCTGTGGAGAGTTAATCAGACACTCAAAAGAGCCTTCAGAGATGGCTGTATTTAATTGTTGAAATGTCTTTTCTGAACTCTGCAGATAGTTACTAAATTTTACTTTTGATTTACTATTGAAACAGAAAATCAACAGCTATTACTTTGTGTTTCTCCAGCACTCTCCCTCCTCCAAATCAGCATACAGTGTTCATTCTTCCTAAAATTAAATATTACCTTTCTTTGGAGATTTTGATTTTACTTTATTTATAAACTTGTTAATCTTTGAAAAAAATATACTACATGAATATTTAGTATATTTATTTACTGTATTTATCAGTATCTATTTATGCAAAAATGTGATATTTCTTTTCTCTAAACTCTTCCCTAATTTCAACACAGGATTTCCAAATAATTTTTGTTCTCCCAGAGGTACATCTTTTAATAGGCTACATCAAGAAAAAAATACCGTAGTTTTAAACTAATTTCTATTCTCATTTTTTGACTCAGACATCATTAGCTTTAGAGGTAATGTTACTCTATCCTTTCTCCTCTCTTATAACTGGAACAATATAAACATAACAGTTTAGGATATTGTCACACATGCTACAAAGTTCATGATTTGTGAAAAGAGATAAAAACCCATAGCATTTCATATGCTTATTTTCCAAGTTGTTCTAAGTTCTCTCCTGTTCTCCTGCTCGCTACTGATAGCTGCATTTTGTGTCGTGCTGCTAAGCAGGTTACCTGTATAAGAAAGTTGCCTGTACTATATGCAATTCATTTGAATCCAGGAGTAGGAAATACAACAATGGGGAATCCAAAATGTACCCTGCTGCTTCTCCTCCAGGACTGTTCAAGCAGCCAGTGGATCAAGAAGGAGACACCATTCTTGCAGTTAATAAAGAAAAGAACATATAGTTTATTGTGAGGCACAGGCTAAAGGAAGAGTCTTATTGTCCTTTGATTTCTTTGCTAAATGTCAGTATTTTTGTTGTCTAAGTTGATGCTACTCTCTTCTTGAATTTACTTTCCACTGGTTTCCTTTCTCTGTGCCGGGGTGCAATGAGGGCGGGCTGCCCTCAGCTGGCAGGGGAGCCAGAAGCCGGGGTGACTGCAGTGCAGGCTGTGCCCTCACCCATGGGCACTATCCCACAGATCCCAAACACAAGGGGAAAAGCTGAGGAACAGGGTCCTCCCACAGTCCCAGATGTGCCAGGAGGTGGGCCCAGCTGGGGCCTCCCTCTCTGGAAATGGTGCCAGAGGAAGGGCCGGAGACGAGGCCAAAGAACATGGCCTAAGGGTTCATCCAGGAGACCAGTGACCTGTGGCATAAGGCCAAGGCCTATCCAGGAGGCAGGGCCAGAGACAGGGCTGGAGACCTGGCAGCCCTCAGCTGGGCCAAAATCCTGACATTTGCTGAGAGTGCTGTCTGTCCCATCACCTGGGTCATTAATAAAAACACAGATGGGCATCTGCTCCCTGACGATCCCCTTGTTAAACAGCTGTCAGCTGACTTGTACTGCTGATCACTGCCCTTGAGTGAAGGCAAATTTCCATCCATTTTATTGTCCATGTCTTCAGCCTGTGTCTCACTAATCTGGATATAGGAACACTGTGAGCAAGTGCCAAAAGCCTTGCTAAAGTCATGGTGAGCAACGTTTGATGCCACCTCCACTGACGCAGTCCTCTCAGCACAGAAGGCAATCATTTCATGATAGAAACTGCCACATGCCTATGAAACAGCATAATTATTTACTTAGTCCAACAAACATTTCATTGTATGTTGGATCAGGGCTTTGGCTAAACAAACGTTTTTTTTTCTCTCTCAAATAAAAACTACTTTTTCCTGTCACATTTTGGTGTTTTTCCTTCCCAGCAGTCACCTCCCTTACAGACTATGGTTCTATTATACATTTAATATGCTGCACAAAGAACATCAAGGTCCCCTTCCCCCATTTTTTCAGGTCATCGGTGTTCAGTAATTGTCAGTAATTTGCTGAGGTCATTATCTTGAAAATTCTTTTTCACCAACAAGTTATGTCATTCACCGACTTCTCTTTGTTGTCTGAAATTCAGAAAAATACTTTTATGGTCATATTTTCATACATGGTTCATGATCTCTACAAATATTCATTTTAATTTATTTAGAATCATAGAATCATTGAATCACTTAGGTTGGAAAAGACCTTTAAGATCATGAAGTCCAACTGCTCCTTCTTCTTGCCTGGTAGATTATCCTAGGGATATGATATGATTTCTATTCACTCTTTTGATGTCTGAAAATAATATAAAGGAAAAAAAGCTGAAAAAGGAGAATTTCACCTGCACATGTTCTCACAAGAAATTGTCAGAGCACAGTCTTGTGCAGGAAACCTGTGTGAGCTTCTCCACATTGACTAATAACACTGATAGTCATGATGCAGTCATGATACAAATGATGTACTCGGCATTCTGAGTTTACACATTTCTAATTCCAGCTATCTTGTTAGAATACTGTAATTTTATTAATTTGGTCCAAACAATTTGACATTCTATCCTTATTCTACAAACTTTAAAAACATTACGCTTGTGTCTCAGATGAACAATTTTCAACTGACTGGTTTCCTCTGCCTTCCCATTCCTTCCTTTCTCCAAATGGTTGATTTTGTATATCTGTTAGTAGCTCCTTGTGAAGTGAGCATAGCATAGTTTCATGGCATGTTCTAATGTAGGCTTTAGGGGATGGACCAACCATCTGACCATCCATGGTAGCTAGCTGGAGCTACTGGAGACCCCCAAACAGATGGCTTAAAGATTTGAACCAGAAAGGATCTCTTATGTTGATTATATTTTGATGTTCCTGCAGTCATATGAAATGCAGGGAATCTCAAAAGGCTCAAAACTGCAGAAATGGAGGGGAAAAAGTAATTTTGAGAATTTAATTGCATAGATGATAATAGAAGACTTTGTATTTTGAACAAAATAAATGCTTTAGATTTTTTTATTGTGTTACTTTTTTCTTTTTTCAAAGGTTGGGAAAGGTTAACTTTTTATTTTAAAAAAATGGATAAACCAAAGGCAAACTTGTTGACCTAAGGCCACAGAGACCATCTAGTCAGATATCTTCTCCACTCACTTCCAGTTTCAAGTATTTTGGCCTGGAGGGCCAATATGAGTCTAATTAAGAAATAATTTTATAGTTAGATTGGAAAATAAGTTATATTTATTACCTTTGTTTATTTCTTACTTACTTCAGAAGTAGCTCAATCACTAGTCTAAAGGGTTTTTTTTCCAATCTCTTTTCAAGCACTAGGTATGCAATTAATGTTGATTTTTTTGTCCAGTTCGCATTCCAAATCTGATTTTAGTAGCAACTCCATAAGGCTGAAAAATAGTTAACATGAAATAAGATTAAATTAATATTATTTGCTTTTTAATAGTCAGTAAAATGTGAATCTGAATCCAAGATTTTTCCAGCTTTCTTTCTATCATATATATTTGTATTCATATAATAAACCTTGTTTAAATATCAGGTTCTAGCCACAGTTTTAAAGACTACTGAGCTACAAACTTATGAGAAAGTAAATTATAACCTTGGGGAGCTAGGGATTTTGGTGCCATTTTAGCGGTCCTGAAGACTGAGAGCAGGTGGGTTGAGTATGATTCCAGCTTTCTTTGATTATGCAGGAATGATTTGCTGGTGCTGCAGATATTTTTTCTTTCTCTTGAATAACTGTATGTTCTTTAAGCAGTTTCTAAATTCACCTCTAGCTAATGAAAATGCATTCATCACATTACATCTTATTAAAAATTGTTCTGGACTCCCTGCTATATCTAGTTCTCAGAATTATTCACAAAATAAGAGGAAATGGTTACATTTTTACGTTAATTTTTAAATGAAAAAGCAAAACAACAACTAAAAAGCTTTTTTTTTTTTTTCCTCCTTTTTTTTTTCACCCCAGAAGTATTTGTGTGAAACCAATGGACCTGTCACATCCTGGAAGTCTACCAGCTTAAATAGCTTCAAATCAGGACCTGTCAAGCAGATTGCATTCATGGCAAAGAACAGCCTGAGACTAATTTTTTAAAAGCAGCTTATGTTACTTGATTATATAGGGTAACACATTTGCATTAAGGTATTATTTCTATACTTATGTTGTTTTCTTGAATGTATTTTATCATGTTTCTATTGTTTTTGTATAGAATTAGTATAGTTAACTAATTAGTAGTCTTTTCCAGTGTTGTGACTCATAACAATGTGAGTCAGAGCCTCTCAAGCTATTTCTATAAAGGGCAGCCACCCAGTCCTGAGACCCACACACACAACTGTATAAATAAGTAAATCTAGAGTTGGATTAACCTTGGACTATCTCCCACAGACTGGTGTACTCTCCTCTCCTCTCCTCTTCTTGTAGCTAGGAGAAATCTATATCAAAATGTCACCTATGGAAAACTGTCAGTATGAAACAATGAGCCAGTTTCCAAACAGTTCTTACATGTGGTTATTTGACAACTGCCATGCTTAGTAAAACTTAAGGTCCTTTTAAACTTTAGTTTTTAACAAATGGCTAGTCTAGATATTTTGGAAGAATAATCAACCCCCATACATTAAGTTTCATCACGTTATTTATTAGTGAGAAACTGATTTGAGCCCTGAAGCATGTTTTAATATCTCTTCCAGAACATATTTTTAGCAATAACATTTATAACTCTAGATATTTTGCTGTCTGTGAAAATGTACAATCCTTTTTCCCTCTCACTATTATTTTTTTTTCCTTGGGTGCTTCCCTTGGCAATAAGTCATTCAGTCCAATTATTGGTATCATGAAAAAGCATTGACTTTTATTAGTTTTGAATATGATACCTCCTAATTTCATAGTGCAATTCTTTGGTTTTGTGTTACAATTCAGGATGAACAGCAGTTCCCAAAGAACATTCTTTATGACATACAGTATCTTATACTCTTACACAAATATTTTAAGCTAATTAATATAGTCCTACAGTGCTGATTACTACATAACTTGTTTGAACCTTTCCCTCTCCTTTTCAATTTTCTGAACTGATCTGGAGACAAAAATTGCAAAATAACAGCTAGGTTATTCTGTATGGACATGTTGCTGCAAGATTTTCAACTGCTGAAAAGCCAGATAAAAATCAGAAGTTCTTTTAATAAAAATCCCAAATAAATGGATCTCTAGTCAAGCACTACACTTAATCCAGACCATTATAAAAGTAAGCAAAGGATTTTTTTTTTCACTGAGTTTTACAGAAACTCAAATGGGCCCCTTGTCAGTTGCCCACTTCTAGTTTGCAGTACCATGACCACAGGCAACCCCCATTGGTGATCACTTTTCCTTGATTTTATAAAGGACTCACCTGTGTTCTCAACCAAAGACAGAGTCCTATGTGCCCTTACCAAACAGGACACTCAAAGATTAGATCATTCCATGAACTGAAGACCCTTTTGTTCACTGTTCCGGCTGACTGATGAGCTCTTTATCCCATTTTTTATGACGACATTTAAAAATACACCTATAGTACAATCCATGTCTCTAAGGAGCATTTTAAGAAGTTTGTGGGTAGAAAGTACCATATGTGCAAACCACTGCAGTGAGTTAAGAAGATTTTTATTGAAGATTCAGTTGGGTCTTTTGAACTGAGAAAATATCTGTGGGTTTTGTTCTGAAACTTACTAAATTACCTTCATTATATTTCTGCAGCTAACACAGCTGTCTTTTGATATTGTGCTATTCATCTTTTATTAATTACCTACTTAGACATATGAACAGACCATTTGAAAACTGTAAGCATTAGCAAGCTGAACACTTCTGTATTGGATATACTCACAATTTTCCTCTTAACCAAAATGTCCCTCATTAAAAGAAAATATCCAGGTATTGAGACAATATCCGCTGTATTCATAAACAGCCTAGAGTTGAACTTACTTTTCTAATGGAAATCTATGTGTGTGTTGTTTGCACATATTGATGTTCCAAATCTATTCATCTTTTATGGAGAAAATAATTGACTGTTTTAAATAGCAGCAAAATTTATATTGTATATATAAAATTTTATATATATAGCAAAAGAGATCTTAACCTAATGTTTTCACCTTAGCTGGGCTCTTAGACATTGGGTTAGATTTGCGAGACTAATAAGTCATCTCTATATCATGCAGATTTGGTGGTTTTGGGGAGTACAATTTAACAGGACCAATAAGCATTTGAATCCCTGATGCTTTCACTCCATTGGAAGTGCTGAAGCTAGTTAGTAAATTTTTTGAAATGTCCATGTACTTACTGCAGGGGGAAAAGAGGCAAAACAATCTCTTCTTCAGCTCCAGCCCATGGAAAAGGAAATCATACTGCTGAAAACCTGCCTCTATAGAATAAAAAAGAGAAAACCCCCACCACTCCTAAGAATGACAGTGGTGTTCCTCTGTAGTGGGTTTGCCCAGGTTGGAGTTAAATTTCTTCACAGTAGCTCATATAATGCTATGTTTTGCATTTGTGATCAAAACATAGTTGATAACATAGGGATGTTTTAGCTGTTGTGGAACGGTGCTTGCACAGTGCCAAGGTCCTTTCTGTTTCTCACTCTGTCCTGTTACCAAGTAGGCTGGGGGTGCACAAGAGGTTGGGAGGAGGGGACACAGCTGGGACAGCTGACCCCAGCTGACCAAAGGGATATCCCATACCATGTGACATTGTGCTTGGTAATAGAAGCTGGGGGAAGGAGGAAAGGAAGATGGAAGTTTGGAGTGATGGCCTTTGTCTTCCCAAGTAACCGTTACGCATGATGGAGCCCTGCTTTCCTGGGGATGGCTGAGCACCTGGCTGCCAATGAAAAATGGTGTATGAATTCCTTACTTTGCTTTGCTTGCATGTGCAGCTTTTGCTTTACCTATGAAACTGTCTTTATCTCAGCCCACGAGTTTCCTCACTTTCACCCTTCCAGTTCTCTCCCTCATCGCTCTGGGGCAGGGGGTGAGTAAGCGGCTGCATTGGACTGAGCTGCCTCAACCCACAGCACCCTCACATTAGTACCTTGGAAAATGCTGACAGTTATATTACGTACAGAAAGGATTCTGTCAACAATTGCTTTTTTAGATTTGCATATCTGACTCTTTAACCCGTGACCTCTGCTCCCCAAAAATGCACTACTTTGTCTGAAATCTCTTTGCCAAAGATAATCCTTAAAATCCATTTTTATAGGAAGGAACAGGTTCAAAGCTGGTGAGCTAGGTGGGACCTTTAATTCACATGAGCCTGCACAGGAAAACAAGCTGTGTATGAGAGAAAACTGGGGCTGCCTATTTATACCCTTTACCATTATGTTTTCAAATAAAAGATATTTAAGTTGGTCTGTTGATTCATGTGTTTTTAAACATAAAAAACATGTTTAAGCCATTATCCTATACTAGTTATTCTCAGAACAAAACATCAATGCCATTTATGAGCTTTACCAAAAAATAAGAGTACAAAACCCACTAAATGCATATATGTTCATGGCCTTTAGGTTTCTGCATCCTTTTAAAGATAGTTGTTTTCAAACACCACAGCTTACAGTAAACAAAAACAAACACTAAAGTTTCAAAATTTGGGTTTCAAGGGGAAAAAATCCCAAGTATTTTATATAAGCAAATAAGAATGCCCATACAGAGGTAGTCCAATATCCTTTCCCTGACACTGGCTAAGAACTTCATAATTTATAAGAGCAGGGTAACCATACAGTGATTGTTCTCCAGACTTTCCTTCTCTCCACAGACCTGCTCAGATGATGCCTTTGCATTTCATAGTCTCGATAGGTTTTTATTCATTGAATTAGGCCAGTTGTACATTTAACCCATGTAAGATTTTGGAGTTCAAAGCATCCCACAGGAAAGAGTTTGACACCTTGCTTGCGCATTGTGTAACAAATTCTCTCTTTCTGATTTTTTGGAATCACCATGTCCCAAGGCCATTTCGCAAATTCATGATAATTGGCAACTGTACCAGTTGTGCAGCACCTGAGGGCAACTGCAAGAAAGACTGGTGAATAACAAGAAGTGGTGCTGTGATTTACAGTGGCAGGTGATACCAGGTGATATTATTAGATGAAAGAGTTGCTCAGGTTTTGAAGATATGAAGGGGGAAGAAAAGATAGCCTCAGTGTCACATTGTGTGGCAGCCTCCAAGAGCTGAAGTTACCGGGGGGAAAAGCTCCTAACCTCTCAGGATGGTCAGATGAGCTAAAGATGAGGGAGTTACAGAGGGCACGGGGTGAGAAGACTGACAAGGAGAGAGGGAGAAAGCAGGTCAGATACCCCATATCTCACTGAACCTATCTCAATCCAGCAAAACAGTTTGGCAACATCCAAATGTCTGCTGGTAGATTGATACGTCCTGTTAGGAAGATAACATGGGTGAATGATATGGCTGAGGTTCTTTATCACTAGGAAGACAGGCTTTCAGAAGTGAAAGACTGGAGCAATTAAGCATGTTGACTAAGAGTCCAGAAGAAACAAGATAGTGGGAGCTGGACAAGGAATAAAGTTAAGACTACTGAGCACAGATAGAAAGAAGAATTAACATAAAAGATATAACAACAAACATCAATAGAATAAGATGTATCTATTTATGATAGGATTTGAGAAATTTCTTCCCACATGTCTATTCAGAAGAGCCCAGAAATCTGAGCCTCTTCTGTTCCTTTATTGAAAGAACCCTCTTTTTCAGTGTTTTTGTTTTAGCAGTCTTTGTGTATGCACTAGTAACCCATGTAACCATAGTTATGCAACACCATATAATGTAAATTTGTTATGTGATGGAACAATAAGGATTTGGAGACACCCAGGTGTAGCTCTGATGTCTTGCACAGCTGGGTAGCATTTGATTCATTAGCCTACTCCTTTGCAACCAGATGTGTAACAAGATGTAGGAGATGCTACCTCTTGCTTTCAAGCACTCCCCTTTTCCCATCTATTGGTCCTTAATGAACTACAACTACATCCTCAAGGAACTACTACAACAAACCATATAGCTTCCTAACTTCACAGTTACAGCTTTCGCCTTGGACCTGCTCCTGTTTCAAACTAGGGAAGCAGAGAACACTCCTTATAAACAACAGTTGTAGGTAACACCCTGCCTTTCACTCAAATTCTCCTAGCTGGTGATGAAGAGGGGCACCAGGCCCTTCCTCGTGTCCTGTATTCTGCTGCCATCCTGTGGCTATTTCTTTTCATTCACATCAAGATTTATAATAACTTGTAAGTTTTGCATCTCATGTAAATTGTAGGTACCACACTGCCCTCAAATATCTATAAAACTTTGCTTTAAGAAATATACTCCTTAGTTTTTCATATTTTTCATATTTTTTCATATTTGTTGATAAGTGCGGCATCTGGCACACAAGTACATAACAAATACTTTAGAAGTTTTCTGTTGGATGGCAGAAGTTGGGCCAAAATGCTCAGAGAATAGTATCAGAGAGTGCACATATAATTTTACAATTCAGTAAGCAGCTTTGCTCACACTATGCTTTCCAGTGAGCTGACATAAAGGGAACTGTTCATAATGTTTGCTCCATGGCTTGGCACCTTGAGTTGCCCCAGGCAAATTCTATTTTTTCCATATACTCAGTTAGACTTTGATGTCCAACCATTGAAGAAGCCCTCTGGATTATTTTATTTTATTTTATTTTATTTTATTTTATTTTATTTTATTTTATTTTATTTTATTTTATTTTATTTTATTT
>JAVJGJ010000059.1:46620882-46649332 GCA_035590215.1 Microhierax caerulescens | reverse complement strand
ATTTTATTTTATTTTATTTTATTTTATTTTATTTTATTTTATTTTATTTTATTTTATTTTATTTTATTTTATTATTTATTTATTTTTGTCCTGAATTACGTATTTGGAGTCAGGAAATATTTTTTTTTTTTTCTCTGAGCCTTTTTCCTCTGGTTTTAGTCTTGAGGGTCTGACATGAAAGTGAAGAAGGTGTGCTCAAGGTAGAAGACTCTTCCTGGCCTCTAGGGCAGCTTGTAACAACCTCAGTCTTCCTGTTTGACAAAACTACATTCGTATTTTTCTGTTCAGTTTGGAATCCCCTTTCCTGTGAATAGTCTCTTCATCTGACGAAGCTAAATTGGAAGTATAAGAGCTTCAGCAACTGAAGTGGACAAGCACTTCAGCTGTTGATGAAGTCTGCCTGCTAGTGCCCCTCTACACACACATATGCATGCACACCACAGAGAGCCTTGTATTATTTAGAACACACAGTCACCTTCTCATTGAGTCTGCTTTGTCTACAAAGCCTTTTAAACGTATTGCTTTCTGTGTGTCTGTTGCTCTCTGACCATTACATCCTCATTAGTTCAGTCATGTAGTCTGAAAAACTGTATGGAGGATGAGTATGTGGCTGAATTCTTTAAGGATAAAGAGCTTCAGTGTATTAATTCTGTTTAAAGGGGTCGAGGGTGTGGGAAGAATTGTCTACCCTTCTGTAATTGTCAGATTTTTGGCTTAAGCACCAATTGCAATTTTGTATTACAAACTCTTTGTGAAACATGTTGCTTGTCTTACCTAACATGTCCATTTAAAGAGAGAAATTATAGCAGTTCAAGCAAATATTAAGATATGTAGGGCTGTTAAGAACAATAGTCTGTGTTAACAGAATTAATAGAACTTCAAGCTTCTGCCTAGCACACTTGGGTATGCTGTAGTGCCTAAGTTTTAACTTATAAATATGCGTAAATGCTGAAAAGTTTGCTGTTCTTTCTGCCTAGAAGCATTGCTATCTTGCTGAAGTTGATCACTGCAGCACCTACCTCATGCATAACACCATTTGGGATTTACAAAATGCCTGATGCTCCCCAAGAGCATTGAATGCAGTACAGATCTAGAGGGGGGAGGATGCTTTTAATAATATAGTAAGGAGAACTTTATAATCCTTACACATTTGCATTCCCTATATTAAGATACACTTGCCTGTTGCTTTAATCCATTTGAGATCTCTGCAGTGACAAGCATAGTGAGTATTACAGGTTAAAGTTGAAATGCCTTTTTCTGCTGTGCAATACAATTCTTTTCCTCCTGTTTGCTTATATCTATCAAAATTCCTTAGCAGCAAAATTTTTCCACGTTTTATGTAAATTTAGGTGGGAACTGATTTTAAAATTTTAATCTCACACACTTGCCTGTATATGTCCATGTGGATGAGCCACGTGGACGAAGAGGTTTTTGTCCATTTATCATCAGTCAGAAACTGTAAATGTGAACTGAATTTTGATAAACTGGTATCCTCATAGTGTCAGCTTGGAATCTAAAGCTGAGCATGAAAGACAAAAGTTAAGCTGACAGGCTGAATATTAAAACTGTTTGTATGAATGTACAGCAGTATTTTTCTCATAACGCTTGGGAATAAGAATGCTGGTGCTCACCGACACAGGAGAATTTTAGGGTTTTTCTGCTCAATTTAAATTGACTGCAAGTATTGGCTGCTCCGGGGAACATCTTAATTTCTAAAAGTTTCAGAGCAAAGAGTAAATAAGAACAAGAAAGGGGAATAAATATGTTCCCAAAATTTGAATTGTAGGCCTCTGAAAATCTTTGGACACCCTTAATACTTGTACACAGTTGAGGTTATCCCATCTGTTGAACATCATGCTGCTGAATTTTTCCTGGCACAATGGCCTGGCTTTAACTAGAGGAGAGTGGTCCATGTGGCCAGTTTAAGCTTTTAGAGTCTGCTGAAGCACTGTGTTGTGTTATCTGTGTATTTTGCTCCAGGAGAGTCAAACTTCTGTGCTTTGGCCAGAACAAGTACATGCTAAACAAGCACGTTATGGCAAGCCACCAAGTCAGTCTTGCTCTGATACTATAAAAACTGCGGACAGCATTATGAAGGGGTGGGGAATGAAGCTGTTAGTTTATCAAACATTTGTTTAGGAACAGGTATCTTAAATCATTATTAATTTTCATCCTGTTTTGGTTTGTTTGCAAGTGCATAATTTGCAGTGATGAATCTCTTGATAGTTGGAATCCACCAGTTAGAGAAAATGAAATCTTAGCATCCTGGAGATCACTGCAATTTGTTTAATCTGGAGGGATGTATACCAATCATCTCGCTTGACATGGTACTTTACTGAAAAGAAAGCTAAAAAAATGTAATTTTCAATTGTGCAAATTATTTGGCATTCTACTAGGAATCAAATTGGAGGAGGAATAAGAAGACGTGCATTTTCCAGACAGCAGCTTTTTATAATCACTGTGTCTTGATAGATCACACACAGATGCTGTAATTACCTCAACTGTGGTATATTAATTTTCTAGAAAGATACCGACACAGGCAACAGAGCATTGTGTTCTTTTTCTGTCTTGATCATAACTCCTTGGGCGTATTTCTTTTCAGGATAACTCATACAACCATACATTTTCCCTCCCATTCTTTCTATTGATAAGCAATTAGGGAAGGCTAATGTTTGTGAAGATGAAAAAGTTCTCATTATTATGATTTCAGTTAAACAGAAAAGCCTTGAAAAGCATTTTAAAACAAAACTAAGAAAGATAAGTTGAAGCATTACTGTATTTCAGTAAAAAAATGTATCTAATTCCCAATACAGTAATAAAAATACTGAAAAGCTCCATAGAAAAATTGCGGGCTAAGTTTAAATTTTTTATGTAAAGAGCTGTGTACAGCATGGAGAAGCAGTATGCCTAATTCTCAGAAAGGAGAGCTCATCCTTTCCTAATCAACTGAGACACTAATTTGCAAGGCAGGAGACTGAGAGCAGCTCCACCAATGAAGGCTTTTTTTTCAGAGAAGAACATGAGTTTTACCCAAATTACTTTACCACAGAGAAAAGTTCAAATGTTAATTGAACTAAACTACAACGCTGCTTCACGCTAGTGCTTGTTGTCCTCATTCACAGGTAAGGAAAACAGAGCAGAAGGAGCCAGGTTGCCTGAACTTAGCACATTAAAAAGGGCCAGAAACCTCAGAATTAAGGCACATCAGTCAAAGTTACCGCAAGATGATGTCTGTATGTGCCTAAATTCCCATTCTAGCCAATGCAGATCCAGTCTACAGGTGATGAAGTGTAGAGAGTGATCCAGCTGGCCACCAGCTGGCCAGTTTAGTGCAAGCTGCATCTCTCCCTGTGTTCCTTTGAATTGCATGACCTGGGGCAGAATTCAGTTTCCTAAATGCTGTTTGCCATTTTATACTCTTTTGCAAGGACACACATACACTTTTGACGAATGAAGAGTTGAGTCATCAGGCTACTCAGTAATTTTGTAGCCTAGTGAGTACTGAGCTTAAATTGCTGAATGTTCAGCACAAAACTCTCCTTCCCTCCTATATTCAGTTTGGGTTTAAAGTGTTCTTTTTGCTCAAAAAATGAAATTATTTTTTTCCTCTCTATGTGTACCAGAAAATAGGTATTATGGAAACATTATGGCCAAATATACATAGGTCTTGGAACTATAAATGTGAACTTAAAAGAGCTCCATAAGATTCTTAGTCTTATTCCTGCTTGCACAGGCAAGAAGGCCAGCCTTGCATGGCTGAGGCAGCACATCATCTCTGCAAACACTTGTGGAACACATTCTCTGTAGAGTGCACTGGAAGCCCACAAGAAAAACCTGTCCTCATTGTACTCTTTCCGGAGTTCTCAAAGTTCACATTGCTGATGATGAGCCACCACTTATGAATTAACATATTATATAAACCATGCTTGATTATAAGGGTATATTCCCACTCCTTAACCAGCACAATGAAAATAGAACAGGAAAAAAGGACTGCATGACTGTTTTATTTACGTAAAGAAATGTCATTAAAATTCTTTTGATTTTCCTGAAGGCAATTTTTTTACATTAGTAGGAATACAGATCTGGCCTAATTTCCTAACTGCAAATTAATGAGGATTGGAGATATTTAAATTACAGTCAGTGAACTGCGATACTTAGAAAAAGGAATATCTTTGGTGAAAAAGATGTGTGAGGAAAAATACTGCAGTGAAAGTTGGAAAAGAGAACTTTTGTGTGGATCGGTCGTAGGCCAATTTTCTATATATAGTCTTAAGATATTTATTTGGAGCAACAAGTTAAAAGAGGTACTGCAATAGAAACATAAATGGATGCTTGTCAAAGCCGGGCAAAGCTGGATTTTTCTGAAGAGTAAGAAGCTATTTTTTCTCCTCTTTTGCCTTTATATCTGTATGTGGCCTTCAGTTGAGGCTATGTATCCATCCTAATCTGGACTGTCAGACATTAGGTTGTATGCGTTACTGGACCTAATTACGGCAGAGGTGCACAGAGGGAAGTGAACAGGTTCCTGGAGGCGATGTGCTGTTTGGAGAGGGAGGTGGTGGGCAGTCAAAGACCTATAACAGCTGTGGTGAGTGCAGCCTCACACAAACACAGGGCCCCTGTCCGTTATCATCAATGTTTACAATTTCTCTGTGCTCCGTAGAGAAGCACTGCCGACAGGCTGCACAAGCAACTTGTGTATGTTGTGCTGCCGTACACTCTTTCCTTAGGACATGTTCTTGAACCTGCTGGAATGCCATTTAAAGAATTATTCAATTTTTTTCTGCTTCTTCTTTACTGTTTTCTTTGAAATATTTGGGGAGGTGGGTTTGTTGAAACACTGATAATTTAAAGCCTACAAATATTTGAAGGTAGAAAGCTGTGACTTTTCAAGAAAACTCCCTTTTTTATGAGAAAAACCTGCATTTTGATAAAGAAAGCTTAAACCCTTGACCAGAAAATTGACTTGGTTGTAATATTTATTTTTATTATTGCTTTCAGCTGCTAATTCTATTTAATTTCTAAATCATATTTAGTTATGAGTATATATGTATTTTTCTTTGATATTTTTGCCCTAGTGGTTCAGAGCAGTACCTTGCTGACAGCCCACTTCACACAGTCCAGCATTCTACCTCTGCATCCATCTTGCAAAATAATTCTACAGTCCTGGAAACAAACTGCAGAGAAATGAATGACCAAGTGAAACTTGACTGTGTTGGAAAGCAGTGGGGTGATGACAGAAGAAGAAAGGGTGTAAACTATATTTGATCGTGTACAAGAAATAAACTCAACTGAATTTTTTCAAACTCTGTTTACCTGCATTTACCTTTGATTTCTCCATAACTTCTATGCACAGAAGTCTCTTCATGCTCTGAAAGCTCTTGAATAGGCCTAGAGATATCTTATTTTTGATCAAAAAATCAGTACCCACTTTTATGAATATCCTGTATGTCACCAGCATAAAATTCAAATATTCAGGTTGTATACAGAGATGTGGCAAAGTGGTTTCACCCTCCTTGCATTTGTGTGTCCTTTACCTGGCAGTCTGGGGAGGAGCTTTTTCTGCTCCCACTTCTGGGTGACTACGGGAAGGAATCACAGAACAAACTTGGGTACAAGAGCTGTTTACACAGAGATATTCTCTTCAGGCTTGGGAAATCACCGAAATAAAACACCAATTCAAGACTGTGTAGATTATTTCCCTGAGAGCTAGGAGCCAGCCCCTCGTATGGGAGTTGCTGCCCAAGGATCTTGTAGATGGCTGACCCCATTTCCCACAGGACCCTGTCCGACAGATGATTCCTCAAACAGCCGCTTACTGAGAACAGGGAGCATGGTGGCAAAGCTGAATTAATTCAACTGGAAACCTAAATTCCCTTAGGGCTTATATGAGGTGAATCTCTAGCAAGAGGCAAAAAGTTCTTCCACACAGACTTCCAGCCACTGTCTTCTGAGTATTTAATGGGAGTCCTGCCACAGACAGCAAGGCATGTATGGACACTTAACTGGTTGCACACTCCGAATTAGCAGCTTCTGACAAAGCTGCCAGGAAGCAGTGTGCTAGTTATAATCTCTGTGGTGATACGATGGTGCTTCAGTGCCGGAAGCTGGAGTAGATATTCTCCTGAGGTCCAAATTTCTCCTATTCCAATATATTGTTGTGATGTTTGCATACCGGTTTTGTCCACCTGGCCCTTAAAAAAATGTAGTACAACACCTCAGTATTGGCAGGTGAGAAGGCATTTTTCTTGAAGACATGCAAGCAGGCTGGCAACGTTTCTCAGTCTTTAGGAGTGAACTCTCACTAACTGTGGCTTTTACTGCTGATGCCATATGGCAGAAAGATTATGTGTATGTATTAAGATTAGCAGAAAGATTGGTAGGCAAGGATTTTTTGACCAACACGTGCTTAACCTGCCAATGTCATACTACAAGCATTAAAAGAAAATGAAACTCTTACAAAAATCAGCCCTTCCCAGAGTTGGTCTTTAACCCAGGCTGGTTCTTATAAATCTTTCTATGTGTCAGGCTGGTGTGGCACACTTACCTGGAATTCTCTGTAACAGAATTAACTGAAAAACTACCCCAGTACTAATTCTGTGTAGTTACTGCATGCTATAAATGTTAATGTGAGAGAAAAAAAATTAAATCTATTTAAGTTGTACAATAGAGCCTGATATCTTTGTCACTTTTAGCAATGGAAACTTATTTTTTCAGTAAGACTAAATGGTGTTGAGCCAGTAAGACAGCAGGGAGAATGGGACAGGGTAAATTAATGCAGAAATACTCTCTTGTATTCATGAAGAATTCTCCATGAAGATCCTAAATTTTCTTTAGAGCTAAGTTGAACTAGCAAGCATGCTTTTTACAGCTGAGATACATTTTTGTATCTTTCAGGAAAAATTCTTCCTCAAAACCCATAAATAATTATCAAATGAAACTGAATGCTGAGAAGGTCACTAAGATTTTGGGGACAACCTGTTAGTTGTCTATTTAGATAACTTCAGAATGGCAATAAAATACTAAGCACTGCTGTAATCACAGTTCCCAGACATTGAATTAGTTATATTGGTTTATTTAATTTTTAAAATAAACTTATTCATAGACGTGCTATTTCTGATTTCCAAAAGCATTCAAAGTCATGTCTACACCCATCTTCACCTGGGGAATTCCCTACATATATACTTCAGACCCACTGCTTCAGGAAAACACATGCTTAGGTCCTTGAAATTATGACCTAGAGATTTTTAATAATTATTGAGAAGGTGTATAAATAAAAAATAATTATCTAAAGGGATTTATCTAAAAATGCGTAACAAATATGAGAGCATTTTCTACAGCAAAAAAGAACTGTCGTGGCCCAGCCCAGCACAACCAAGCCCACCCTCATGTTCTACTTGTCCTTTGCCCAGGCCACATCTCTAACCACTCTCCCAGTGACTGCTCCTTCATCATTAACATGGAAGGGTTAAAATATTCTATTTTATCTCTTGCTTCCTCTAATAGGAGAAGGGTTACCCTGACAAGGAACAAGCAGAGGAAATACACCCAGATGCCAGGGTGGCAGAGTCTGTCCCACCCATAGACCCACTAAGGCTTGGGCCAGATAAGCTGATTTCTGCAGCTCTGGGATTCACAGGTCTGAGTACAGAACAGGGTGAATACCAAGGAGTCACAGCTCTGCTCTCCCCCTGGTGCATGTGGCTCCCCTGTGCTGGAGAAACTGCAATAATGAACTATTTCAGTTTGGCTGAAAAAATCAGTACAGGAAGGAAACGAAATCATGAAATCGTTCACTTTTGTCGTATTTGAGATAACAACAAGGATCTGGAGACTAACAAATCTAACTCATTCTTTCATTTGCAAAGTCCTCTGTGAAACAACAGACACACAGGCATATATACGTATATATATATAACCAAACATGATCCCATTGGGTACATTTTGATCTACATGCCTATGGTCTCTCAAACTTGAGCTGAGTTCCACATTCAAAGACAGAGAGTAAAGGCATCCAACCCATTCAGTTACAGTCTTATAACACACCAGTTTATTGTGGTGATAAAGCATCATTAATTGTTTGAAAAAAGCAAAAAGTGGCTTTCAAGTGTCCTGGGAAATTACAGTGTATTGAACTGCAAATAGTGGTAAGTGGAGTCAAAAAGATGTCTAAAGGGTTCCAGAGGAATCAGGATACTGGGGAGAAAGGAGAAGCTTGGTCCTGCAAACTGCTTCACTGTGCAGCAACGCTGAGCCCAGTGCAACAAAAGGTACCCCAGAGAGCTATGCAGGATAAAATCTGTGAAGAGAGCAGCTGGGAGACACATCTCCCCCTGCCCTTGAGGCAGGTAAGCACAGAGCTTGGGGTGCTGTACTGTGCCCATTCTCTCTAAGTGAGGCACTTGAGAAAAGCCTGTTCAGAAAGCACTGATCTAGAGATTCATGAGGAATAAAATTGCAACTTCTATGAAACTATGAATCTTGTTAGCCTTGGGCCTCAGCCTTCCAGCTTTTCTGTCTCATGACAGACCCTTTTCATCTAAGTGTAGAATAAAAAATGGGGACAGTACCTGTTCAGTGGCTGTTACCAACAGGATGCTAACAGAGTTTCAGCACACGTATTTGAAGATACTGGTCTTAATTCAAACAATTTAAAACCTCCTGTATAAAACTGGATGACTAGCAAAACATACTTTAGAAAAGCTAAGACACTGATGCTTTATTTTGAGATATAAATCCTACTGTTGTTAAAGGGATTTACTATAAGAGGTCAACTTGTACTTAGTGTTCATAGCTGTTGAGTCACTTAGTGAGGTAGAAGGTAGATTTAGAGCTTGGGTGATCATTCTTTAGCAGCAGCTGGTCTCCCTTACCAGCTGATATTGCATATTAAAATGTAGTTCTTGTGTTTCACCAAAATGAGTTGCAGTTTATAGCCTACATTTACCTCATGTTCTTTAGTCAGCTCATTGTGAAACTGCACAAAAAGAGAGTGAGGGAAGCAGCTGTGATATCTGTGCTCTTCAATATGGACAACATATTTGGAAGCAATTACTTTTCAGCATCTTTTATAAGTTCACGTCCTTCCATGCCCATCGGAGATGGCAAATTAATTAATATAATGAGTAGTATAACGTAGTAAGAAACGAAGTACCTTCAAATCTAGAGGTCAGTTTTGGGGATTTTCTGTTTTCCCAATGAAAAAGAACAAAGCTTTAAAAATTATTTCTTCCTTTTAAAGTAGCCCTTCTTGTATAAACCGCCTTTTCTTTTAACTTGTTTTTATTTCTAAGAGATGGAGAGACCAGATGTGCACCTTGGGACCGAAGATGCCACTTGCTGAACTACCAAAGCATCACAAGAGCAAGTATTTATCCAAAATTAAGTACTTCCTTTCAGAACTAGTTCTGAATTTCATAAGCTCATACTGAATACTTTTATGGCAGGTTTTCTCTTTCTTACTATCTTCCTTGTTATCTTACCAGCTAGGGCTTACCATGCTGGGAAAGAGAGGTGATTCGGGAAGGGAGGTTCTATGGGTACACAGAAGCATATAAGAAGTCATAGCTTCTCATACCATGTGGTTCACAGATTATGTCTCATCACCTAAGTTTGATGGAGAAGCCTACGTCAAGGCTGCCAGTTTGGAATTTGCCTGGAGAAGGGTATGATAACATTGCATAAAGCAGAAGGTTCTGAGCTATTTCATCAGGCTACGTTTCTCTGCGTTTTAATATAGCCAAGTTTTGAATGTCTCAATTCTTTATATACACAGAGTTCGCATCTTTGTAAGCAGAGAACAAAATTTCAGCTGTGCCCCAAAATGAAGTTGTTTCCAGGAAGCTTTACTACATACAGAGCTTAATTTTGCTTGTTTATTTTAATGCATCAGTAGAAGATTCAGTTTTTATCTCCCTATCTTTTCTGATAACCAAATAACTTTAAACCTCAAAACCATCTAGTTTTATCACAAAACTTTCAGGAAACAATTTTGAAATAGGAAGTTATAAACAGTATTTGTTTTCTGTAGACAAAAACTAAGTCAGATATTAATCTGGCATAAATCTATATTCCTTCACTGACTTCACATAGGCTGAATTATATTGCTGAAGGAATGATTAGTTCAAATCCATATCTATTCTAACAGAAATTAGAAGGCCCTCCCACAAAATCTCTCAAGTGACACCAATGTATAGCTAAGGTTATCAAAACAGGTATTTAGAGTTTTGTTTCTGTTTCTGTGGCTATTGATCTCACTATTTTCTGCTAAGAGTTTAGGTATAACACTGTTAACCTGAAGAAAGAGCAGACTAGAGACCATCTGCCAAGGCAAAGTTGAATGCAAAATAATAGATCTGAGATCTAGGGAAGAAACACAGCTATGGAAATGTCCTGATCAGCACTTTCCTGGGGTAGATCTCCAGTTCATCTTTTGGTGGCTGACCATCACAACGTGCCTTGTTACTGCAGCTTAGGCAAGTTCAGAAATCTTGGCTTGTGGTTGATTACATATAATCCTTACCACATCCAGGACGCATGCCTTGTTCAGCTGTCTACTTGATGATTTTTTAATTGTTATGATTTTTTACATAAATTTCAATGTAATCTCATTAGAAACCCTGCAACCCAAGAGAACACATCCTTCAATTCTAACAGACAAAAGCAACATGCAGATCTTTATGCATATATGTAACTTTTCTACAAGCTCTCTCAGCATCCAAGATTTTACAACTAGGACAGAAAGTCACGCCAGTACTTTAAGGTTTGGTCTTTGCTTTAAAGTTTGTATCGTTTCATCAGGATGTCATGGTAGATAAGTCACGAGGGAAGTTGCAAATGCAGCTTATAATAAAGACACAGTAAAAATTTACCAAACTTGGACTTGTTTTTGTTACAGTTAATGCCAAGGTTCTATTTGACTTGGAGGCTGTTTCTTTGTTATGTTGTTAGTGTATTTTCATCTGATCTTTTTATTGGCAACTCTGATTTGTTTACCCAGAAGAATGATTGCACTAATGATCCCCTCCTTGCTAGAAAATAAAAATCACTGACATTGTGGAGGGTTTTCTTTATTTAGCTATTTTATTTTATTTCTTAGTTGCTCCTTAGGATTGTTCAGAAAATGTGAGATTTAATCACTAAAAAAAAACAAAAACATCAGAAGTTCTAAAAAGAAACCAAGGTACACAATTCCATGGATGATGGGTGGGCTTTTAATGAAAGATCTTCCTTCACTTATGTGTAACATCAGTAGGAGAGAGCAGAGTATGTAGGTACTTTTCTCCCTAAGCTCTGCCCTCCAGGGAACAATTTGAATTACAAAAAACTGAGGAGGTGTGATTTCATTTCCTTTTCACATCTGAAGAACAGTGTGGGGTCAAAAGCCTTTATTTTATTTGCTTAGTGAGTGATATAGAAAATGTGCTTTCTGAAGAACATGAACACTTTAGAAAAACAGATCCATACAAAGTGAATGAACTCTCTTTTCAAAATGAATTTCCATTCAGTATTTTCTTCTTACTTGGATAAAAATCTGAGTAAGCCATGCCAAAGACTGGAAACTCAAGAAGCCATTAGGCATTCATTAGTTATTTGCTTTATCATATATTCTGCAGAAAGAGGAAGATATCTGCTTTATTTCCTATAAATATGCAGACTTCAGACTGTCTCACTATTATCCTACCTGAATGCACAGAACTAAGTCAGAGGAAGCTGTTAGTGCAAAACCGACAGGAAACAAACCCCTTGCAAACACCAGGTCCTTCAAAGAACAAAGGTGAGCTGCAATTTATCTTCAGGTGGCACTGAAGAACAGAGGGGACCAGCAGCAAAATAGCTTGCATCCAAACACGTGTGGCCTGCAGCAGCAGTATTCCTGAATTCAGGATCAAACCACATTTTAAAACCTTACAGATGCTGAGGTAGGCAGAAGGGAGACAGAGAAAGTTTTAAACATGCTGACAGATACTGGAAGCAGTCTGCAGCCAGATTCACAAAGTCAAGGAAGCAAGTAACTGGGCAGACACAGCTTAGAGAAACTGGCCAGGAAAGATTGATGTGCAGAATGAGGATGAAGGCCATTTTGGTTTAATCCTTTTGCTTTATGCACCGCAGACATAAAGTGACATAATAAACAACACTTTTACTTTACAGAAACTAGTTTTGAGACTCTGAAATCAAACTTTATTGGATTTATTGGATGTATCTGCTGTTGTCACATGGTTTTGGTGCATTATATTGCTGGAAGGAGAGGTAGGAAGCAGAGCTGGCTGCACACAGCTCCTCTCCTGCTGTGGTTGGGTGGTGTCACCTGCAACAAGGATACTGAAGTTGCACCACTGACTTCAGTGCAGGGTCCTGAGATACATAATATATGTAAAACCCATTATACTTGCAACTGTGACTCTCCCCCATATGGTCCTTTAGAGAAAGAGTGACTAAACTCCAGTCCTGGATTTTCTCAGGTAGCAAACCCTCCTTTGGAAACAATTATGGATGTTTAGCACTTCATCAGGTCTTTGATGAAAGAAAATGCTACAGTTCAACACCTGGAAAAGCCCAGGAGAACCTTGGTTCCTAATGGCTGTCTTTTTTTTATTTTGCCAGTGTGTTGGTAGTAATGTGTTATTATCATACATCTATATATTCTAGACTCAGTCCTTTCATGTCACAGGTAAAGTCTCAGTGTTCTTAATGTGAGTGTCCAAATGAATTTTGAAACCCTTGAAGGCCTTTAGTTATCAAATGCTGCTTCTGCTTCTTAATTTTTCACATGCAAGCCAAAAAGCTATGCTATCTGTATCCAAAATCAGAAACACTGAGCTAGTTCACAAATTGCATTTCGTACTTTAACATCATGGTGAATATATGATAGTCTACTTTCATCTAGGAAAATGTGCGGTAGGGTACTGCATGTGGCATTCCTTTAACTGTTTATACACAGGGTCCTCTGGAGGAATTTGATATATTTGTTTCACTTAAGTCAGTCGTGATTGAATTTCTTCCGTTCTGAACAGATCTATATTTTTTCCTTTATTTCATTACTAGCTGATAATTTTATTGTATTTCATTTTGAGATTCATCTCACGAATACAGTATGTGTTTTGTGTTCAGCTAGATCTTTCTTAGTTTTAGATCTTGCCTGATTCATAGTAAGCTTTAAAAAAAGTAATTCAGCCATCCAACCAGTACCTTTTGTTCTTGGAACCATTTAAAATCAATTTGTGACCCTTTCCACTCAATCTTTTTCTTAAAAACTGATAATATTTTCTGCATGAAAAGTTGCTGACTTGAGAACAATAATACACGCTAAAACCATACATGCTTTTTTCTTTTTTAATTGGTTTTATTATATCTGTACATTTTCTTATCATCTTCTTTGAAGATTGAATTCCACCATGAAAAGCTCAGTACAAAAGAACAAATAAAGGGGCCACTCATTTCCTCTGTGACTGCCTGTACTGGAAAAGAGATCTCAGCTTGGGTAGTCATGTGGAAAAGCTCTCCATCTTCCCTTTCTCAGGCTAAGGTAAAAGTCTTGAATTTTGCTCTCTAAGGTTCTGGGAGGAACAGGGCTCAGAAGTGTTTTGTTCTTGTGATCTACAGCCTCTCAAGGAAGCTGCTCCATATTCCAACTCATGAAGACTTCTTGGTCTTGTCTACAGCAAAGCACTTTAAAAGATGAGGCTGGTGAGTGCCCTTTGGTAATTCCTAAACTGAAGCACAAACACTGAGTATTCCAGCTGTAACATGCTTATGACAGCATGAGGATATCCCGAGACCCACGTCTGCAGCAGCCAGAGCAGCCAAGTGCATGCCGTGACGAAATTTAGATCCCCAAGGACTACCTCCAGACTGCCTCTGAGCTTTGCCTCGATTTCATGCTCATTCAAATCCCCAAAGCTCAAAATCTTCTATTGTTACAACAGAGGAATGACAAGATACAAGTTTAGGAGATGCTGTTATATTTTTTTGCTTTTTCTCCAATATGTAAAGTATTAAGACAATGTTTGGGACTGGAATAGAAAAAGAACTAGAAATGGAACTACAAAGATCTCCTACATTCTCATTCTCATGCATGAAAGTCACACTGCAGACAAATGCCACACAAAAGTAATACTCATATAAAAAGTCTGAAATATCAAAACCCAAAGTACTTTAAATATAATTTTTGAGGTTTAATCCAGCTGTTCTTTTTGTAACACAGCATGTCATTAGATTTTATTCATATTTGGAAGTGTTCTAATATCTAATATTATTTGAATGCTTGGCAATGATAAAACTTAGGTTACTATATTAATGCAATCACTGGGGAAAGTATACTTTGATTTTCAGGGTGCTTAACAGTAGCTAAGATTATTATTCAGAATTTATGTATTCATTCATACTTATACTCATGTCAAGTTGATATAACAATGAAGAAGTAAATAAATATACAGAAATAAATTTTCTGAAATTCATTATCTGTACTTGTAAATTGATGTTTTATCAGTTGTTCCTTGTAATCCCCAAAATGTTAACTGCATTAGCCACTATTTTTAAACAGCTTGCACACAGTACTGCATATACTGCTATGAGGTTACATGTGCAGAGTCCTATGATGAGATTGTAACACTCTGTTTTGACACCCCACAGAGCACACCAGTGAGTTCATGAGGTTTTTCTTGAGTATAGCATTTGAGAGGTTGCACTTGCAAATCTGAGAAGTTTACACAAGGCTTTCAGATCAAGAGTACAGGCTTTAGAGTTTTTCCAGTCCTTCCTTACCATGCAGACAGACGAACAGTGTTTGAATACTTTGGCATATAAGTATGTCCTGAAAAGAAATCTTCTGCGGGATAATTTAAGCAGTAAGCCATATAAACAATGAGAGAGCTGGTGCTTAAATGTTTTCTCCTGCTCTATTTTATCTAGCAATACAGACACAACCTATACCTACTGGAGGATCTCACAGGTGACCTCAAAGAATCATTGTCCTGTGGCTTAACAAACTCTTTCAGCTCACTTGTGTCAAGAGACACTAGGTACATGCTCTAGAGTTTATGATTTATTTATTTTTTCTCAAAAGGAAAATCTTTCATCTTTCATTTATGTAAAAGGACCAAAATAAGTATTGTTTGCAGAGTTAGAGGTTAACCAACTGACAAGCATATGAATCTGGTTGTCCAAATGCTGTCAATCGATTCTTTCATTGTAGAAAATGTAACTTCTGATGGAAAAAAAAATAATACAGTGAACTACATACTGCAAGTTGTCACTTCCTTTTCAGGCCTTTGTCTCTATCAACTGCTGCCAGTGGCGCTGCTCAGTAAGAATATCTGTAAGCAACTGAAGATGTAAATAATGTAGTGAGTTGTGTCCAAAAAACTAAGATTTTTTTTGTCTTTCATGTGGCTGTTGCTGGGGTCTATATAGCTCAGGCTGTGTGTCTTGGTTAATTCTACCTAACACGCTATACCTGTTCGCCGTAAGATTATAATCATTTCTCCCCCTCCACAGAGAAGCAGATCTTTAAGAGAATGTTCGAAGGGCAAGCTGAGTGTAACCACGTTACTATATAGCACTCAACCATGTACGGTTACACATAGTTATTGATAAGCTGAAAACTAGAAGTGTAGATTGTGTTTCATACCCAACGTGATTTACTTGATCTGTAACAAAGCAAGCAGAAATCACATACCCTGAACTGCAACTGTGGCAATTTTAATGTTTTTGTCAGACTCTTGTTGCTGCAGTATCAGGGCACCTGTTTGTAGTTTCCTATCAGATGTCAAGGGAATTTTAAATGAAAGAAAACATTCAGTGAAAGAAAGCTCTGGGACAGGTTTGTGTTATAGGACTTTAATGCATTAGTTGTACTTTATTGAGCTTTTTAATATTAGTAAAAGATCTGAGTAGAAAGAATTTTAAACTAAAGACCACGGTTAAGGGGAAAAATATTAGTAATATAGGAGTAAAGATGACAACTGACAAAGAGAGGAAGTTCTCCTGGGGAAGGAGAGTCAGGATCTCTCAGGTCATCAGTGCAATCTCCTAGTGAAGGAGCTCTCTCCAAGGCTCCTCTGGAGTCCCTGTAATAAGAAAGTACTGGGATTGGTTTCTTTACAAACATCATCAGCGTGCTTTGCTAGACATGCAGTGATGGGAAAGGGACTTGTCATTTTGTGACAATATCAGCAGTGAACAGGAGGGATGGTGTGTTTTCTGAGAATAACCAGAGGAAAATTCTGATCTAATGCAGATTGAGTAAAATGTGGTGAGCATTCAGCATTTTGGAGCAGACTGCTTACTTAATTCAGTCTTTTGTTGCATTTCTTTCACTTTACAAAGTAAAATTGTTTAGCTTTGGGTTTTTTCACTTTTTTGGTGGCAACACGTAGTTATCAGTGTTTTGCATCTGTCTGATCTGGATTATGCCTTCTAGGTAGTGTTAGAGCATAAATGGTAAATGCAAGTTATACAGAAATAATATCTCCCTCAAATATTATTTAAGATATAAGAATATAATATATTCAGACAGACTAGCATATCTCTGGGATTTTTTATTGCTTTCTGCTTTGGTATTTCCCATTGACACAAAAGTTACAAAGTTTACATATCTGAAATGTGGCATGGACATGTGAATTCTGACCATGAACTGCCAACATTAACATTTAAGAAGAGTTTTAGCCTGCATTACATTGCATCTTCAAGTACATTGTCCTAGGCCAGTAATTACAGTCTGTTATACAAGACCTATTTTATGGCACTATTTTTATATAATGTATATTTTTATCTTGACTTTGAAAGATCAAATCCTGTTTGTCATGTAAATTCTGCCTTGTGAATGCTTCAGTGACTTAAAGGAACGTTGCAACTCCCAAGAAATTGAAGCAGCAGTACTTTTTCTGTGATTGCCACATATAGATAGTTTTCTTCCAAATCCCACTGACTGAAAATAGGTGGTGAGGGAAGGGGAAGAACATGTCATGGCAAACTTACAATAAAGCTCATTCACAAATAAAAGACCTTAAATAGATTTTATTTGGTTCTATTTAGTGGCAAACTAAATTATGCAGATTTTTTTATTTGTGATATACAGGCCAAATGCTCAGTTCAGATGCAAAATTTAATTGAGGTCCTTCTCTCTTGTTCTGCCCAGCCTTCCACCTGGGTAAACTCCAACACAGGTCACCTGTGCGAGGGACCCTATGGTGAGTCACTGGTACAGATCTCCCTGCCCAGGATCCTTTTGGCTTTTAGGCAAGTTGCTTCAGTCCTGCTGGGATCACCCAGGTCTGTGAGCAGAGCATGATACAAAACAAAAGTGGTATTTAAAACAGTTACTTAAAAAATCAAGCAAACCGAACAACCCAAGCCATGCTACAAAGAGATAGTTCAAGACAGATGAATGTCATCAATCCTGCCAGTTTTCATCAACTGCAAACCTAGGTGAGTGATTTTTTTTTAATATACTGGTACAGATGCTGGGTGCAATAGATCTTTTGCACAAGTTCCAGTAACTTAATCTGTTTTCCTTCTACTCTGTACAGTATCTGTTTGGAATGAAAAGATGTTACAATTGTAGTAGCCCTGGTCTTTGCAAATTCAGCAGCTGTTTTGCAATGTATATACACTGTTTATTTTTAAACATGAAAAACAACTGGGAGGAGAGCAAAGGAAAATGCAGAATTCAAATTGATTACCAGGATATGTTATAAATAATATGTAAAACAATGATATGTAAATGTACCGTGCTATCACATAGCTATAATACATTTTGACAAAACCATTTTATTTAATTAGAGACCATTGAAAATGAGTCCCCAAAGCTAGGCAGAATTTTATACAAAGCTAAATAGCATTTTAATGTTCATTGAAGAGGCAACTGCATTCTCACTTGCTTCCTATTGTGAAGGCAAACTTAAGGTTAATAAAAGGCATTACAGTAACAAAACTCTTCCACTTGTTCACAAGAGATGAGTCTGGATGAAAATCACATCATTTCCTCTGCATTGCCAGGGCTTAGGATCTATCTCTCAGGTTTAAGAAGACTGCCCAGTTCCACAGCTAAACTACTACCTGTCACACCAGCCTATGGGATTGTGTATGCTTATGTTTCAGGCTGATGGTCTCTGTAACAATCATCCAGCTGGGACTGTACTGTTGAAAGGGATCTGCTACAATGAAACAAACTTTCAAGATATCAGCAATTGCTTTTTACGTTTAAATGATGTAGGCTGAACCACACACGCATCCCAAATTTTATGGCCCAGTATCTCAGAAAAAAATATGCTTTATAAAAGAAGCTTTCCATGGTATCTAAGTAAAAAAAATTGCAAGACACTTTTAACAAGTGTGTATGAATGAAAGTACGATAGTTTTTACCTTGTCAAGTGTTACTCAACAAGCATATGCTTCTTATTACATACAAGCCTGTGATTTCTCTTCCAGTTTAGGAAAAGTGATTTGAAATATGGGTGATACTACTTGGACAGTTGGGTACATCTATGAATTCACTGTTTGAGTTACTATTTATGTTATTTTTCATTGCAAAACAGTCACAGTGGATTAGGTTTTTCAGAAGATGAAATCCATATGTTGGTAAATTAGGCTGTTACATTTTTCTACCTCTTCAGAGTCAATTAGTGCTTAATTCATATAGCTGAATGAAAACTAATATTGAAGTTGACAAACTGGTTCCTCAGCTACTATGTATCAGTAAGATTGAAATATAAGCTGCGTGTTATGTGTCTGTGTGAATAGGCATTATGCAAAAACCTTTTGATATTAGTACCCCTTAACAATGTATTTTGATGGTTAACCATCTCTTTTTCTTTCCTTTTTTTTTTTGTTTTTACATTATTATAGGACATGAAGAAGACTCCTGAATACTGAAACGTAAAACATGTCTCCATATGAAAAGGAGGAATCCTTTCCACCAGCTGATTTAAATATGGCCTTAAACGCAGCAGTCAGATAACTCCTCTACCATACTTGAACCTGGACAGAATCTGAAAGGACATTTAAGGTATGCTAACATGATATTATTAGGGCTTTTCTAAAGTAGATTTTCTTTCTGTGGTCCATTTTATCTTTGCCAGTGATAAGTTATTTCAGACAGGAGCTGACTGTTCTCAGCTCCTGAGGCACGCCAGCTGCCATGCTGCAGCGCAGCACTGACCTCTGCATTCTGGATGACTCCAACAGAATTGTTCAAGTCATTTAACATTAAAATAATGTTCAGTGACTCTGTCATTTTCAAGCAATTTCCTGAATAATTTCAAATCTATTAATATACAGGAAACTGCTGCTTAACAAAGGTTGGATTCAGTGAATCCAGGAGCACCAGCTAATTATTAACTTCCCTTATTATCTGAAATGAAACCTGCTACGACAGACTCATTTTCAATACCAGATAGTGAGGAAGATGGAAGCAATGCCCATAACTGACATCCTTGTCTGAAAAATTGCAGTGATCTACACTTCCCTTGCAGTCTGATGGTTTTACATGGAAAAAGAAATTTAAGCTAAATATATACTGCTACTGCACCAGAATTAGGAGACTTTGCTTTAAAGACTCGTGGAAATATGGAGAGGAATAAAAGCTAAATTGTAACCCAAGCCCGTACAAAACAGGAAAAGAAATAACTATTTGAGTTTAAATAGGAATTTCTTTACATTTGCAGCTTAACTTTTTAATCAATCTTGTTGATTACTGCCACAAAAAGCCCAGGTAACATTTTCTTTCTTTGGCCTGCTTCTTGCCAGGAATGGCAACAGAAGAGCTAACTAATCTATAATAGGCACAACCTAGATCTTATGACTGCTTCTTTCAATGCTACTCCCATTATTGGCTTCTTGATGTTACTTAAGGACAATATTAAACAACAAAAAATAAGCCAAAATGCAGCCAGATTCTTTAAGGTGCTGAGCTCCCTTAAAATATATGTCCAATGCATTTTGAACTTACCTGTTATGTTTAGATGGCTAACAATTTTAGCTATGAAGCATATATCTGATTATTTTTTCATGGCATTTTAGACTATATGCACTAAAGGATGCCTGTGCCAAGCTACTTCAAGCTTGGTGAAAAGATCATTGCTTCACTGGAATGACTGACTGTATGTTGTGAGCCAGTTAAAACTGGATCATTAGAGTTTATTTTCAGCAGCCAGAACAAGGAATGATGCTAATGGATTGAAATATATGGCATATCGTTTTACCTTGATGAATACTGAAGACTGTCTCTTCAAGAAAAATTGAAGACCACAGATGTTCCCATGTCAAAAAATAGATAAGCCCAAGGGGAAAAAGGAAAGGGAACCACAAGATAAAAACTGAACTGTTGAAACGTGGTGAGTGAAATGTGATGATTATTGTAGTCATTATACTCTTGTCAATTGGATTAGGAAGTAGCTCTGGAAATGGCATTGGATGAAGGAGTTATGAAAAACTTATTTTAACTGCAACTAATCGGCTTACAGCAAATTAGATGGTGAGTGACTTGAGTTTTCAACTCAAAGGTGGTTTTCTCAAACTCTGAACTTCTGGATAAATACCTACAATAATCTGGATTGTTCCCTTCTTACAAGCAGTATCTCTGAAAGGCAGAAAAACTCAGCTCTCATTGAATTTTTCCCAAATACTTCTGAAAAAATAGAAAATGTGTATCTCTCTCCTTTGAAATAAGCAGACTCTGAATGCTCCTTTCATAGCAATTCTCAGCACTCACAGAGGAACTCATAGAAAGGCATCAGTCTTCTAGTCAGGAGACCAGATTTAGCATTTGGTGTAGGGAAAGGGAAAACAATAGAGCAGGACAAACACCATTAGAAAGACTGAACCAAGTCCCCAGTCCAACAAACACAAACCCGAGGCCACGTAACTAGAACATGATCATATGCAAGGACATGGCAAGTATACTTTGTGGTCTTTAAAGCACAACGCATCTCCTTCTTTGCCCTCTGTGCATGCTCTGTGCAGTTTGGTTTCTAGCAGAAACTAGAAATCATGTTTGTAGTTTCCATTTGACACTGCTATACACAATCTGGCAGCTCCTCAGTATAAGTAGTTAATGTTAGGTCTGCAAGAAGTGGGAAAATGTGCCAGAGAAAAGCTATTAAAACCTAACGTCAACTCCTCATCTCTATTCAGAGTTCATCTAATCTAAATAAAGATTTGACTTTATGCCATGACTTCAAACAAGATAGTGCTCTTAGGGATATTCTTAAACTAGTCACAATATGACAGATACAAAAGTCCACTAGCTGGGTTCTTCATTTAAAATTAATTGTAGATGTAGACTAGTCTGAAATTTAAATATATGTATCCATACAGGCTTTGCATGTGCATACCTGATTTATTTTTTCAAGTAATATAAGTTAAACTGTTACATATTTTAATACAGGAAAACCTTTCTTGTAGTTTAAAATAAGGTGCTGAATAACAGAATTTCTGTTCTGTTTGTCTCATACAAAGTAGGAAAGGAAAGCAGTAATAATAGCCATGAGTCAAATCTGTGGTAGTAGGTTTCAAATGGGAGAATCTGTGTACGTTCACTAAAAATATGGCTGTAATAATTGCAAGATCATTCTGTCCAGTATTTATTACAGCGATGATGTACTGATGACACAGTACAATTTTATAAAACTCAGTTTCTTTTAATCTATTTTTGTTGTCTCTTTAGATGGTGGCTATACTTCAGATGCGTTGCACTGCTGACAAATGAGCATAGAATACAGAATGCTTTTTCTGTTAGTAGCTCCACAATAGTGTTTTTTAATTCTTGTAACTAAGAAAACTTTGCATGAATGTGTGGCCATGCTGGAGACTGGGAGCCTGAAAAGTTTCCCTATAGCTTGAATAAGAATAATTCAGTCAGGTGATACAAAGTTATAAATTTAATTAATCTAATCTTTGAGGATTCTATATATTAATTAAAAATGTAGGTCTTAATGACATTTTACTGAAAATGAAGAAAAGCAAAAGAGTTTTGGTAGAATTGAAACCCATTCCAGCTGTGAATTCTCACCTTTTTTTAATTTTTTTTTTTTAATTATTTTTTTTTAGGAACCAGAATTTGAAGCTTATTTTGAGTATATTAAATGGATTTTCCTGCAGTTCATCTCAGTTCCTGATTTCTTGTGGTAGAAATAACAAATTCTAGAAGACTTATCACTACTCAGAAAGTAGGTCACTAAAATAAAGGTATTTGTCAGGCTTACCTTAGCAAGTAATTTGACACAGTAGAAGCGGATCAGTTATAAATTGTCTACTATGTGAAAAAATTGAGAAGGGATGTTCTTTTGTAGACATGGCCACATCCCTTAGACCAAATGTTCATTGTACACAAGATGCAAGGGTCTTTGTGTTTCCATTAGTGATGGGGATGGAGTTGGAATAAATCTTCCCAATATTGTTTCTCTTTGGTGATTAGATGGTGTGATCTCCATATGTGGATTTCAAAAAAAGGAATTTTGTGTTCACCAAAGCTGGTCTTTGAATTGAACTCATGTTGTTCATATCAGGATGACTGGAAGATTTGCTTTAGAATTGCACTGTTGTTCTGAAGTAAAATATTAACATAGGTGCAGCTAGTGAACACTGGTCCTATGATGGAAAAATGTAATAGGATCAGTATTTCAGGAATGGCAGCATGTCTATTCTATTTTTTATTGACTTTGTATAATTACTTTTTCTGCATCTTATTTCACTTTTTTTTGTTATCGCTTCTGTTTATTTTTGTAGAAAACAATAAAAAAATACACCTTAGAGTATAGCCTATCTTGAAGTATTCCCAAATCCTCTATAGGCAAGAATAAGGTACACTGATATCACTACCAGCCTTGCAGACTAGCTTATCAGTTTATATATGTTGTCTGGAATTGAGGAGTGGGAGTGTCTTTTCAGTCTATGTAGTTCTGAATGACAGTACACTGACTGGCAGCACCTAGCAGAACAGTCCTACAAAACGTAGAAACTAATGATATGTCATCCTGTAGGGGACAGCAATGTTGTGATTATCTGTAACAAAAAGGTAGGAATTTTTATTAGATGCTATGAATATCTACACTTATGTCTTGATTACCTGTACAAACAAAAAAGATGGTAGTAATCATGTTTGCACTGGAAAAGCTGATAAAGGACACAGTCGTCTTTTTCATCTTTGAGATCCCTGAATGTTACAGAATGAAAAACATGCAAGCACTTCTGTCAAATGAAAAGGTCCTTTGTAGGACAACAGTAGCTGCTCTTCAGGAATAAGTTGACAGGAGAACATTGACCTTTATCCTACATGAAACGAGTTATATGAAAATTACTTATTATTGCTGAATTAGTAAGCTTAATACTGACCATATACATATCTTCAAAGGATATGAACATATTAACAAGAAGGCAATAAAACATATACCTTAATATATAATCCAATCCAATCCCAACTGAAAGGATTAGAAAGACTCCCACTTACTTAAAAACGAGTCAGTCAAGCCATTAGGAAGGCAGGCTTTTGAAGTTCAAGTGGTTTGTTACTAGAATGAATTTTTCAAACCATTCCTAAATTTAAAAAAAACCAAAAAACAAAAACAAAACCAAAACATTAAAAAAGCAGCAGTTAAATAAACAGCAGAAAACATGCAGCAAAGACTGGTAATCTGAGTGCAGCTTTTTAATCAAATTTTACTGCAACAGATAACACAATTGATGATACGCAGCTCATGGTATAATTGTCTTAAATTACTGATATGATTGTAACAGAGCAGTAGCTATATACTTCTGCTGCTTGTCTGTCCAAACATTGTTTCTAAAATACTATGCACTTCTAACATAACACAGGACAGGATACTTTGCTTTTGCCAGCCAGGCTGTAGGAACTCTGGAGCTGACAAAACAGAGCAGTTTATCGAGCTGCTAACGATGGCATGTAATATATACTGTTAGGGGAAGACAGGCTGCCTCCACTGCTTGGTGGTACTTCTGGTCTGGATTGCATGAATACTTTTCAGAGGAGGAAAAGTTCTTTTAATCTATTTCCTGAAGTCAGTCATCAGCTTAAAGCAGCACCAGAAACTTGCTTGAACTGTCCAGAGCATTAATAACAGGACCTCTTCAAATATTTCTCTTAATATTACCAGATTACAGTTATAAAAGGTTATTACCCAGGAGCTAGATCTTGAAAAATAGGTGTCTGTTGAAAAGCTCATTGCAGTCAGTAGTGAAATGTCTGATTTCTTAAATTATTAACTATAATAACAATAAAAACAATAATAATAACAACAATAATAATGGTGTATACAATAACAAGCCAGTCCCTAAAGTGGGGTGTAAATAGGAGTGCAATCAACCATAAAAATATTGATTACACTTTTTTAGACAGTGGGAGGCTTTCAGCAACATGCAATAATATTTGCCTGAACCTAAAAGGTTGCAATTACAGTTCCTCATTCTTCAAGGAGTGCGGGAGATGAAAACTACACAGAGGGAAGAAAAATTTTCAATTGCCCTGGACTTATACAGAGCTAAAATTTAAGAGCACTTGGTTTGATATTTAATAATTCAGGATCCAAATCTAGTAGGCACCACTACAATGTTTCTTTGGAAGTGTTACGAATAAATCTGTATACCACCATTTGCTTAGTAATTTTGTCATCCCTTTGCCAAATCCCATTTGTGTGCTCAGTGCTGTAAACTGATTATTCCACAAATCAAGCTAATTGACCAATTAGCTGAAAGGTAAATTAGACATTGTAAGTATTGCATAATTAGATTTACTGTCAGTTAATGAACTACTGCAGATACAGTACATCCACAAAGGAATATCAGGAAAGGGGAAAAAAAAGACCTATCTCAAAATATAAATTATTAAACATTATTCTGCTAAAAAGGATTGTTTTCATTCCTCTTTCTTTTGATGCTATCAACATTGCTATATTGTTAGCAATAACAACTCAGTATATGAGTCAGTCAAAAAATTATTGTATTTTGTAAAACATGGAGTATAGGCCGTCTTCCTAAGCAGCAGGCCTTTACTACTGATAACTTCAGGTGTAATAACTGTACTCTGTAAATAGACACTATTAGATCTGTCTAGTAGTTAACAGTCATTGTAAAGGTCAAAGAGGACAATAAGGATTACCAACAACAGGAATTTCAAGGTACACCTAAGTAGTTTTGGGTGTTTTTTGCAAATAAACAAAATCCTGAATGCTTACCCAAAGCTTACAAAAATTTGTTGAGATCATAATTCCTTCCTTTCATCTCTTTCCCTTCTCCATCCTCATTTCTCACAGCTTTTAGCAACAAATCTATCAAATCTCCTGGTTCTCTCCCCACTCCTTTTAAACTTTGAATGCTTGCTAGTTCTAGATCTTGGATGCCGTATTGGGTGGGATTTAATAAACATAGGGATCTTGGCATCATTTGAGATGTTCTGGTGTCATTCGAATTGGATTACCAGCAACAGGCAGAAGCTATGCAAGACAAGTCGTAGTGCCTAAAATGGCACCAAATCCTTTCCTGAGGTACCTGAATCCAACCTTTCATGTCACTTCAGCCATCTAAGAATATGGGCTGGAATCCAGTTTGAGGTTAAGGTGGGACTAAAATTTGGCATCTGGAGGTAGAATTCTAGGTGAGCACCAGGTGCCCTTGCTCCCTTTCCAGTCAGTGTGCTTGGCTTAGCTGCCAAAATGCCAGCTCCTTGTACTGTGACAGGTGCTCTGAGGTGTAAATTCTGGCCTCCATCTGCTGATCCAACAGGAGCATATCTCCAGTAGGTCCTGCAGCATTTATTTGGCAGTCCTGTGCGACTCTGTAGGATGCCACAGGGCATTTCAGAAGGTACTGGGTAGGTATATACACGGGCAGTTGAGCAGGGCTCCAGCTGATCTGTTGACATAGAAATGTGGTCAGCAAAATTAGTTGTTTTGAACTGATTCCCACTGTTAGGGCCTCTATTAAATAACCATGTTCCTCCTAAAGTCAGCAGGGAGAACCAGGCCCTCCCGGAGAAGGGTTTGTGCTTCAGAGCATCAGAATTATTTCTCATTTTGAGGAGGACCGAGTTCTGAAGCACCCTGCAGCTCCTGCACCGGAGCTGACAGCCCACATAGGTGTCTCATGTGGCACTAGGGCACATGGCTCTAGACTCCTTTGCATGGGCAGCTGAGTTGTGGAGTAACCCACATCTGATGATGAGCAGGCAGCAGGAGATGCACACCTAAGGAGTGGCTGAGCCTGGGAGAAGGTCCAAAACTCATGAGAATCTGTAGGAAATGTGTTCAGGCCCCACAGATAAAGGTGCTTCCCCAGCTGATCAGCTATGTCAGCCACGAATGGTAGAAAGGAAGCGTGTGATCAAGAAAAATCTTCTGATCATTTGCATCCTTCTCTGTGAAGATGCTCTGAGATGTCATCTAGTCAGCAATTTTCAGCCTGTCCACGACCTTGGGAAGACTTTTAACTCATTCTAAAATGTGGGCAGTCGGAGCAGTTACAGTACTACCGTGAGTAGTAACCCTAAGTTATAATGTTGATTTAGCAGGTCAACATTATCTATGCATTGCCATAGATATTCAGTCTTTGGCCAATTTTATAATGGCACTTAGTGGCCTAAAGATACAGGTGGATTTTTTTAATTATAGTCCCACAAAACCACTTTAAAATTTCACCTATATGCCATTAAAGATGAAGTCTTCAAGTCCTGCTGACTCAGTTTTTTACTGGTAAGGAGGCATAACTGTAATTATTTCATTACAGGGTGGGTTTTTTTGTGGATAGACATATTAAAGATTGTGAAGTTAGTTGTAATACATGTTTTACAATTATCATAGCTATTGTCTGAATGCAAATTAATTTCCTTAAAAACTCAGGTTATACTACTCTTCCAATCTTCATATAGTTCAAACAGAAAAAATAAAATTAAAAAAAAAAAAAGACAGGAAAGAAACCTTAGCATTCACATATTCTGATATTATTGCACTCCAGCAAAACTGTTTCGTGCTTATTTTAGTGGCATCCACAAGTTCAAGAGTTAACATATTTCCTGGTCATTTCAGAAATTCTTATCAACTCTCATGGTGTTATTTTAAAATGTACTGTATGGTTGTATAAAATACTATGTTTGCATTGCTGCATCTCATACTTTTGTTCTGTTAATGTAAAGCATTTGTATCAGATATGTTGTGGGAGACAGAAGTAAATTCTAAAAGCAATGTTATGTCAGTGTAAAGGCCCCTTTCCCCAAAGGCAAATTCCTGCCTATATTTAGTATTATCTGGAGAAATCTGCAAATGTCATATACAGACCTTCTGTTTTCACTTGACCACTCCAAGCTGCATATAAGGTAAATATTTAGCCAAACGCTTTTCCACTTTTATGAATCCAAACCATTTCCTGCCCAAAGCCCACCTTGTTGTCTCTGCAAATATTTCTCTGTCTGGCTGTGCAAAGAGCTTTACCTGACTGCAGTTTAATAACTTTTTACTCACCTCTTTCAAAACATAAAGGTCATTAGCGTGCTCTTTCTTCTTTTCCCTCCCAAGATAAAAATTATTCTGAGGACAAATTTAAAACCAAACGCAGAAGAATAACATGACTTAGGGTTCTAATATTTAGCTAAGGCTATTAAACTCTTTTTGCCCCATCTATCCCAGAATTTTAGATACAGAGTAGATTCTATCCAGCAGCTGGTGAACTCTGCCGTAATTTTCTAAAACCAAGAGGAGTTTTAGGACAACAGGAAAATTCAATCTGGAAGGGATCTCAGGAGGTTTGTAGTCCAATAACCTGCTCAGAGTATGGTCAGTGGTGGGGTCAAACTATGTTGTTCAGGGCTTTACCCAGTGGGCTCTTGAAAACCTCCAAGGACAGAGTCAGCAAAGGATTTTGGGCAACTTGGTCCAGTGCCTGCATTTCCTTATGGGGAAAAGGATTTCGTACACAGTTTGAACCTTTCATTTCAGCTAATATCCATCACCTCATCCTCCCACCATGCCCTGCTTTGAAAAGCCCAGCTCCATCTTATTGCTGACTTTCCCAGAGGTACTGGGGGGCTGCTGTTAGGTCCTCTTGAAACCATCTTTACATGAGGTTCCTCAGCTTCTCTTCACGGGATGAGTGCTCTAATCCCTGACCATCTTGGTGGCCCTCCACTAAACCGACTCCAGTTTATTCATGTATTTTTCTGTATTCAGGAGCCCAAAATGGTGTGTGATGCTGTAGATGCAGTCTAAGGAGTGCTAAGTAAAGGGAGATGATAATTTTGCTCCACCTCCTGGGTATTATTCTGGTCATACAGACCAGGGTGCTGTTTGCCCTCTGTCCTGCCAGGGCACATTGCTAGCTTATGCTCAGCTCCCTGTCTGCCAACATCCCAGGGTCTTTTCAGCAAATCTGCTCCTCCCAGTCAAGCACTAGCCTGCATTGCTCCAGAGGACTCATCCTTCCTGGGTGCAGGGCCTTACACTTGTCC
>JAVJGJ010000059.1:46609156-46620782 GCA_035590215.1 Microhierax caerulescens | reverse complement strand
TCTTTACACTTGTCCTTGTGGAACTTCATAATGTAATTATCTGTCCATTCCTACAGCCTGTCTAGGTCCTCACAGAAGGTAGCTCTGCCCTTGAGTGTATCAACTGCTCTCCCCAGTTTAGTGTTGCCTGCAGTCTTGATAACGTACACTCCACTGCCTCCTTCAACCCAATGATAAAGCTGTTAAATAGGACAGGTCCCAAAGTAAAACTCCACAGCCAGTACTCCACTTGTTACTGGCTCACCAGCAGCTTCTCAGACTAATCATCTAACCAGTTTTTTACCCATCTACTTGCCCTTTCATCCAGACTGGAATATCTTATCTTGAATAAAAGACTATCATAGGAGACAACGTCAACAGCTAAGGTCAAAATAAATTGCATTCCCTGTGTTCCCTTTGTCCACAAATCCACTGATTCTATCATGGAAGATAGTCAGGTTAGTCAGGCATGATTTAGTTTTGGTAAATCCATGCTGATTGAACCAAATCACTCAATTCTGTCTTGTGTACCCAGGAATGGCTTCCAACAGGACTTGCCCCATGACCTCCCCAAACTGGCCAACTTTTAATTCCCTGGATTATCCTTTTGGCTTTTATTTTACTATGGGTGCAACATTTTTCCTTCTGCCACTCATCAGGGATTCCTCTCTTCCCATTTTCTCCATGGCCTTCCAAAGATGATAGACATTGCAGAGATATTGGCCGGATCACTCATCACCCTTGGATAAAGCCCATTTGCTCCCATGGAATTGTATGGGTCAAATTCTTGCAAGTAAAACCTGACTCAATCCACAACCCTCTGCTGGAAGTTCTCCTTCACTAAGCACAGCAGCCTAGTCAGTGAAGTCCAAGGCAAAGACAGCAGCGAGTACCTCAGCCTCACCTGTGCCTGCTGTCCCTGAATCAGCCATCCTGCAGGCCCATATGTTCCTTGTTCAGCCTTTTACCACTAACACAGTAACAGAAGTGCTTCTTTTCGCCTTTGATGTCCCCTGAGACTATGATCTCCAGTTCATCTTGGGCTTTTCTGACACTCTTTCCTACATGGCCAGCCAATGTTCCTAAATTCATCCTTCATAGTCTGTTCTGCTTTCACTTCTTTTTTGCACTGAATTTTGTGTCATGAGTTCCCTGCAAAGTCAAACAGTATCCTGGTACATCTGCTTGTCTTTCTGATGGGCAATTCCTGTGCTTGAGAATGCTGTCCTTAAAAGCTTTCAGATTTTCTGAGATCCTTTGCGTTTCAGAACTCCCTCTCATGTGCTGCCAACTTGCCAGTTTTCTGAATAAGCTGAAATCTGCCCTCCTGAATTCCAGGGTCTATAGTCTGCTACTCTCCTTCCTCATGATATTGAACTTCACTGTTTCACAGCCCCTACAGACAGATCTTACATAATTACCACATTTCCATTTGATTCTTCCTTACCAATGACTAGCAGAAGCAGATATATGTCAACTGTTTGGCTCATTCAGTACCTGCATCAAGAATTTATTCCCAGTCACCATCTGGAAATCTTGCTGACTGCCCTCATCCTGTGATGTTTTGCTTTTAGCAGATGTCAGGGAGTTAAATTTCCCTATGAAAACCAGGCTCTGTGATGCAGAGATTTTCTTGAGCTGGTTAAAAAAGGCTTTACCTGCTTACCACTTACTCCTTTTACCACTTCATCACTGCAGGTGGTCTGCACCACTAGAGCAGGGACAGTTTCCCTTAGGGTGAGGACCTTGTGCTCTGGACCATAGCTGCCCAGTTCAACAAGGGTTCAGCCCTCTGAAGTTTGAAGCTCCCCAAATTCTTTAATTCTTTTTGAAATAAATTGGTGAAGAACTTCTAGCAACCCCCACAGATTTCAACGAGGAATTAAAGGTGGTTGGTAGCTTACAGGCTCAACCCAGATAAAACCAGATAAAAGAATAAAGCACAGCATCCATAGAGGAGAAGTTTCTTACAAGTACAAGGGAATCTTCCCCCCCACCTTTTTTTTTTTTTTTTTTTTTTTTTTTGTACACTCACCAATTGAAGAGCTCTCCCCTGGGTTTCCAGGAGCACTGAAAATCTTGTCAGCCTGTGTCTTTTCAGCAAATGAAGAAATACATAGGGGGCTTGCTCTAGAAAGCCCAATCAATTTAAAGTTAGTGACTCATGATCCTTTGTGGAATTTAGTGCAATAACAAACAGTTATTTCAAGGAAATAAACAGCATGATTGAAAGTACAAGCCTTAAATCTTTTCCTGAAGGGGGTCTGCATACAGATGGTTCAAAAAAAAAAAAAAAAAAAAAAAGAAATGTGTGCTCTCAGCATAGTTACCTTTTTTTTTTGAATCTTTAAAATTGTAACATAACAATTAAGAGAATGGCAGTGTCCGAGCCTGGAGTCTGTTGTGTCTCCTTGAGTTGTGCAGGTTCCAAGAATCTAAACAACTCTTTTATCTAGTCCTCAGCTACAGCTATTCAACACCTTCTTTCAATTTTACTGTAACTAACACTAGCAAAAGTTAATTATACTGGCAAAGACAACCCTTTCAGACCACGTACCTCACAGTAAGGCAGCTGAACAGAATAGTCCCTGAATAGTCACATTCACTTTATAATATAAAGAGGACCTGGTCTTGTAGCCTTTAACAAATTTTACTAGAAAATAAAGCAATTGTAATAAATGCTACTCCTAGAATAAATATATAAAATCCCATTGAAAATTCCCTTCCTTATAATAAAAAAAATCTTCCCTTATGCCTTCCAGAATTCAATAAAATATTCATTGATGTTGAAAGGATGGAAAGGAAAATCTCATCACTTTTGTTTGCTCTTTTTCCTTAACTCTTACCTCTCATACTCTTTTCTCAAAGATAAAGGTGATTTATACTGATTCTTTTATTTGATTTGAGCTTTAAAAAATGCATTTAGTTGCCATTTATAAGAAATATATTAGTTGAATTCCAGCTGTATTCACTCTGTGGACGATGGTTATGATGTCTTTATACCCACAGGCTCCAGATGAAAGACCCCAGGATAGCTTTGGAAAAAAGCCATGGTGAGTAGTTGAATGGGTAATTAGGCCTATGGCTAAGCTATGACTGTGGCAAGATGCGGCCCTAGACAACCTTTTGACATGATGCAGTAGATTTGTATGGATCACTCCAAAAGCAAAACTAAAATGGTTTTATCCATAGTGGACTTGGAAGAAAAGATCACCTCTGTCTGAGAAGTTAGAACCCTCTCAGCTGAAAAGCAGCACAGTGGCTCTTCATTTCTAATTTGACATCTAATATGCTTAGTCATTCCTCACAAATTAATTTCATGGCCTTGGATTTGTTCACATCTCCCTCAAAATACAGTGCCTGCATCTAGGCTCTTTACTTTGGTTAAGGAGGCAACTACCACTAGTGCTGTAATAGTTGCATCTCTTCATGATGCCTTACAACAAAGATCTTAGTCTCACAACTGGATCTGTGTGGGCAGATCTTTTCTATCTAGATATAGCCCAACTGGCCTAATTCATCACACAAAGGCAATTGTAACCAAGAACAGTATTAGTGTCTGGATCAGATTTGTGTGGGCTTTAGTGAGATAGGACACATCCTTTCTTCTGGAAAGCACTCCTGGCCCTAAATGGACTGACCTTGAATTTATGTACTTGTTTTTAAACAACATTCTGCTTTCTTACACTGCTGCTTTAATTTTAATTCCACATTAGAATTTAGTATAGAATAGTACTGAAATGATAGAGGCAAATATATGTGTCAGAAGGTTTGAATGGACTAATCTAGTGTTTTCTCATTGAAAATTATGCCCAGATATAATTCCCAAGCTAAAAAAATCCTGAACTTTTACAGCTAGCCAACATGTTTGCAAAGTAAATACATTGTATTTATGCTACTGTAGAATTCTTGCAGTTCCTCTGGTTTTACTCTCTGTCCTTCACCACACAGCCATGCAAAACTCTGTATTTACTCCCAGAAAAGCTCTTGGAGTTTTCAAACTAGTTTCCACAGTAAATCTATCAAACAAATTATGAGAAAATATTATCTGGTCTAGATTTCTAGAAGAAACATTTTTAGAGAGTTTTGAAAAAGCAGGACATTCTGAACCTAGTGAAGACAGTCTCATTGCTGATAAGGAGGAAATCCCATAAAAAGAGTGCGCACAGTGTGCACAGGAGATGGGAAAAGAAACTGAAGCATTTCAAACTAAAAATTAGAAAGATAGAAGAAGTTAAATTTAGTAAAAAAAACCCCAATAATACTGTTAAAATTTCATGGAGTTAAGTAAGTACTTTTCAAACATAGTATGCAAAAAAAAAAAAATTGACATTTTACTGAGTTCTGTTCTGTACACTGACAGCACAACCACACACACCTCTTGGTGTGTGTGCTTGTTGGTGCTCTTGCATATGAATTCTGTTTTCATTTGGCTGTTGAGATTTTTCAATCTACTCTGAATCAGGTTGATTTCTTGGTTACCTGGTATACCTAAAATGTATGTTGGAAAAACATATTTCAAAAGCACTAGACTATGATAATACCTGTCTTAAGATCTGATGCTTTTCCCATTTTATAGGATCTTTGTAGCTTTCCAATGTTGTCTGAAGGGGAACTTATTTCTAATGTCATTTTACATTAAATAGATTAATATTAAGTACATAGTGCTACAATTTATTCTTCTAATACCAGGCATTGCAGAGGGTAAAAGTTTACATTTATCCATAGAATCAGTCAAAGATTCCAACAGAATTTAGCTTCCAACAGCACTGGTGTAGATATAACCCAGCTGTAGCTCCATGGTGTAGCCCATTATGTTCTGAAGTTGTATTAACTATAATTATAATTCTCTCTAAATGTTCATATTGTACTGCCATTTTTTGGTGATCTCTTTTAGGCTTTACCTGGTGCATGCTGGTGACCTTTCCCATCATGTTAATGGAATAGCACAGTGGTCTCAAGTTTTATCGATTTAAAAATTTATCAAATTTATTTCATTTGCTAGAGATATTGGGAAATATTTACAACCTTATATTAAATATGAAAAACTGTCTTAATATTCCAAGAAAAGCTTATGTTTGCAGCTTTTGTGTTTCTATATATCTTTACAGCTACCTCTTTTATCTGTGAGCCTTCTGTAGATGTCTACAACATTCCCATTAATGTGTCATCAGAGCATTAGTTCTATGAGAATGTATCTCTTGTGATCCACTGAAATACTTAAAGGAGTGTTGTCTTAGGCCCTAGATGGCTGGCAAGTATTTCTGTTTATTACTGGTTTAATTCATTGTATCAATAAACTGATCTTTCATATTTTTCTTCTCTAGGAAGAAATGAGAAATGAGATTCTTGTATTCTAATAAAGATACTTTGTTTAGGCTTTTTCACAAGTCAACAGCTTATCCTTTTCCTTTGTGAATCCTTCACACCGAATTCTACTTTCACTTCCTCAGTCTGTATAACAAGAAGTGAACACTGGGACAATATTCCTCAAGTGTTGGTCAAAAGCAGAAATTTTACTAAACTTGGTATCTGCCCTACTAAAAGGGCAGTAATAACCCTCTTAAAACAAGGACAGAAGCTACTGAATGTGTAACGTATCTCAAATCATTAGACATTCATTGTGTGAAATTGGCAGCTCCTAAAACAAGCCTATAACATCTATCTCATGGTTCAAGTATACACAGCTGGATATGATGATTTGAGGGAAATATGTGCCATAAGAATGGAAAATGCAAGAACTGCAAACAGCATGAATAACAAAGAGGTTTAAATTCTATCTTCCCACAAAGATACCCTCGAGGAGTAACTTTGGAGGACACTGAGATGAAGAAACGCTACAAACTTCAGATAAGTTTACACATTAAGGTAGGAACAAATTTTATTAATCTTTTATTTCCAAATGCACTCTGAATTTTGATTTGAAAATACCATAATTTTTTTTTAAAAAATCCTTTTTGACAGGAAAGGGTCTTTCCATCTCTCCTAACATCTGGTTAGCTGCCCATGGTTTGACTTCAATTCAGTTCAGCAATTGCGGACATATGTGCAACTTTCCCTAACTTCTTGATCTAAAAAGCAGTCTTGGATTGTTCTCCTTCAATTATGTTATCTCATTTAAAAACAATTTAAACAAAGCTGTTTAATTTTACATTAAAGAAGTGGATCTTCCTGCCATTCACATGTGACATTGCCTGGATGATGAGAGAAACAATGACCCAGGGTATCATTTCTACACATGACTGAGATCTGCCCTTTCCATTGTGGTTGCAGGAGTCTCTGAGCTGTGTAGCACAAAGTTCACATATAACGTGTTTTGTCCTGAAGGCAAGGATACTCATATGGCTCAGAGAAGGCTCTTCACATCAGTGTGATGTAACAACTGTTTGGGGCATTCTTAAATTAAAAAATGTCCTAAATTTGTTTCTGCATCAAACTGATAGCATCCTGTCAAATGCCCACAGAAAAACTCTTCCTCAGAGGTCAGTCAGGTGAGGAGTACTTTCAGTGGTAGAGCATTGGTATTGAAGAATGAAGAACAGCACAACTAGATAACAAAAGAATGACTCAACAGTTGAGAGTGGTTTCCAACTAATGTTCCAGCCACCCTTCACCCACTGTGCTCTTACTGACAATACCTGAAGAAATACTTTTCTACTCTTGTTCAGCTGTTGGTAATTGCAAGACACCTGAAGACAAATCATGAACAGCTAACTAGAGAAATAAAAAGACTGTTTCCTCTTAAAAGGCTCTGGCTGAGAATTTATGGCATTTTCAGATCTAAATGAACACTTTTACAAATTTCTAGAGGGCTGTAGGACCATAAGATGAACTGCAATGACTTAGTGGAAATTGAGTTAAACACAGGCTGAAGGCTCTCTAGCACAGCTGGGGACACACAGTGAAATAAAATGTAAAAGCTAGTGTTTTATAGCTATGAGAAGTCCCTGTGATATAACCTAAAAAGCATTAGTTTGCACATCCCAAACTGGAGGGGTTGGCTGAAGAAATTCCCTCTTTCTTTTACTTCATATATGCATCTGTAATGCACAAATCTGTCCTTAAACCCAAACTTTTGCTATGTATCATTACAACATTGCCTTTTCAGGTGACTTTATCACAAGTCTAACGAGCAACACAAGGTAAAGAAAAAGAGCAATCAATTTATATATTTTTATATATATATTTATAATAATAATTAGTAGTAGTACAACAATTTTTAGGGTTTGAAACCTCAGTATCAAACTAGTCTTTGCTAAGTTAAGCTTTGTAAGCAATGATGACTACAACAAAAATACAGCTTCTAAGTAATCTAAAATGAGAAGTAGAAAGTGCAGTGTTAATACTTTATTAGAAGTAAGCAAGCATTGTAGCAAACAGTCAAAACTACGGGAAGGACCTGCTCAGCATAATTAATGGCTACATTAAGATAATGCGTACTGTGCAACTGGGATGTGTGAGAGCAGCATAAGAAGACGTATCAGCCATTTTCAGTCTAGTAAGTAGGTGTATGAAACACAACAGTGCCATGGTACGCAGACTTCAATGGAAGCTACCAAAAAGTATACAGATGCACATTCTCTGAAGCCATGCTGAAAGTGGTGCCACAACATTTGCACCACTGTTACCTGTGTGGTTAGTTAGTGTGGCACTCTCTTCTTATCCTACAGCCATTCTTTCAGCTGCAGTGTAGACAAACTCTTACGGTAAGCCTTTTTATGTATATTGTGGTCACATCTCACAATTGCACAAGAGACACAACTTCATGCAGCCATTCAGCATGCTCAGTGAGACTGTCTTACTTGCCAAGAGGCTTTTATCTGCTGGGTAGAAACTCCTTGCCTTGAATGTTGCACTGAACTGATCCTTCCAGGCATCCCTCTTTTTCTGCAGCTCTATGCAACTTACAGTTAGAAACTGCTAACATTAGGATACGATCTCTCCTCACAAGGGTAGACAGTCTCATTATGTATTTTATTTGTACCATCTGGCTTTTTAGCTTTATCTAAGGAAGACACATACTGGCAACTTCAGAACAAGTGAAAATAAAACACTGTGTGCAACAGGCTGAGGAAAAACTCTGCCACTTCAATCTCTTACTTGCCACATCCCTTCCACAAGTAAATGTCATTCAGGAGCGTAGCTTCCAAGTCAAAAGGTGGCCCACACAGTCCCAGGTGCCAGCACCGAGTGTGGCTGTGGAAGGTGGGAAATGCGGTCGGTGTGCAGGTATGCTGTGCACCTGCCCCCGGGCCACTGCTAGAGCAGCTTCTCCTTCCAGAGAGGGCACTGCAAGATGCAGGGCTGTCCCTGCTCCTGGACAGTGTAAGGGTTGGGGAAAACCAAGCCAAGTAACACAGCTCAGCTTCCCAACAAATTCCTCTGAACCGATACAAAAATGTTACCAAGGCTTCTGCCCTGAAGCCTGTCTGTTATTGGACACACTATGAAAAGTAAGTTTTTTGGCAATAGGTAAATATTTGGTACAGTCCTAAGATGTTTCTAAAAATCTCTGTAGATGTCAGCAGAAATGAAGGTGGAAACTCTCAGCTTGGTTCTCATCTCTTAGAAAGCTTTAAAGGCAAAAGCAGTGTTCCAAATTCATATAAATATTTTCATATATATATATTAAATTTGTAGGAAGGTACAAATAATTGCAAAGATAGATGAGGAAACAAAGGTCAAAATAGAGTCCTTCCCCCTTTCTTTGGAAAAAGACTGTGGCTGGCAGGATTTGAAGGTACTTCATAGACTTTCCCTTTCTAGCTAAGCTTTTGCAGAGGCTCCCCTTGGGGCAGCAGTGGTGAAGCTGGGCAGCACTGACCTCTCTTCTTCCTTCCCTGGGACTAGACAAGACAGACACTTGGAATCTCTTTGCCCTCACTTCAGGGCACCATATCTGGAATATTGTTAATTCTTTCTCTTTGTCCCAGGGACAGCAGTGATGCCTGAATTTCTTGCACTTCCTCGTGAGCCTCTGGCACTTTAACATTTATTCAGAGTTTGGTTGACTTCTGCTGCTTTTATGTATCTTTAAAGTTCATTCCAGTGCAACTGTCAATATGTCTATTTTGCAACTTTGAAATAAGAAGCTTTAGGGTGACTAAAATGACACTTGTAACTGTTCAGTCAAGCGTGGTTGTGATTTTAAAGATCTTGCTGTTTTCGGTTGACTTTTTACTAACATTGCATCTATTTTCATCTACATCTTTGGAAAACATGTTACATTTTCTAGCCACTTCATCTTGTGATTTATGAAACAAACTATAACGTAGGAATAGAAGTATTTTGGGAGACAAAAATTACATCAAAAATATTTTCTGGACAAATGTTTTGTTTACCTTTCAATCATTTATAATTATACAACCAACCTTTCCCAGAATAATTGAAGTGGTATCATCACAAGTAGACCTTAAGTCTACTAAGACCTTAAGTAGTGTGGAATAGCTTTAATATGATATGGAAACGAATTAAGGACCTCAGTGCAGGCTATATAAAATGCACAAGTAATTGAGTGCTGAGATTGAGGTTGAGTTCTAGGAGACCTCCCAAGGAAAAAAGTGAACACATGGGTCAGTTTAATTCTCTGCTGAAGACAGATATGTGTGTTAGGTAATTTGTCACATTATATGTGACATTCTCACCTGAATACAGATGCAGGTGTTCTAGCACCAGCTCTGTTCCTGCTTTGGCCATCATAGTTCACTACAATAGCATGGTAAGTCTAAAAGAAATATTTTATGGTGTATTTTCCAGCTTAGGACCACAAAAATGCCTGTGCATTTACCTTTCTCATTTCCATGCAAGAAGTAAGCTGAGGGAGGTGCAAAGTCAGTCAGCAACCTCAGGTGGGGTGCAGTAAACTCAGCTGTTCTAGCTCAAAACAAGACCCATTCTGTTCTCTAGTCCATGGCATGGGATACAGGCATGCTACACAGACAGCATGAAAAGAGATGGTAAACGGCATATTTGTTACAAAAAAATGTATATTTTATCCTCAGAAAGCCTTGCCTTTCAGAACTGTGTTTTCAGTAAAGCTCCTGTAATCTCCATATCTTTTAGACTGTCAGGGGAGGCAAAGGACCAAATGTAGCCTAACTGGTATTCTCACAAAGATGTTTTTTTGCCAGTCTGGAAATGTAGCTCAGCTGTGGGCAGCTGTGCTCTGCAGCTGCAGGAGATGGCTAGGGCATGTCTAGTAGGAAGCTTTGTGATAATCAAACCTGGAGGTGGTGTAGTCACAAGTCTCATTCCTAACCATAGAACCACAACCTTAGCTCTGAAAAGGAAGAAAACTGCAATTCTTAATGACTCGTGCCACCTGGCTGCATGCAAGGCCTGGGGACTGAGCAGGCATCTCAGGAGGTTCACCTGACCAGCACCACACCAGCCATTTCCCCCTTTCAGCAAGGCACGCTGCAGGGACTTTTACCATTTTACCAGTCTGCACAGAGCACAACTGTAGAAGAATGAGGGCAGTGGGCTGATTGACATGGATGATGTACAGCTGTAGCTCGTTCCTGCTAAGTAGTTAAATAGCACTGTGGATTGAGGAATAGGTGGTCAGCTGGAGTGGGAGCATGTGGTCTGACCTCTGGAAGAAGAACTAACGAGGACAGTAGAATCTGACCAACAGTAAAAGCCTTGCTGCAGCCTACTGGTTTGTTTGTGCTGCAACAATTGGTGCCCCGTGTGAGGCTGATAGAGTTGGACTCTGACTACAACAACTGGCACCCAACGTAGCTAAGCGGGAGAACTTGCAACCTATAACAGACACCATGAGAGGTGAGCCATTGACAACTAATAGATATGGGTGTACCGCAATATTTGTTGTCCATCTTATCTCAAATTGCAACTGCCAACCCAGTTCCTCTTGTTTAAACCAGAATTCCCCTAATGACATTCTCATGCAAATATTTAATGAGGTGTATGGCTCTTCCACCTCACGTGGCTGCTCATATTTAATGTCTTCTGGTTTTTACCAGACTATATCCTTTTCTAGCATAGGCAACTTCCTTTGGTCTTTTCTCTTTCTTCCTGGTATTTAATCTGATTTAATTCTTCTAACTTTTTTGCTTATGTTCAAACTCTCCCCCACCCTGTTTGTGATACTTCCATTTGCTTCTTTTCCTGTTTCTCTGTCTGCATCCTCACAGTTCTCTTTTATTCTGTCACTTCCCTTCTTCTTTTCATTCCTCTCATTTCTCCTACAGAGGAGCCAACAGATTTCATGAACCTCAGCATCTGAATCTCAGGGTCAGGTCTGTTTAATATCTTTATCAAAGCTCTGGATGAGGAGATTAACAGTACCCTCGGTAAGTTTGCAGATGGCACCAACTTGGGCAGGAGTGTTGATCTGCTGGAGTATAGGAAGGGTCTGCAGAGGGATTTGGGTCAGTGGGCTGAGGCCAGTTGTATGAGGTTCAACAAGGCTCAGTGCTGGGTCCTGCACTTGAGTCACACCAACCCCACACAGCGCTACGGGCCTGGGAAGAGCGGCTGGAAAGGGCCTGGTGGGAAAGGGCCTGGGGTGCTGGTTAAGAGCCGGCTGAGAATAAGCCAGCAGTGTGCCCAGGTGGCCAACAGCGTCCTGGCTGGTGTCAGAAGCAGTGTGGCCAGCAGGACGAGGGCAGTGATCGCCCCCCTC
>JAVJGJ010000059.1:46576384-46609050 GCA_035590215.1 Microhierax caerulescens | reverse complement strand
ACGGAGCTGGGGAAGGGTCTGGAGCACAAGTCTGATGGGGAGCGGCTGAGGGAACGGGGGGTGTTTAGCCTGGAGAAGAGGAGGCTCGGGACTGTATCGCTCTCTACAATTACCTGACAGGAGGCTGTAGTGAGGTGGGTGTCTGTCTCTTTGCCAAAGTAGCAAGTGATGTGACAAGAGGAAATGGCCTCAAGTTGTTCCAGGGGAGTTTTACACTGGATATTAGGAAAAATTAGGAAAAATTCACCAAGAGTGTTGTCAGGCATTGGAACAGGCTGCCCAGGGCAGTGGTTGAGTCACTGTCCTTGGAGGTCTTTAAAGATGTGTAGATGTGTGCTTAGGGACACGGTCTAGTGGTGGACTTGGCAGTGTTAGGTTTGTGTTTGGACTCAATGATATCAAAGGTCTTTTACAAGCAAAATGATCCCATGATTCTATGATTAACAATTTCTTGTGTTGTTCTTCCTGATCAGATTGATAATGTTACATCATGGTGTTGGATTATTCTATTTTTCAGTGACATTTCCAGGCTGAGAATTTACATCAAATTAATTCACCCACTATAAATATAAATTTCTGATAGGAATTCTTTTGTATGAATGTCTGACAAAAAAACAATCTTCAAATCCAACTTCTTTAGTTAAAGCCAAACACTGAATTTACAATTAATCCTCTCCCACACATATATCCCACTTCATTAAACACCTTTCCTTTGCTTAAGGTCATCACAGTTTTGTCTTTTAACTTCACAGTGCTAAGTTTAGAATTATTACTTTTTAGGGTTTTTTTTTCTACTTCGGAGGAGTTGTTTAGTTTGTGAGCAATATCTTTCTTTTTTTCCAGGTCTAATCGAAGAAGGATATTGTCTGGTATCATATGGTAGACGCACAATCTCTCATTCAGAATCCCTGAAACAATCCAAAAATTTAAAGAGCTTATTAAGTTCACTGAAACGTTTTCCACTTTTGAAATTCCTTTACCAAAAGCAATAGCTACAATAATAACCTTCCAAGGAATACATGTTCCTGTCTCTTGAAAGAAAACAAAACACTAACAACAATCAGGTAGATGTCCAAGCTTAATGCTTGTCCTTTAGTTTTCTGATGCCAATGATTTAAAGAGGACATTGCATTTCTGTAGTTTTAGTAGGATTTCTAAAGGACTTAGCAAATAGATGGTGGTCAAAAAAGCTGCATAATACAGCCTAAGCTCATGTGAATGACAAATCTGGGTGTCTGTGTCCTTTTGGAAACCCTCAGAGTCCTCATCTGACAGGAGTGAGATTAGCTGTCACCTTTAAATCATTGAAGCCTGAGATCAAACAAGGCTCGTAATCTTAACAGTTCTTTTCCTGCATATCTTGGTGTAGTTGCCAAGGTCAGAAACTGCAGCTAGAGTGCTTGTTTGCAACCGCTGAGACAGTAGCGAAGGAAGCTGCGAGCAGATGGAGAGCGCAGGGGGGACAGTGGGGAGAGAAATCGGTCTTTCAGACAAGGGAACACAAATCTTCAAATATTCTGTGCACTTTTTGAATGGAAACCAGAGTTTAAACATCTTCTAAGTACTGAGCAACAACTCGGTTCAGGGTTTTTTCCTTCCATCAACCTTTCTTAATACTTCTTCTGCCCTACACTTGGATATACCTACTTATGTTAGCCAAGGATTTTTTTCTCATTCTCTTTTAATATAACATGTTTTATTATAGAAGATACAGCACAATAAGGGGCAGTTACAATTAAATTATTATCTTTACCAATGAATGCTAAGCACCATGAAGGCTGTTTTCTTATAGCACAGGTCCATACAAACCTCTTCCAGAAAGTTCTACCCCTCACTAAGCAAAGGCTGGCCGTGCCTGAGTCAGTGCCTAGGAGGCCCACAGCAGCAGAGGGAAAGAAGAGAACTCATGTCCTCACTTATGTGCTCTTTATGTCAGGTTGAAACAACTCCTCAGGACTTAATATTATTAATTGGCAAACAAACATTTCCAGTTTTGAAGTCTCCCACATTGAGGGTGAAGGGCTGGGCCAGGCTGAATATGTCTGAGTGGTGGGTTTGAGGTAAAATAAACATTTAAAACATAATGACTGGGCCAGTAAACCACTTTTTGAGCAAAGCCTAACCACTCCTTTGCTGTGATTCACTTTTCCCATTTTTTCTGTAGAGGCAGGCACAGAATTAGTAAGATAACAAAAACACATTTCCTGCTGCAGGGGACAGGCCTGGTATGGATTTACTGTAACTTTTTTGTTGAATGAATTGTTCACTGAATGTTCTTTACATTCCTATGGCTGGAATTTATAACAGTCCTTTAGTCCAATGGTTTCCAAACTTCTTTGAGGAAAAAGCTTTTGAGTATGCAATCCTAATATATCTACATTTATTTATTTATAAATTATATTCAAGTACTACTGCATTATATCTGACACATTATAAATCGTACACAAGAATAAGAATTTTTAAAAGGATGAGATAAAGATGAAATAAACACTATTTTTAATTTTTAGAATCCTTTATCTTACTTGTTAGTGGCACAGAAAATGTTTTCTTCTTGCACCCCCCCCACTTTGAAGACCACTGTTTTAATGGGTATGTTATAATGGACTGTGCACCTTCTCAATAGCAGTCACAACAGTAGCAGTAATGAAGTGTAACCGGTCCATAGACTGGACACTTGACTTTAACATCACATTCACATGATTTATTTAGGTTTTTTTTTCAATCTTTAGTTTTCAAACTTTGGTTTGAGTCTTCTGGAATATCTGTGGCTGGTTTTTGTTAAAAACATTGTTATTATGGTATTAGGAAGTGATGAAGACTTGAACATAGCTGCCTTTTAAATAGAATCACAGAAATTAAATAAGATAGTGTTTATCATTTATTTAATTGTTTGGAAATGACTGTTGATTAAAAAGTACTGGAAGAAGGCTCATGTATTTCCAGCGTTGACTCAGTACATGAATTAACATTGTACATGGATAGCATCAAGTTCATTGAAAATCCCTTTCCCTGTTTGAACCAAGTGACATATAAGCCATGTAAAACAACTTACGAAGGAATAACATACATTATCTCCACCTTGCAATAACAATACTATCCCTCATTCAAAAGCTAGAAACTATTATCTTGCCAAATTAAGGCAATTTCCTAATGATACCAGTGATGGGATGGACGCTTACTCATTCTTATTTGATTTTTGTCAGTGAAAAGGTATTCGCGCCTCTCTCAAGCCACTTAAACAGCAGAAGGCCTGATCCTGCTCGCACTTAAGTAAAAAAGTTCCCACAGAGTTAATTGGAAACAGAGAGTAGACCATGGTCAGAAGCACTGTCGTGTACAGACATCACAGCAGCACCTAGCTGCCAAGATGATTAGCAAGCACATCTGTTCTGAACCATTAAAATGATATAAAGAAATTGCCTTTAAACCACCTGCAGGACAGTAATTTCATACAATCATTACAGAGTCATTAGGAAAAGTTAATGTAGAAGGAAAACCACTGTGGGAAATGTAATCTTTTTCTGTGTTTACTGGATACTCTGAAGATGTGAGCAGAGAACAGTCTGAAAACTATTGTGTTGGATGATTATGCCTGGTCTCCAGAACATATCGGCTCACATATTTCTTATATTGCAGGTTAAACTACTCTCAATGTTTTCAAGTCATACTAAGAATTTCTGTTAGACAGGTAAATATGGTCAAAAACACATACAGGCCAGCAGGATTTGGGACCCCTGTTGAGAAGATATTCTTGAATTCTGAAAGTGGTGTAAGCCTCAATGTCAGGTTTTGAAATCCTTTTATTCAAACTAGAAACATTAGGCTGGGTATAAGCAACATGGACATAAAGATGTACTAAAATTGAGGAGGGGACATAATTATTCATATTGAGATCAAAGCAAGAATCTAGGGGAAAAAAAGCAATTGAGGACAAAAGAGGAACTAAATATTTTAGATCAAAATAAGAATTATGCATTGCATGACATAACAGAGAGCAGTGTTCTGATGCTAGAATATTTGCATATACTCCTTTATTCTGTAGCTAACATTTATGTAAAGGAAATAGAAGTGGGGATAAGAAGAAATGTCGCTTACAGATGTGTTAATCTGCTGTGAGGATTAGAAAGTTCTGGATGACAGAGAACCTGGAAGAGGTATATGGAAAGCCCTAGTTGTTGACTTTGGTAAGACTGATGTCATCTCCCATAACAGTCTTGTAAGCAAACTATGGACATACAAGTCTGGACAAAAACATTAGGAGCAGGAAAGCTCCATGCACATAGGGAAAAAATGTATCTGATGTAGCATTGCCAGTATGCCACTGTTAATTGGAGAGCTACACTGGGTGGAGTATTTTCCTTATTGACTGAAAGGACAGAACAGAAAATCTTATTAATTGTAGATAGGATTAGAGGTAAAGGGGCTGCAAGCACTTTAGAAGGAAAAGAAAAATAGAATGAAAAAAATGAGCTTGGCAGGTTGGAGGAAAACTTTGATATTAAGAGCGAGTAATGTAAGAACAAGTACAAACACTATACATTAAATAAGAATAGTCAGCTCCAGCAACACCATGGGGGTCAGTAGATCAAGCAGCAGTTATACAGAAAAAGCTCTGGATATTATAATGATTTCATTTAAAAACATATGATATTAAGATGTATAAGAAGGAGTAAATCATAAGTGTAAAAATATACAACATGAAAAATGCATGAAATAGTCTTTTAAATCTACCAAAATTCACTTGGATTAGTTTTTGTGTACTTCAAGAAAGATACATCAAAGTTGTAACCTCCACAAAACAAAATCCAGAGCAAAAAGAATGGTCAGAAATATCGAAAATATAATTGCCACAGAAAAACTGGAAGACCTGCTATGTAGAAAACTGAAGGCTGACATACTAGTTATTTATGAAATGAAATCTGTAAGATATAAATGCTGATTTTGAAAAAAGTCAAACAATACTGCAACAAGTTATTATCCACATCTAGTGAGGAGGGTATGAGAAAGTATACTTCAATTGCAGCAAAGAATGCTTAGATTGGATATCAGGGAAACAGCCCATTAGGATAGGCCAGTGACAGCAGTCACAGCCCAGGGAAGCTGTGGATTCCCCATCACTGGAACTTTTAAAGAATTGGTTAGTCGAAAATCAGTCAGGGATGGTATTGATGTAATCAACTCCTCCTTCAGTCAGAACTGGCCTTCCTTCCCGTACCGTCCTACTGTGTAGTTATTGCCTGGGCTTTTGGAAGAAAGCTATTTGCCTGATCCACCCTAGCAAAGCCCCAAAAATCAAATATAAAGGAGAGAAAACTGTTGGAGCACTTTAAGAAAGAAAAACCCACATCTTTATCCTGTGGGTCAATCCTCACGAACATTGTAGAAAGAACTAAACATGTCTGCAGACCTGGGAGAGGGTGAAGGTTTTCCTGCTTTACCCTGTACCCTGCCTTAGACAGGGAAATCACAGTGTTTTGTGGAAGGGCACATCATTGCCACAGTGAAAGTTCATTAAAAAAAGTAAAATGTGGATGAAAATTTAAAAAAAAAAAAAAAAAAAAAAAGTGGAACCAGGTATAACAGGTGAACTACCACAATGGTTATAGAAAGAAAAATGGAAAAAGGCTAAACCTGACTACAACAGAGGGTTTATAGCGTATGATGCCAAATGGAGGCCAGTTCCCATTGCAGGGAGTCCATCACAGAAACTACCATTGTTGTTTGCCAGCCTATGTGAAGCAGCTTGCAGGGTTCCAGTTCGACTCTCAGAGTTCATATTGCCCAAAATTTTTGTTTACATTGGCGTAGAAGACACTACAAGTTTTGGGTTACACTATCTCTGGGAAACCTAGCAAAAATACTGCTGGGAAGCGCAAGGATGTACGAGATGGTAGAATGAAATTTATCTTCTCTGAAGTGCCACCTTCTCAGGGCCATACAAGGCACCTTCCTGGTGCCGTTAGCTTCAGTATCCAAAACTCACACTAACTTCAGAGGGACACAATTTTGCCACAGCTGCTGAAGAGGAAGGAGCACTGGACTGGAAAGAGGAGTGGAAGGAGGGCTGGAAATGGTCAATATTGGTCTGGAAAGCAGAGCACCAGATAAACAAAATACCATTTAAAAATTTAGAATTTAAAAAATATCAGCAAAAGGTAAAGCTACAAATGCGATAAAATAATCAAAGGAAATAGATACTTCAGTAGCAAAAATCTGGTCTTATGTCATTTAAATACACAAGCGAAAAGCCAATCAAGTATTCTGTGAAGCCACTGAGGGATATACAGAAAGTGGGAAGTTAGTTAATGACGTTAGTATTGCTCTGAGCCTGAATAAATTCTCTGCTTTCGTCTTCATGAAATAAGCCAAAGGTCAGATTCTGAGGATTGGGATATTTTCCCAAGTGGGAGGGAAGGGAATGGAAGCGTTGAAAGACTTTATGAGTACATCAAAGCAGAAAGGCAATTAGAGCTGATAAAAGTTCACATAGAACCAGATATGGATAAATTGCATCCCAGTTATTTTTTTTTTTTTTAACCTAGCAATATGTAGAAAGATGTAGAGATTTCCAGCTCCTAAGAACTAAGAAAGCATAATATATTTAGAATTCAAGAGCACAGAGATTCAAGAACCAAATCAGGTCAGCCATGATATTAAAGCCTATTTGTTTGACGATTTATTTATTTATTGTCTCAGTGGGACATAAGGGAAAGCCTCTGTTATGAGGCTCAGTGAGGTGAGTTATATATTGATGAATGAATGAGATAACAGTAAGCATTGATTTGAAATCATCACTATGGTGTTTTCCAAAGTAATTTGTACTTGGTACAGTCTCAGGTGTTTGCTATGCTAAAGTTGGTTTGCAAGTATCTTATAATTTGATGAAATGTATCTGAGTTGTTTGTTGTAGAATTATGACAGAAGCTAATTCGCTGATATTCTGTTACACTGATTTCAAATGTAATTTGTATCTTTTTAGCTCTCTCGAATGAACAAGTTAACATTTGCTGTCTTCTTCAGCCTTTTCTAGCTCTGCTCATTTGATCCATCCTGTGGGGAATATTATTTTTTTTCTAATAAATCAAACCCAGGAAGAACAGCTAAGGGGAGAAAGTTAAAAGCAGCGTGTGGTTTCCCAGCTAACAGGAGTTAATATACTGCACAATGCGTTCAGCAGGGGGGACTGCACCGACTTACAGAAAGAAACTCTGGGAAAACTATTGTCTACTAATCTCTTTATGTTAGCACACATAGATACTGCATTGTGCCATACTCTGCTAGTGAAGCAGGTGTCTTTTCTGAATAGCTCACAAACATGTATTCTGTTTTCAACATTACTCCTAAACTTTTAGTGTTTCTGCTTCATCATCTGCGGCACCCTATAATTTGCTGGAAACAACTGTGCTGAAGAAAGCTGTAAAGTGGTTTTCTTTGGTTAGTAAAAAGCCAAGGTTCATCGGATGTTTAGAGTTCATGTATATGTTTGACTACAAAATATTAGCACAGAAATTATCACTAAAAGATTTATATTACTAATGGATCTTCTGAATACATAAAAAGAAAGGTACATGGGCATTTAAGTCAATAGAAATAAAAATAACAAAACATTGTTAAACCTGGTCTGTAATGCATAACCCTTTAACTCCATTTATATTTCATAACAGACAACAAGGGGGAAAAGTCTGCACAGGAGGTCCCTTTTCCACAAAACTATTACACCAAAAAGCAGTTTCAAGCAAAACTGGCAAAGGGAAATATAAAAGCCAAGGAAAACTTTAATATCTCTGTTACAAATAGCTTCAGACTTTCTTACACTTGTAAGAATGGTTCCAGTTAGAACTGACAGAATTCAGTCTGCTTTTGTGTCTTCAGAAGTGCTAGTAAAAAATCCTAATTAAGAAAAAAACTGCTATTGAACCATTGCCTTTTTTGAGGAAAAAATACAAAAAGTATTTAAAATTGAAAAAAAGTCTTTTTAAAAATTATTATAAAAATACAGTCTATGTGATTATGAAAAATGTGTGTTATAAATGAGTTTTAAAAGATTGAAATGCTGTGTAGCTCTTTGTGGTTTACTGGAAAAATATTCTCATTTAAAATGCAACAATTAAAAAAAAACAAAATAAAGATTTTAGTTGGAACTACTCTGAAATGGTGTGAATCTGATTTTAGTTTTTAAACGACATATCTGGTACACTGTTAATCTGATTGCAGATATTTGAACCTTGTTTATCAAAGTGTAGTTTTGAACAGAAAACAAAACAAAACTTGCTAGGTTTTTCAAGGAAATTGATATATCCAAAACATAGTGTTGAGGAATTTCACTTTTAATACTGAATATCACGTACACTTCATATTTTAACCCATTGATTTTTGATTAGATGACTGTTCAGTCCATTCTACTCAGAGTTTATCAGTGTCAGGTGTTTTCTGTAACAGGTGCAAAACATCTTTAGACACAGAAAGCAGTCCATGGTCCCTCAACGTACACATAGTGTGGGAGCACCAAGTGAACTGTCCTTACAGATTAGTTGCTAAATTCAGTGTTTTAATAAGTGGATGGTGCCTTGCATTTCAAGTCACGCTGCAACCACCGACTCCGAGGAACCTGCACTCTGCAGTTTGTTTTTATCTTTTGTTCCAGCCAGCAGAGTGGGACCAGGTCACAGGATGCCTCCGGTGTGTTGACACCACACACTGCTCTGCAGGACCTGTCCACTTGTAACTCTACTTTAAGAGTAAGGAAGGGGGCTGGGTTTTTCAGTGGACATTTTTGATCTTTCAACATGTTTTGAATGTAAAAGTCTGCTTCCTAGCAGCTACAACAATGAATTGACAACTGAGGATATTTGATTTAATTTCTGGCTTTGTGGGATGTTAGATATGTCACTTATGTTCTCTACTGCTTAGTTCTTCCTCCCCTGTCAGATGATTTTAATGATTCTAGCTCTGCTTCCCAGGAGTGTTGTGGATGAGCTTTAATTAACAACTTTAAAGTGTTCCGAGCTCCTTACCTATGCACTACAATATCAATATGAAATGTGATTAGATTTGAGAAACAATGACTATCCAAAAGGTTAATAATCACAAGATTCATAGCGTATAGAATTTTCTGTCTTCTATTAGCAGCTTACATGTCAGATAATAGGTTTTATACCTGTACCTGCCCAGAGGAAGAGAGGTTTTGACTGAAGATTTTTTTTCCCCACTCTATTTTTATGTATCATGTCTAAACCAGTTCTGACAAAAAGTGGCTGTTCCTTTCAGAGATCTCAATAGTCGTCAGAGATTTTCTTTTAATAAGTAACATATTATTCATCACTGAGGTGGTGACCAAAAAAAATTTCCAACTCCCACACAGGCAAATCTTATGAAAAGTGAATTTCAAGCTTCTCACAAAACCTCACGTCAATTAAGGCCTTCTTACTACTTTCTCAGGCAAGGTTGTTCAGTACAGTTTTCACTGCTTCCAGATTTAAAATGTAGGAAGTTGTGCAGTTGTGCTTGGATTTGCAGTTTGAGACTGGCCCACATCCAGACTGGCCAAAAGTCATTGGCATATAATGGCCACCCAACAGAGTGCTGAAGGTGTTTTGATGGCCACAGCCTTGGCCTTCAGACTTCAGAGAAGTACCTGTCACACTTGTGTTAAATTCTTGCTCCTAATACTCTTTCAGCAGAAGTGCTAGTGTTATGAGCAGACACAGAAAAAAAACCTGAAGTTATTATGTTTTCAGTAAAGCCGCCTTGTGGGAGGCATGCTGCTGGATGGGTACTGAAAGACTTCTGCCTCCACTGTTGCTCTTTGGCTGAAAAAAGAGGGCTTCCAGCACCTTTACAAGGAATTGGCCTTTGAAAAATTGCCGGTGGTGAGTGTTGGTGCTCCCTGTACACAGTAAGACTCTCAACAGAGCATCTGCAAAACCTGTGCTTGGCCACCAAGGCATTTCCTAATCTAGACCATCCCAGTTCAGGGGATTTCTCAAGGGCTAAAACACTTTTCTGAACACTACCAGGATTTATTTTCTTTATTTTTCTTATATTCCAGAATGTAGATGCCCATGCAATTCCCTTTCTTACAAAAGTGAGTCTGTATTTTATATGAACTATATATATCTAATAAATATGAACTCTTTGTAACAGTACGCAGAATCCATGTTCTTCCCATCCTCATTCATTTTTGCGGTTTCTCTGGCATCATGAAGTTTTTATTAGCCCATTTATAACAAAGCATTTTCAAAAGGAGGACTCAATGGCCATTGCCTGAACATGTACTTCCCTCTGGTTAGCACAATTTGATAGAAAGCTGAGCTTGAATCTGCTCTGGCAGTAGATGAGGCCCCCTAAGTGCTCACATCCCTAGGTTGTTGGCAAAGGGGGAATTCCACCACTTCTTGGGGATGTAGGAAGAAAACTGGGATGCTGATGTGTGGGTGAGTTCAGAGAACAGCTCCAGCTCAACACATCCAGATGCAAAAGGCAGCAACACTGGAATCTGCTCTGTGGATATTGATGAGACATAAGCATCAAATCTGTTGCAGCTCAAAGGGCTTCTGGACTCTTCCAGCAGCAGAACTTAAGACATCTGAGGAAATGTAAAAATTTTAATTACTTTAGATGTTTTTAGGTGCCTTCAGGGTCAGGCAAGAGTGGAAATGGCTCTCTTTCTTTCTGTCTTTTTTTTTAATGGCTACCATCTTATGCATAATTTCTGGTTCAGATATCAATGAGGTTTTGGGACTTAGGCCTAAATTTAACCATTAGTGAATTAATACAGTGAGCTCAGTAATTGCCAGTCTTGTATCTATTTCATCCAGTGTTAACTGCCTTATAATTAGTCTTTTAAATACTCATATAAGATTTTATGCGATATTTATTAATTTTACTTTCTATATTATATGTAATACATATATTTATATGTAATAAAAATAATTATACACAATATATGTATATAATTATTTTTGCTTTCGACCATTTTAAACTTAAAATATTTTACACTCACTATATCTAGTCCCTTGTTTTTCCCTGCTACGATGTAAAGTGTAAGACGCTGTTTATTTTAGCTTGTTTTCAGCAAAAGCATCATCTTGCATGAAACTTTCAGTGTCTATTGATAATTTCCTTGTTTGTTTTTAATTATCACTCATACAGCATATGACACTCAAAGTAAATGTTAAACCACTGGCAGAAAAAAATCCGATTGGCACTTATGTGCTGCAATAAAATAGCACACAATGGTCGGTGTTGTTCAGGAATAGGAGTGTTTTGCTGATAAATGGAGCTTCATGATCAACTATCTTGACATTGCAAATCACTTGAGAGTCATCAGGCTTATAACACTGACCTCAGAAAGCTGAGAAGAAAGTACCTTCAACACGCTGTGGGGGCAGCACCATCATCTGTGGCTCCCTGGCTTCAGGTGCATCTGTTGCCCTTCTCCATCCTCCCCAGTGAGGGACCCAGTTGCACTGCAGCTCCCTCACCACAGCTCCTGCCCCGTGATAAACCAGAGCGCAGGACTCAGGCTGTCATTGTTCAGGATCTGCAGGTGACTTATGAGCTATACTTCGCCTTCTCCTGAAACAGCTGTTAATCTTTTCAACAGAACTTTATTTTTCCTGAGAATCTAGCAGTGTTGTTATCCATCATTGTTATCAGCTAGTGTAACTAAACGTTATAAAATAAATGCAATGATTATTGTTACTGTAATGATCTGTCATTTTTTTCAGATAAATGGTGAGGAGTATCTATCATGAAGGTGTACGAGAAGGACCTCTGATTTATTGTATAGCTAACCCAGACAGCCTTTGTGTCTTGATTTTGTTGCTGTACCACACTTCTCTGTTTTTCAAAAGCATATGTAAATATCTGTAAAAGTGATAAAAGCACACCCTGCCAAACACACTCAGCAGGATTACAGGTTGTTGAGATCCTGTACTGCTGAAGATAGGATGTCAGTAATGCTATAGACACTCAGCCCTGTCAGGTTGCATTAAAGATGCCTTATCCCTGCCACTGCCCCTGCCTTGGCGATGAGCAGGTCTCCTTGCAACATATGATCAGTCTAAGAACCAGTTTACATCAGGCTCACTAGTCTTTTGTTCTAAGTGTCACCAGTCACCACAAACAATAGTGTTTGATTGAGATTTCTTCTCTTTTGAAAGAATCAAATTGCAGTTTTGTCTTTTATGAACTAAGGCTCACTGGTTTGTGATTAAGATACACTATATATCGTAATTTGTTTCCTTGTTTATGTGCCTATATATATGATGTGCCCAGCCAACATTCTGTTATACAGATTTCTTTCAAGAAAAATCTCTCATGTTTGGGTCATGTCTTCTTACATTGTTTTCTGGCAACTGGAATTAATAATACCCTTGCATAAAGTCTAATAAGATTCACTTCCACGCTGTTAATGACTAGCAGGTAACACCTGCTTACAGGCAAATCGTATTTCCATGCAAATATTTCTCCTAGCTTGTCTGCACAAGTAGAGCTCATGGCAGAGAAGATACTAGTGGATGTACAGTTACAAAATGGATGTCTGATGATGTGAAATAGGATTACAACAGACTTGTTTTGGAGTTTATTACAAATGACCATGACTCAGAGCAAAATATTTTTGCATATCTTACAATTTATGTAAGATGGTATAGTAACACCTCTTCAGGGTTCTGCTGTGGTACAGAAGCCAAACATTCAAACCATTCTTCATTTTGTAACGTAGAGAAAGTATGACCTTATGAAACCTTTTATTCTAGGAATAAATAAGCAGAGGGATTGAAGTAGATGATCTTTAAAGGTTCCTTCCAACCCAAACCATTCTATATTCTATGATTCTATGGAAGGTTACTTTTATACTAAGGTAATAAACATCTTTATATTAAAACACAAAAATTCCACCCACCCAAGACATATACACAAAAATCCTATATCAAATACAAATTCCAGGAGGGATTTATACACTTAACTTTATCTCAGTACTTATGAAATGGCGAGAGAAGAAATATATTTAAATATACTAAAATATATTCCTTTTTCGCTGTCGCAACTGGCACAGATTTCCCATATCAAATAAAATATCAGAGTTCAGCTACCAGTAGTGCTACCTCTGATTGTGTTTTGACTTTCTAATATACCTTTCACTTACAGTGTGAACACCAGCAGCATGCTGAATGTATGAAAGCAATTAGTAATTAATAATTTAACAATTTTTTTTTTACAACATTGTAAGTTTACTTATTCTAAACTATGGGACAGATGTTGGAGAGGTAGAAAGTGCCCTGGTTCCTTCCCCAGCTGACTCTGCATTAAAAAGCTTGATCCCATTATATGTCTGCAGCACTATTTTATATTTGTGATACCAGAAAGATACACGTGATTATCATTATTTCAAGTATATATATTAGTGTTTTGTCCTTTAAAAGTGGATGCTTTTCACTGTAATTTTCTGCCTTGCCCTAGAAAAAAACCCACAACAAAAACAGTATAAGACTGCTAGGAAAAGGAGTTGAACTTTTCCATCAGCCCCTTGTTACCTGCAATTTTTAAAGTAAGACTAATAAAAACTTATTTCAAACTTTATAAGAAATTGATTAGATAAAAAATCCTGAAGCTCTGGAAGCTATGCCAAGGGTCTAATACATTACTTCTGGTCACGAAGTGCATACAGTATAAATTCAAAATTTGGCTATGGTTTGCTTAGCTCACCAGTACACAACTGCATTTTCACACAGGTATAATTCACGTGAAATCATTGGTGTTAAACTAGCATAAAACTGGAATACCAAAGTTTTGATTGCAATAATATATTGAGACATATTTTTTTTAAAAAAAAAAAAAGATAGAATGCATCCTAGGAAGTCTCCTGTGGCAAGGCAACAGTTGGAAAGAAAGCTAATCAGACACAGTCGGAAACAGTTGTTTTAGACTGTAAACAGTAAAAGGCATGATTTCTAAGTCATCTCACACCTTCGGTACTGCAATTGCTTATTTAATCCCCCTCACATCAAGAAGCAAATGCAGCCTTTTTAGCCAGCTCATGCGAGCTTATTTTTCCCTCTGTATTCTTCACCAGTACTTACCAATTAACACTGTGCATCAACAACCTGCCTTTGTAGCAGCTGCTGAGCTAAAAATGTGTTCAGACAGCAGAACAGTATTCAGAACCATCATACTCCTTCTAGGAACATGACCAAGTGAAGATACTGCTATAAAATACATTTTGAACTACAGCTATATGACACCTGAAAGGGACATTTTTAGCCATAGACTTTCCGTAACTGCCCAGCTTAGCAATCGTTAAATTCTGTATTTCATTCTGTAAGTTCCTGGTCCTACTTTGCAGAAGTTCAACTATGTAAATATCTTAGGTTTGGCCCACAGGCGTCTTACAAAATACTTGATTTTCAGTCTTGACTTCTTATGCCACATTGGTTAATCTATCTGCAGAATCTTGGTAGCAGAGCTGTTGCAACCAAACACATGAAGCAAGTAAGAGAAGCCAGGCTTGTAATGAGAAGCAATACCTTTTAATAGATTGACTGATACACTTTTCATGAGAAAGCATTCAGACTCAAGCTTGTCTTAAAGTATGAAGCAAAAATAGCTAAGAAACTTTTGGGATCATGTAAGCACATTTTGTGAGAATACAAAATTCCTGGATTCTGGCCACAGAGATTTGCCAATTTTCAAAGACTTGGTTTCCACAGAGTTTTTATAACAGCTGTAGTTGTGGCTTTATTTAGCCAAATGTCTATAATACATGTTTATTTCCTTTCCAGCACTGATCCAGATGTCAAGTAGAAGGCTTGGAGGGATTTTTTTTCTGTGGTTCGATGGATCAAAACTTTTTCTGTCTTTCCTCTTCCAGCATGATGGTGCAGGTAAGAACATATTTGTATTACATACAAACAGTGAAATCTGAATAAATGATTGTAGTTAGCAAGAATGGTTGATGCATTCAATTATCAAAGGAAAATATCCTAAGCGCATTTTAGTATCATCATATATTTTAAACTTTTAAAAAAAGATTTTCATTGAGAATATTATAGAGTTCCTTCAAATTATATGCTCTATGTTGTAAGAGAAAATTAATGTATCTTCTTTGCTTTGTTAATTCCCCTTCTTTCTAGGCAGAATGAAGCAAAAGTAGATCTATTCTCTATGGAACTGAAATGTGTTCCTTAATCTGTCTTTGCATGCTATAAAAATCATTGACTTGTACTCTGAGACTGATGGGAAGGTCTCAGGTGGAGCTAAAGGCTTAAATACAGGCTTCAGAAAATGAAAGTCAACCTTCCGCTTTTTTTCTGAACACAATCTTAAATGTAAGAAATACAGAGCAGGTTGTAAAATCCAAAAGCTGAAACTACCACAAGCTGCTCCTTTTTTTTTTTATTATTATTATTATTTTTTATGTTCCACTTTCCACATAAACTTTAACAAAAACCTTCTTGCACAGAAGATTTTGTAGATGAGTTTATCCAATAAAAGCTGTCTCTGCAAAGAATTATCAAGGAGTAGATAACGTTATATGTGCAGTTGTAGTAATTTCCTCCATACCTTGACAGAGTACAACCCTTGTACTTTATGATCTCCAAGGAGGCAAGCAGCATTTGTGATCCAAGTCAACCTCCATTAAACTCTTGTAACGCATGCTAATGCGATGTTCCCAAGGGAAAGCCATGGTGATATTTATCCTCGGTCTGCCTGCTAGAAAATCCCTGCCAAGCAGGAGAGGAGGCATCTGCATGCGTGGTTGAGCGGCATTTTTGTGCTAGCAGATATTGAAGGGCTCTGAAAAGATTCAGATTCAGTAGGAATTGAATTTGAGAAAAACATCTGAGGAAAGGGCTTTTGGATTTTTGGGTTTGTTTTTTGTTTTGGTTTTTTTTTTTTTTTAGTTTGGGGGCTTAACTTGTAATTTAAAGTAACAAAACCTTCCTTTAAAACCCTCCAATAAAACCACTTTGTCCAGGAGTGTCATTATAACAAGTTGAACTCTTCCAGACTGGATGAAATAACAAGTTAATTGTGATTTTAATAGATTTCCCAGGTGCTTGCTGCAATCAGACCTACCTTTTTAACAGTCCTCATTTCTCATTAATTACATTTCTTCTCTTAATTTCTCTATTTCTTTCCTATTCCTTGAGGAGTATGGAAACCAGTACAATTAATCACCTCTGAATTATGCATGTGAATCATCCCAGAAACATGTGTTTGGGACTTTTCTCTAGGTCAAGAGGTCATTTTAGATACAGAATAACTTCTCATCTTGTGGTAGGGACTCATTGTGAACTTTCACTATAGCCAGAGGCTGTGTATAACAACTAGCTCTTAGGCAGGAATTTTCATTCTAAACTAATTAACATGTCCTAAACCCTAAACTACTGTAAATGAGAAATAATTTGAGATGACTGACTCACCTGATAATTCTTTTCTTTCATATTAAATGTATTATAACTCTTGAGAGTTCTATCAAGTGGACTTCAATTAACCTAACACCCTGACTGCTATGATTAAATACTATTTGGATATTATTTTTCTTGTACCATGTCATATTATGACATAAGTTGCAAATTTAAAGGTGTTAATTGGGACAATGTATTATTTATATATGATGTGATTGCAGTGGAGTTGTGATATGTGCATGGAATGCAATTAGAAGTGGAATGTGTGGGTAAAAGTGGTTATCTGTTTTCTTTAACAACTAATTCAATACAATAGTTTAGCAAATGTTTCATGAATAGCACTCTACAGAAGACTCTCAGCATATCAAAATGGCATGTTTGGATCTTGATCCACAGTGGGTTTTGTTGTCTTGAATGGGATTCGGTTCAGTTTTTCTCCTTACATGGGCCTTTTTTTGGCTTCTTGCCATTGACTTGTTAACATTGACCCATTTCAAAGATACAGTGAACCTGAAGTTAGCAGGAAACAAAGTTTAGATTAACCGTGTTTATGCTTTATGCTGCAGGATTTTCATCTGCTTGTTATTTCCACTGGAAAGTCCAAGACCTGCCAAGAATGAGAAAAACAGCTATGTATGCAAGTGTGTGTAGGAATATATATATATGTGTACGTTGTTATGTATGTTGAGTGAGTTAATAAACACACAGAAAAGCACATTTTCCCAATGATATTACATTTATTATGCAACACTGAAAATGGGAATATGTGTGCCATTTTTCTACCTAAAATGTAGACTTCCTTAGCTTTGAGTGATATTTTTATGTGTACAAAATTTCACTTTCTCTGTAAGTATTTTGTGACCCCAAACCTTGATTATTCTTTACATTTCCACATTTCATTCTAGCGTTAGAAAAGTAAAATCAATGCAGCTGCAATCTTGTCAACCATCTAAGTTTCTCTTTATGTGTAAATCTACACAACAAAACAGCCAGAATGAAAGTCAGCTAGCGATTGCCAAATAACAGACATCCATAATGAAAAACTTTACTATTTGCTGGAATGTGACTGTCTTATATGTTGAATTGGAATATAGTACTCAGATCCCGTGGATGTCCTTGCTACCACAGGAAAACCCAATCAAATTACAAAATTCATTAATTACTACATTTATGAAGTACCAGCTTAAAATTCAGTTTGGAACATACTTCCAGAATTTTCAGCTCTGTGGTAGCTAGAAGCTTCACCTTCTTTCTCACCTAAATTTATTCTTTGCTAATTTTTACAAACTTGCCTCCCACAAGTATTATCCTTCTTGTATAAATAGCTGTCCTCCTATGTGTTTACCCCTGATAGAATAAGAAGGAAGGAAATTACAAAAGGAAATTATATAAACTTTTAGCTGTCTTTTTATTTTGAAACTATTTAAAAGAGAAATAAATAAAAAGAAAAATCCAATTTGCCAAGTTTGGGTTTTTTTTTAAATATATATAGATATACATTGTGTACTTAATATAAGACTCTATGAACAAATACAAATTTGGTGGTTTTGATTACATTGTACAGTTATAGGCCCAGCTGCTTTTGTCTATAGGATTACAGAAATCTTTTAAAGGTCTCCATAACTAAAAGAAATTTAATCAGGAATACGAACTGTCAGGAAATGCAGGAAATCATAATCATAAATAATTATATGCACCTCCACAAAACTATTTTTGACATAAGTAATAACAGTGTCCTCCGTCCAAGACGCGGGTACATTGTATGACTGGAGAAGGGGTCACATTTGCTCAACATCAGAGAAGTACCACGTGCCTTTGTCAGGCTGTGAATGGAATGTTTACTCCCGTAATCCACAATAATTCAGAGAAGCCATAGACATGCTGGGTCCTCCACCACAGTAGAAAGATGACAGTGTACCTGGAAAATACTTCACTTGCAACACATTCTCCAAATATTTTCTAGACTGTAGATGAGAAGTTCCTTAACTAAACAAATTGTGTCCTAGTGGAATCAAGTTATTTGATACACTTTTCAAAATCCGGTCTCTTGGACTTGGCAGTCAATACCAGCAAAAGGAAAACAAGACTGAAAATACTAATTTGCCTGGGTTGCAGTGCAACCAGCTTTAATAAGCCTAAATAAATTTTTGCGTGTATTTGAATGGCTGAGCTTAAAACTTTCTACCACTACCAAGTACAGACAGAGCATAAGTTCTTTATCCATTTACTTTTATTTGGGTTTATTTTGTTTCCTTCTGTAAAACGTTAGCAATATATTCCAGCTTAAGTTTGTATCTAAGCTGCAGAACACAAAGTAAAAATGAGAACTAGACAAAATTCTTTAATGAATACATTTCTGAAAAGCTGTAATAGAAGAAACAGCTCAAAAAGAAAAAATAAAATTATGAATTATTTTTTCCTATTAGTTGTGTCATATCTGGGTAATTATTCCAAGAGGTTTGTAGTGTGTATCTAGCGCATCTAAACATTAAAAACTAGAAGGCTTTTGCAACATTTGAGCTGAAAATCTCAGGAAATTAGACCTGGCTAAGCATCTGCTTTTGAAAATGGTGATGTACAAGTGGTTAAAAACATCTAAATGATTAACAATTCTTAAATTAAGTATCAAATTTGATTTAAAAATTACTAAGGACTTGGATTGCTTTTAGATTTTCAGCAGCAGATTCTTCCACAATGAATAATAATACTACACAACATTGTTTCTTTCACACTGGTACTGTGATTTTATGCACATAAGTTACAATAAGATGCTCCTTCAAATTCCTTTGTTTATATTCAGTAATACAAAGAAGCCTAAAATAAGAGTGGTTACTTAGGGAAACCCACAGTCTAAAGAAGCCCCCAGCGAGTGCAGAGCTAGCTAAAAAGAAAGCTCTTTGAGCTGTATGTGTGTCATGGGCTGAATTTGGAAGACTAGATCTGGAGCCTGCCAGAGCTCCTCTATCAATGCACAGCTCTTACAAAGTGTAATCAAATAGCCTCGATTACAGCAGCCTAAAATCTGCTTTAAATTTTACCAGAGCCAGTGTAGAAGTCCTTCAAACCACAGTAATTTCTACTGTTGTCTATTGTTGTAGCTACAGAGTAAAGGTGGGGCAGGAGAAGTTCTCCTTCATTGGTTTCTTCACTTTTTAATAAAAAAATAATTTAATAATTTGTATGCATTGTAATTATGTAGCATGCTGGTTTTACATCGATGTTTATCATTCAGCAAACATAAAATTAGTACAAAACACAGTATGTCTTTGAAGCAGAATTTCTGATAGATTTCTCTCAGGGAATTGTTTAGTGGTAATGTAATTAGAAATATAAAATAAAACATCTCTATAGATTAGTCCCTATTACAGAGATAGATTTTCTGTTGTCCATGCACTTATTTATTAACCAGATCCTGCGTCTATAAAGAATAGCCAAGAAAAAGTCCCATTGAAATGTCATTCTGACTTTACCAGGTGAAGTTCTGTTTGTTCCACCACCAAAAAGCAACCTAATTACCTTCTATATGATTCTAGAACCCTTCAGAACGTTGTAAATGTGTAAAAGCTATTCAACTGGGCTAAGGCCAGGGAAATTAAATTTCGAATTAGCCATTCTTTGGGAAAATACATTTAATTGGAGCCTGAAAGTTACAGAATGTGCAATGCCCAATTACGTTTGATCTTTACAGAATCAAGCCCCTTGTCTATGAAAGTAGGGTACATTAAGCACTTGTATTCTCACCTGTACTGAACAGAGAATGAATCATAAATCAAAGAGCGATGACCCAAGTAGTCCACTCAGCTGGATTTCTTTATTCCTGCACAGCAGTAGACTAATGATCCAGAAAGTAATCCCTGTTGTAATCCTTTAGCTATGGATGAAAGGAGACCCTCAGCCCCTCACCGTCACTGGCACTATACTTCAGCACAATATTTTAATACACATGACATAAATGCACAGATGAGTGCTTGCATGGCTCTCTTCCTTTTTGCTTGTGAAGAATTAACACTGGTGACAGGCCAGCATGTAACCTATACCACTCACTAGTCACGGAGCAAGTCAAAGGACAGATAACTCTCTTTATCCTGATCTCCTCAATAACCTGTAGGGTTTTGCTGTGACCTGGCCTCCACTTCCCCTTCCTTAGGCTGGCAAAAGCCGGCAAAGGGCCAGGGGTTCTGCTGCCATCACCTGGCTGCCCAGTACCGCAGATGATGGAAGGGCAGCGTGAGGGGTGCTTTTGTCATCTCCTTTGACTGCAGGGTTAAGGAAATTGCATTAAAAAAATATAGGCTACAGCCATGTAAAAGAATGCATTCAGAGATCTAGGTGAAACTACCTAATAACCTCTTTAAGAACCCAGTTTTCCTTTACACGCATTTTAGACTGGATTGAGTGGGTCCCCCTCCATCCACCCCAAGAAAGGTATTGTATATCAAGTGCTTGGTGATTCTGCTTCCTCAGCTTTTGGAAAACCTGAAATGCTTTGAGAGGCAACAGAAAAAAGTATCCAGCCTGAAAAATCATCTATTCCAAGGCCCTCAGAACAGAGGCCCTAGTCACTTTTCTAGTCTCTTTTCCAAAATGGCTGCAATAAAGAAGGGACATTCAGAGTCATTTAGTAATTTCAAAGGTGAAGTTGAATCTGGTAAGCAGTAATTCAGGAGTGCTAAACTCACTCTGGAGCATGACCCTACTGGGCATAGGCCTCCAGCACCACCTTGGAAGTGGAGAGTCATTTACAAGATGAGACAAGACAGACTTTGTTTCTTTAGCCTAACAAAGCAAAGGTTGTGAGGGAAATTCAGTCTATAAATACATCTAGGAACACAACTCCCTGAGAATAGTAATAGTGCTCTTATAGTGACGATGTTAGGATAGTAACAGAGGGTTGGTAAGGTGCTTGTCAAACTTTTACACTGCCAGTTAACAGAAGGTTCCCAATAAGTACAGCCACTAGATCCAGAAGCTGCTATGTATCAGCAGAATTAGGGGACAAACAAACCAGCGATGCTCCTGATGGAGTCTGTTAAAGAATGGACTTGCACAATATGAGGTCCTCTGACAGCAAGAGATGACTCCTCCTCCCTTCTCAAAGCAAGACTCTTAAATATACAGGGAACAAAAAGCCATACAGAAACTAGGTTTAACACCTGGTACTTTTTTGAAGACACAGCCTTCACCTGCTCTGTCCCAACATTTACCCGTTTCTTCTTTCTTGCTACATGCTTCACTTCTCCAGTTTGGAGCTCTGGCACCAGCTTTGTAACACTGAGTGCAATGCACTGCTCTGGAAGGGATCACCAGATGGGACTGAAACCATCAGCACCAAATCTAGGATTTTCCAGACTCCTCTTACTTTTTAACCAAGATTCAGTCTCTCTGCATAAATTATATATCCCTAGCTTTGTCATGAAAAGCTTTCCTGGAATACAGCAGTTTGCTTTCTATACTCCCTAATAAGACGCAGATTGCTTGCTTAAAACAGTGTGCAGATGTTCTGGCTGTGATTATGGGAAGAGGGATTAGCTAAGAGACAAAGCTGAAGAGCTGTGTTGGAATAGCAACAAATGGTCATAAAGCATCTGTCAAACATACTTGTGACCCCTTTCCGTAAGAAGCAGTTCAATAGCATATAAAATAAGCAAACAACTAGGAGCCACCCATGCTCCATATAGATGATTTCTTCTTAACACCTCCTACCATTTGACCAAGTGGCAACATTGTCAGGTAATTTTACAAGCAAAACTAAAGATAGTTCTATCTTTGTTCTACCCAGTCAGTAGCCTGGGTATTTCATACACTACTGGAAAAAAAAATAAAAAAATTAAAAAATAAAAGCTCTGTGTAAAAGACAGTGACTGTTTTTACTTTCTCTCCTGCTTTCCCCCTATTCCTGAAAGAGAATATGAGCTGGATAAGAGCAAATTCTGACTTGACAACTATTTTGTAATAGGATCAACATATTAACACATTAAACATTAAAACACATTAGAAGCATTTATATCCTATATTTGAAAATAACTGAGGTTCTTGGATGCTGTGCTCTCATTGAAATGTGAAATTGGGTGTCTAAATGTCTCAGACCAGTTCCAGAAAAGATACAGAAAATGGATCTTATGCATCAACCTCATGTACACTCTTTTAAGCATATTGTTCTATGCAAAAGTCTATCTAGTATTAAATAATTTACTCAGTGGGGAAGGACAAGATCTTTATTCTCCCTTTTTCCCCTCGTTATTGTAACAATCCTCATTCTATCCAAAGAACATGCTCCACTGAAAATATTGTTCTCACTATGAGAATGTTGATATTTAGAGAATTATCTTTGTCACTGTAGCATTATGATTTATGTCACTTTCATCTTAATCTTTGAATAATCAGTCATATTTTTATTTACAAATGTCAATCAATTAAGTTATTGAAAATATTATCCTCACAAGTGAAAAATGTTTTTTCCCCATCCTACTAAGTGTCCTGCATGTACCTGTCTATCAAACTGAACTAAAACTTTCCTTGTTTATTTACTTCAGAAGCAGAAGATGCATCAAGTTATTCTTTGGACTTTTAAAAAGATTGATGTAAAACACCAGTGTCTAGTTTCTTGCCTCCTAAACCAGCTTGTCAACCTGGCAAGCAATTTGTCTGTGACTGTTCCAAAGCAGAAAGGAGAAAAGCTGAATACATTGTAGATGCCCAAGCCAGCGTGAGCCCCAGGAGGCCACATGTTCTGTCTGACATATCCAAGGAAAGGTCAGCCTTCTGCGCCAGTCACAAACCACATGGGAAATCTCCACTGGGAATTCAGGGGCTGTTTGTGAGCAGGACAAGTTGCTCCTGAAAATCTGGTTGTGCCAGGTTCTCTGCAATACTCACCTCTGTAACCAAGGCTGGCAGTTAGTAGATTGCTGCACCATAAATTAAAGGTCTGATGTAACTGTTCATCTCAAAAACACAGCTATACATCCATGCACTAGCTTTGCAAGCCAAAGGTGAGAGTATTAACAAAGAGTTAGGGAGCTTGTGGTAAGCGGAGGAGGGAGAGAGAAATAAAAGAGGTAGTGGAAAGCATAAGTAGTTTCACAAGAAGCAATGGACAGCCTTTTCCATCTACCTTTCTCTAACACCTTGTAAACAAGCATGTTGCTCCTGTACACATACATCTCTTCCCAGAAGCTCTGGCTTTGAGGAGAATTCAATATTCCTATACACGAAGTTATACCTATGCTTTGGATCCAAGTTGCCCATTTTCATACTATTAAACAGAAATTTTGTCTTAGATTTTCAGGTGGAACAAATATGCATTGTGTCTCAAACCCATTTAAAATATCAGAGGAGCTGTTAGGGTTTTACTCATTTTTAATGTGTTTTTACCAGCTGTAATTTTAAAATGTTTTGTCAACTTTTGTAGTTCTCATGGACTTATGTGCAATCCTGAGAGTTGCTCTTGAGTGAGTGATGTTTGTACAGGTGCACACAAGCATGCAAATCCTCTCTGTGGATTCAGGACCAAAAAATATCCTCTTCCAGTGCTTATAAAGATGAACTTAAAGGTGATTCTGTCCCTTTCCTTAAGAGCTCCATGGGGTAGGTCCAAAAAGCAAACCCCATTCAATAAAACAAAAAATAACGAGTTCTATCCTGTACGATTGCAAGCATTCCTACCCTGTGTTAGAAGTGAAATTCTGGAGAAACATGGTGAGATGTTTCTTTAACATATACCCCGATAATGCTTCACAGTTTTATTCCTTCCTCCTGAGTGCTTGAATTTTCTCTGACAGTGATGGTCTTGTAAATCTCCCCGGTATTTTTTTTCCTCCTAGAAATCCTCTTCACACTGTCTTTGCAGCTGCCCCTTTAATTTTCCTAATTAATGCAACACTTTGATTCCACTCATATGACACTTTGCAGACAGGTTGTAAGATCAGTGACATGTGTTAAGACTCATTGACAGACTGAAGATTTGTCTCGTTCAGTGAAAGTTTGCGATTTTCTCTTCAAATTTATCATTTAACCTTACTATAACCACTTGCCCGTGGAGCTGAGGTGAACAACGTTACATCCTCCACCATTAGCTAGTCTAAATGTACTAATTGGGCTTTATATCTCCTATAGAATGTCAAAAGTCGCTATAACAAGTTTAAAGTCATCCTTTAACACAAATATCAAGTCAGGTATATTATTCTGGAGATTAGTATCTCTCTTTTCAGTGCTAGGTTTTTCTAAAATGTACATAAAATGTAGTATGCTTTTTAGACTGCCTATTTGCTAACCCTCTGAGGAAGTTATCACAGTATAATTTTAGTTATTACAATCAGTAATTATTGTAATATTAAATAATTTATATTTTATAATATATGTATGATTTCCTAATAGGCATCCTTTTTTTTTCTGTAACCCACTCCATCTCCATTGTAACAGAGAAAATACATGTTCTAAGGTTCTGCAGTTTTCTATGGAGAACAAAATACTGGGGAGTTTAAACACTAGACATGGAAGACAAGTTCTTCCATCAGATGCCTTATTGATAAACTGGCAATAAATAAAAAAAAATCCGATTTAGAAAAAAAAAAAAAGATTTCTGGGATTGTGGAGTCAAAAGTTTGATCACTCTAATTTTTTTTTTACTTTAAATTGAGTGAATGAGCATTATGTATATTTAAATAACAAGTTCTGTTTGTGAAGACCATATGCAGCTTTGCTTCTGGCTAATTGTTTTAATTTATTTTTTAAAAGTTTAATTATCACAGAAATCCTAACTGTTCAAACTACACTGAAGAAAATTTCCAAATAAGTACTATAGCATCAGTCTTTAGTATCCTTCAAGTATTTCCAAAACCCCTTTTGCACTCAAATTTTCATAATAAGGTGCAAATTGAGAGTGGACCCCCATTAGAAGCCCACTTTTCAAAAGATGACTTCAAAATTTTGTCTAACTTTTGTTAACCATTCATTGGCTTAGGCTAAAATAAATTCTGTCAAGGCTAGACAGAAATAGCAATAATAGCATCTGATCTCTGCAAGCTGGTTTTCTTTTGACATGCAGTTTCCAATATTCAAAAAAAACCCTTGCAAATCTGAAGGCTACATATTTATGAGAACTAGTCTACATAAATCTCAAATTTTATCATGTTTCCAGCTTCCTTCTAAATGAGAACAGTAAACTTGTAAGTGAAACTTGTAAATCAGTTTTATCACCGTCTATGTCTGCATATGTATGATATATAATTATACTTGAAATTCCAAATTGAACTTGTAAGTAGGTCTGATAAGTTTTTCTACTTCAAATTTCATCTCTTTCTAGGAGGTGGGAGGGAAGTCATGGGAGTGTCATGAGTGGTATCATGCACGAATATGCATTTAGTATGTTGTACATGCAGTACTGTGTGCTTTCCTTACTACAATAGAACTATTGGCCCTTACAACAGTAAATAAGTCTTTAGAAAATGATCCAGTTGGTTAAATCTACAATTTTAATAAAATACCACCAGATTCTGATTCACAGCAACAGTGAATCAGCTGCAAACTTCCAGTTCCATACTAAGCCACAGTGATATAAAGCTAAAGAAATGGGGACTCGAGACTTATTTACCTGTTTTTCTAATATAACATAGTGTACCTCAGTTCAAAAATAGTATCTTCCTCTATTACTACAGTAGACACAGCACTTACTGGGACCCCTGCTGTTCCAAGTACCAGTAGCACTGATTCAAACCACTAATAGTTTGCCATGATAATAAAATGATTTATTGTCTGCATATCCTGTAAATTACATTCATTCTGAAAAAATAGTAAAGTGTCTTCAGATCTATTTTGTATATAAGGAATAGTTTCATTATCAAAGCTACAGACCATTAAATGTAGAATTACCAGTGACTTTTGGCATCAAACGAATCAAGGGATAGCATTCTTTGTGTGCTTTGTCAGTTCCAGAGCATCCAAACCACAACTGAAAATAAAGGATACAATTCTGGTCTTCATATAATTTGTATATTGTGAAATATTAAAAACGTGAATAGGAAGGAAAGATGTTGTCGGAGGTCACAACTTCCAACGCTTTTGCATTTTCTCTAGTTGCTTGGTAAGGAGCTAGAAAAGCATTCCCTTGTGCTTGGCAATAACCTTCAGAGGGATCTTTGTAACACAGTTTTACACACTTTTCACATTCTTTTCCTCACGTTTTTGCATTTACAAAGCTACCGGGAATATATCTCCATCATCATACAGGCTTATCTGAAGTTGTAATCACACCTAAAATAAGCCAATCAACTAGTAATGATGGGCTCTTTCCAGCTGCACACTCATTTTCAAATGAATTTATTGAAGTAAAGGATTTACAGCATATGGACTCACAGACTTCTCATGAGTTAAACTGGCATCCATATGTACAGCTTTTAGTAGAGAACTCTAGAGTAATATTTACAATGTAAATATCAACTTTTATTACATAAGAAACAAATATATCACAACTTTCACTTCACAACATATTTGTTCTGGTTTGATGACTAAAGTCATCTCTTTGAAATACTATGTAGAACTCAAAAATAGCTTGTTCTTGTCATAGACTTTACCAGGTGTCCTTCAGAGGCCCTGAAAACCAAGGGAGAAATATGTTTTAAAAGTCATTTTCGTAAGCAGTTGCATCATGAGGTGTATAAAAGCAGACAGCAGACAAAAAGGAACCCTTGATATAAAACAACTGCTGCACTTGGGATGACAAGCATGAGATGGAGCTATTCAGATGACATCGGTGGGCATTACAGCCAGCAGACAAGGCTGTAAGATGAAGACAAAAGGTTGAAGGATTAGGCAAAATGTGACTGTACATTGGCCTACAGCCCTGACAGATCACTTTGAAAACTGTATCCTTGAAATGGATACGCGAATTCAGGTTGCTCGATACACACTATATCAGCCACTGGGCACTGCAATAAAATAAATGACCAGTAACAGTCAATGGAGAGTAGTCAGTTCACCTGGAGGGAGACTCGGATCATCAGGACAGTCCATAAAAAAAGGAAAGGACTGAAAATGTTTCCAGGAAGACACCTACAACCCACTGCACCACTACCCTCTCTCACTTAATCAACATCAGAAGTTTCAGCAGGTGCAAAATCCAGGAACATATATTTTTGCAATATTCTTGTATAGGAAGAACATTTATTTCCAGAATCATCACTTACAAATTATCTTGTTCCTTGAGGTATAAGCAGTTTATGTGCTTTCTAATCTTTGGGAACTTTAGAGGAATTGCCTTGTTTGTAGAGGAGAAAAGAACATTTCCTTTCAGTCTTGGAAGGAAATAGAAATAACAGTTTGGGAAACGTCCTTTTTTTGGTGGTTTGGGTTTGTTTTGGTTTACACACACCCCCACACACCCCCTCTGCTGATCTTACCTTCAAGAGTAGCCTTTTTTTTTTTTCACTTGTAGTTGAGAGACAGCTGATTGCCAAAACCCATCCTATTATCAATTCTATAATACACTTTTGAGAATACCAAGCCCAATTCATTTCTCTGTTACCCTTTCAATGTTATGTCCCTGCAAGTGCTGTGATGTAGAAGGGTTTACATTTCAGTAAACCAAAGAAACATAGTTGTGAATGGTTTTAGAAAAAGAGTAGCAGCCACAGGGAAAACAGTAACTGCAATATTTGCATGTCAGACAACCCCTCTGCCGCACACCTTAGGTGGGAGTCAAATGCTTTTTTAATGTTTAGCATTCATGTTGCTAATCCTCTTAGTTCCAGGGGCAACTCCCTTCTAGTTGAAACAGATGTTAAACCAAATGTGAGGCTTTTTTTTTTTTTAATTAAAAAAAAATATCCTTGGGTTTTTTCTCTGAAGAAATAATAATCTTTGTAATTAAAAATGAGTTAATTCTGGGTTTATGCTGTAGCACACACAAGTTGAAACATCCAGGTGAGTTAGGTGCATTATTAACAGTGCCATTTAATTAGGAATTTTCAATAACAGCAATCATGGGATAATTTAATTATTGTTATTAAAATGATTATTATATTCAGACACAACCCCTACAGAAACATGCAGTATTTCATGGAATATGGCTCTTTCCTAGATGATTCTGCTTTTCTGATAGGCCACACTTGTATGATTAATCTCATTTTATGGGTCAAGGCAAGTAACAGATAACAAGAGGAAAGAAAATCTGGGCATACCAGATGGGACGTGGCTCAGCAGATCATCTACAGAATCATAGTTTTCTGAAAAGGAAGGTTCAAGAAGTTCTGCTTCATCTCGAAGTTTGGCGGGGTTTAGCTCTTCCTGGCTGTTGTAGATCAGAAATGAGTTTTATTACTATCAGAAGAAAAAGCAAACAAGCAAGCAAAGCCTGCTTCTAACTTTAGCTACTGCACATTTTGTTAAATTAATACCAAAGTGTTAGAAATCACATGAAATAGCATGTTTAATGCGTGAAGAGACATAATATTTAAAAGGAGTTGTCTAAACAAGTGAATATACAGAGTACAAGCTCTACAAAAACATGCTGGCGCTTCTCACCTATAACGATTAGGACAAATGGTCTTTCTGGGACTTCTAAATTTTCATTTTATGTGTTTACTTACAGGCAAATTTTCAACAAATAGTGCATTTTTAAAAAAAAACTAAAATTGTTGTTCATGTTCCATAGCTCTGCGCGTTTTTCCTTAAGAGGCTTTTAAATAAATAAAAAAATAAATAAATTAAGAATCTGTCAGAAGCTTTTTAAAATTGCCAGATGCTGTCTCCTCTTTATTCTTTTATTCTAATCTGATTGTAGTGTCTGTTCCAGTCTGGAAGAAAATGTCTGTACTTGAAAACCATGTTATAAACTACATTATAAAGTCCTTAATGTTCACTGCCTTTTGGTTGTCCTCTCTCTTTGCATACATGGGTATAAATCTTTTCTGTCTTAATACCATACAAGCATGGAAACGATATATACATGCTTTCTTGTAGTACCTTCTTTTTCCAGTTAAAACTGAGTTTAAGTATTTCTTCACAGCCATTTGCTTTCGAAAGCGGCTGTAGTTGTCAGTGAAGACAGCGTCAGAGTGGCGTTTGACAGGACTGTCCTGGGAGCTGGCAATACAACAATTACAAAGAAAAAATTAATAGGCTATATCTGTTTAAAAGAAGATGCCATTAAATGAGTGAAGCAAACTTTACAATGTTGATTAGCTAAATAAAATCAAATTTTCATTTCAGCTTTCATTTCCTGCTATGACTTTGGATCTTTCTTCTGTAGAAAAGAAGCTGCTGCTTCTATTGCTTACTACACATTTTAGTAACAAGGATCAAATTCTAAAGATTGGTTCAGTCTTTTCGGACACACCTTCACTGATCTCTTTCTCCTGCTCAGCTTCGTCATGGCCCATGCAATTAAGATCCATACTCAATGATTTCTAGAGTCCCTGTCCTAGAAATCCTGCAGGATCAAATGGCTGAATGTGGATTTCATGACTCCCTCCTGTCTGTTCTCATAGGTTCTCTGTTCTCCTGTCTGTTCTCCAGGTTACTCTTTTTGATAGACTGACTTTATTCTGATTCCTATCACTTGAGTACATATATTTTAGTACAATGCCAAGGTGTAGACTGTCTTAAGTCATTGTAAGATCTTAAAGGACCTGGTCACTGTTCATATTGAACTCAGTGAGGACAGAGCCTGCCTCTGTGGAAAGTGAGAGGGTAGCATCACATACATAGCTACAAACGTTTGTTTTAAGGAGGAATCAGGAAATGAAACACACCTTGTGAAATCCAAACTTGGAGGCATATTTTTCATGCCTATCCTGTGGATGCCTCGGTGTATTCTGCTTTAAATGATTTATGTTAGTTTATAGCGTATGAGAAACTGGCACTATATGTTCTGGGACAAAAGTAGCACTGACACAAATGCAGAACCTAAATTTCACTCAGATTTTGAGCATATGAAGTAGGCACTCAAAGGAACTGTCATATCGGGTCAGCCCAAAGTATTCTACTATTCCATTCCCCAGAGTGCCCAGTAGCTGCTGCTTAGGGATATAAAAACAAGGGAAGTATTCAGTGATCCTTCCCAGCATTCTACCATCATTAGTTTATGAGTGTCCTGGTCTGGAAGTTGCAGCCAGATTCCTTGTCTATGGATTTGCTTCATTCTATTTCAAATCCTTCTGTAATACAGATCTCCCCAACATCTGGCAATATGTTATACAGTAGGAAAAAATCATTCCTTTTTGTTTTCACTGTAAAACAATCGTTTCTTAATTTCATATGTTCTTACATAAGAACAGCATTCCCCTGTTCTTATGTAAGTACTGAGTAATCAATCATCTTGTATTTACTTTTGCCATTCACCCAGCAAGCTGGGAAAAATACTACCAGAGAAAAAATTAGCAAATTGGAGTGATAATAATATTGCCAGTATTTATTATCAGCGCTATGTGCAGTGTCTGTCACTCTACCCCTCACAGCTGTATCAGGAATAAATAGTAACATAACAATTTACAAACAAATACTACTAAGTTGTTATATAGGATTTTCAGCTCCCCCATCATTATATTCATTTTGGTTTTGTTATCTCTAAATTGCAAAAATGAGAACTTAGGTACGGAAGAGTGAAAAATTGCCAATGACGCCAGCTAGGAAAAAAACTACCTAATGTAAGTGTCACCTCACCTAACTCGTTTTCTAATAAGCGAATGCAGATATCTCTTCACAGCAAGTTTAGCCAAAAGATGGCTGTAGACACTGGTGAAAATTCCATCAGCATGCCTTGCATTTCTGAAATGGACAATAAATAAACTCTACAATACAACCTGGGTTCATATAATTTTGATAACGTTCATTTTGTAAACATACTGCTTTCCTTAAGTTATGTATTGTATATGCTATGTTAAGCTTAAAAGAATGTCCATGTTTCCATAAAAACATCCAGATTTTCACAATATACTTTTTAGCTCTTCCTGGGAAGTAAATGAATTGCATTGCCATTCTGACATGATGAATCAACATTTCTGCAGACATTCTTATTGCTACCAGTATTCAACCAGACAACCAGTGTGGTTGGTTGGGTTTTTTTCCTGTAATTGATTCTTCCTTTCCTATTTCTCAGTTTGAAAATGTGACCAGTCTTTTGGCATAATTCAAGTAGTGCATCATCATTTGTACTTGTGATAATAAAGAAACTCACCTATCAATAATTCTGGACAGATCAAAATAGAATTTCTCATTTTCAGGTAGTGTGTTCTGCAAAATGTCTGATTCAGACTTTAATGACCCGTGGACATGGTCAGATTCACTGGCTCCATCAAATGGCATTCTGTTTCCCAATCTGTTGGAGAAGGAAACCGTGTGAAGCACACTTCGCTGAGGACATGCAACACTTCACTGCAGCGTACGTTCTGGTTTGTGTCAAAATGCACATCTACCTACTTTAATCTGTAAGGCATTTTAAAGCAGTCTGGATAAACCAAAAATCACTTTCAGGTATAATCCATGCTCAGTGATAATCGACATAACAGATCCTTCTCTCTAACGCATATTTTCTAGATATACGTTGCCATTGCACAGAATTTATTCCAGTGAACAGTGCATAATGTATGGCAATTACAGTTCAAGTGACAACCACGGAGCTTTTCATAACTTTGTATTTTATATAAATGATGGATGGAATTACCAGCCTCCACCCATGCAAAATGAAAACACTTCCTGCGAAGTACTTACCTTCCAATTAAGAAGCACGTTCCAATTAAAACGTGCACTGAAATGCAGTATGAAACAGTTCTTAGGCCTTCCCTAAAAGAAGTAAATACACCCTCAAGAACTTCAAACTAAATGTGAAGTGCAGTCATGTATCTCTACATGTATTTATTCTCTCACATTTAAAATAATTTGTGAGTTGCAAGTTAAAAAAGGTTCACATTTAATCTTTTAAAATGTATCACTGCAATTGCTCTGTAGAAACCAATTTACAGTTATTTCCCATTTTAGTAAAGTGCTGTTTCTGACGAAGTATCATGTTTTACACAGGGCCATTTGACTGCAGAGCAGTAGTTTGGCATCCGATGTTTCTTCTGGTTGCTCTTACCTTCTACAGCAGACAAAGGGCTCCCATCGCTATAGTAAGCCCGAGTATGGTGATGTGCAAAAATCAGACACCAAAACTAGGATAGTCTACTGTCCTTGTAATTCCACAGTGTTATAACTATTAGTACTACTTACAAATCTGAGGCACGGAAGGCTTCTGTCTGGTGAAAAAAGGGAAACTTGTTC
>JAVJGJ010000059.1:46526547-46564185 GCA_035590215.1 Microhierax caerulescens | reverse complement strand
TGTAACTCTGCTGCAGTATGTGACTAGAGGATTTTTATTATTATTTCATGGTAGCAGATAATTATTCTGTACAAGATCTAAGTACAATCCCATCTCTCCAAGTCACAGAGTCAGTTTTATGTTACCCAAAATGCTAAAAAAATCTGCATCATCAATTAGTGCATTGTAGAGTTACAAGAATTTTGCGAGGCAATTAAAAGTTTTATTAAACAGGCTGTCATTTAGTACTGACAAAAAGGTGTCTGTATCTTTCCATGACATCTGCCTGAGGGATTACAGAAGAAAAAAAAAAAAGAAAAAAAAAGAAAAAAGCCCAACAGTAAAAATCAGTGCTTTGATGCTGGCAAACTAGTGCTAGGGAGCTTATCACATGCAACCCAATCAATTCCTCAAAGTGATTCTCTGGATAACAAAGTCATCTTCTTTTTACTTGTCAGGACAGCAAAAGAATGGGATAAAATGAAAACTTGTTTATTTTTGTCATCATAGGTATACACAGAAAGAGAGAGGTGGAACTTACTAAGGGATAAATAGAGAAGCAGTAAGTGAGAAAAAAAAATCTTATAATCCCTCTAGAAAAGGTTTTAAGGGAGTTCTTCCCTCCTACAAAAATAACTTTAAAAGATCACCAGGGTATATGGCACAGGAAACAGAGCATGGCTCTCCTCTTTGCCTCTCCAGTCTCCTTCAACAAGCCCCAAACTGGTCAATCTAGATACCAAAGATTCATCCCGTTTCAGTGCACAGCTAATCATCAGCAACTTCTCCAGACATGTTGAAAGAAATACAAATTGCTGCCAGCTGTGATTTGTGCTCTTGTCAAGTTGGAACAAGACAGCAGCATCACCTTTCCTGTGTAGTCATCAATGTGCTGCCATAAAATAAAGTAGATCGATAGGGATGCAGGTCCACCCTGAACTAGATAGGAATAATTTTGCATTCCAGTGCCTTTCCATACTGTCCCTAGTCATAGGCACATCAGACAGTTATGTCCTAAATCAGCAAATCCAATTTCCTGCTATCTCAGTCCCATCACTGTACATAATCCCTTTCATGATTAAGCTACTCTTGTTTAAAAGGGCTCCTCGCTCTAAAAAAGCGCAACTGCTCCTTCACAGCCCTAAGCACACAATTACTTGATTCTTCTGCTAAATGGATGAAAACATGCCTCTGATGCAGGATGCCACAGGGAAAGCAGACAGGAAACATGTTTACTGACAGAGCTCCGCCACCCAGCCTGCTGATCAGACACTGCCACCCTCATGCGGCAATGTCGTCAGAAACCTGATGGGGAGCCAAAAGCTTCCACGGAAGTTAAAAGCAGAAATGAGACATGCAACTCTCTCAAGTTGCTTCCTCAGGCTGCAAACTGTGTGAGGGCACAAGCACGGAGCAACGCAGAGCCCCCAGCCAGCGCGGCACGGCCAGCAGCCCTCACTGGAGCCACTGGTGCTACTGCCGCAGCGGGAGGCAGAAAATCAAACTGGAAGAGTTTCCTCTTCGCTGCCCGGAGCGCTTCAATAAGAGCTGAGGCAGCCGCAGTTGACCTGTTGACCTCTGCAGTGGTTTCCTCAAAAGTCTCTGGCCCAACTGGAGGAAAAATACTGAGTCGATTATAGTCACTGTTAATATCCCGCTGAAAAAGAGATCAGGGTCTTGCTGTCCTTTCAAGCGTTCAAAAAAGCAAAGAAATACTTCCTTACAAAGTCATGCAGACGTTCCAAACACTCAACCCCTTTGAAAACTCACTTTTATTAAGACACCCAAATAAAGATATAGGTATTTTACCTGAGCTTTAAAACACTTTGCAAGGCTGGATTCTAGAGTCCCATTCTCTGCTCCGTCAGGTTATATCAATGCTGTTTTCCTTAATCTGCTCTGGACTTGGCAAAGGTAAATTTCCAATTAGTGTTTTCTTTCTTTTTTTTTTTTTTTTTTTCAGAAGCTGTACTGCGTCATGGACATCACCTAATTTTATCAAGTGCCTATAGGTCAGGGATCTGGCATGTATCATTTCACCTCTGAGAGGATATTTCCAGTAAATGCATTTTTCAGTTTATGCTTTGGAATGGATGTTGAGATGACTCAAAAACTTCATGGTAAATTACAAGTGAACTTTAAAAATTTGATTTGGCAAAGATGTGGCATGTTTGGTGTGTTACATTATGATAATTAGTAGCTGTCTGAAGAGGTGATCAGCAGTTCTTCGATAGGGAAAGGTCAAGGAATATAGTGTGAGCTACTTTTGTAAATATGCTGGAACATCGCTGTTCTCAGAGAGCTCACAAGTTTTGTCTTCTATTTGAAACCAGAACTGGAGCAATTGTTTTTGTGCACATTGACAATAATAGAATAGTGTTTCTCTTTATGAAGAGAAGTAGCTCTGCTAACTTCAGGAAAAGGTATCAGGATATCTGGAAGTTGATCAAAGCTCTGCCTGTCGCTCCGTGTGATTCTGCGAGCACCCGTTTAATCACCCCTTCTCACCGTGAAAATGTATTATGTGCAAAATTATTGTTAAGGTATTGCTTGTGAATGCTTTGAAATCTTGAAATCTGCAGAAATATGTATTTTTTTAATTCAGCTTTTCTTTCCAGTCTTTTGAATTTAAATAAAAGGCTAGAAAAGACCATTACAATAAGCAAGTATAATCTTTTGCATATCAAACACCCAATGATTCCTGAATCCCACAGTTTGATTTAGGGGTTGATCCTATGTAATGTGCTTTGGTTTTAATGCAATAAAATGTGCATTTCAGCAGGAACCTTGTCGTGATTTCCCATCCACTTAAAGCAAGCATTTGCTCAAAAACTTCGTAGATTGAAGTCTAACTACTTGGAAACCAGTGGACTTAAAATCTCTGGACACTGTTGTTCATATAACACCTTCAGCTTTAGGGTGTCTCACCACAGAAGCAGAGGATGGACCAAGTCCTCATTCAAACTTCCAACTATATCAGATTGCACAATTAAAGAAGACAACCCTTCCTTTAAAGGTTCTTTTGTGCAAGTCAACACATTTATCTTTAAGGAAAAACATGAGCTTGAGTTTATAACTTTATTTCACATTCTGAAGCTTTCCAGAGTGCTTGCAAAACATTCATTTCAGACATCGTTTAAACTAGTAGTTAGGTATCTGGCAGCCATACTGGTTATGCACCAGACAATCTGTGTTTTTAATCTCTGTAATCCAGGGGACATGAAAAAATGTTTTGATATCCAGTACAGATTTCAAGAGGAAAAAAATACAGTACGTTTAAGCTTCCTTTTCTACATGGTTTACTAAATACAGTGTAATACAAGTAATAATATGCTGTGGAAATTTCAACTGTAATGTAATGTGCACTTACAGTCCAGGAGTAAAAATTTACTCATCTAAACCAATTTCACTCTCAAGGAACAAGCAGTTTTGGCCAGCGTGACCACCAGGTGTGGCCAACACGCCACATTGACTCATCAGTCTGCCAAACTCAATAAGCAAAGGGAGCAGACTTGAATTCTGCTTTTCACAAGCTCATTAGAATAGGTGGCATCAGCTATTTGAGAGCTAGGACACCGTGAACACACTTGTGCATGCAATGAAGTTCACCAGATTCAATAAGACTAAATAAAAAAAAAAATATTATTAATGACTGAAATAACGAAACTTTCTTTCTCCAGAGGACTATTTTTAAGTCCGTAGCTTCCAACCAGCCAAATGCAGTTTGGCAGTCCTATCAGAAGTCCTCGGTATACTAGAACCCATAGTGTCTGCAGTGAAACGCTCTGTAAACTTTGTAAATGGTTGTTCTTCTAGCAGGGATATATAGCTCTCCAGAAGGGAAAATGTTGCACACTAAAAACAAAACAATGAAAGCCAGTCAGTAATATATATGCAAAATAATTGGCCTTTACAGTAAGGACTACTTGTGGTTTACTGTAAGTAATGCTTGTAAGCTCAACGTTTGTAGGAATATTTGCAAATGCCGTAATATTAGGCTGGAAGATTGCAGTTTGGAGATCAATACCAGTGCTTCCTGATGGATGCTGAGCGTGGCAAAGGGATGCGTGCTGCCAGTCTCCAAAAGATGTTAACCATTTTACCAGTTCTCAAAAGCTGCTCAATCGTCATCCCTCCCAGAAGGCAGATGAGGCCTTTTTCTCTCTACTGAAGCACAGGACCAGTTCCCCTCAGAATTAGGAGTCCTGCAGCTGGTAGTTGCCCAGCCCTTTTAGGAACAACAGGCTTATTTGTAAGTGAAGAGCAGGACTGCTCCTCTGCTTGTGGAATTTCTTTACCCTTTATCTGAACATGAAATATTTTAGAGGAAACTGATACGACTTAAATCAGGCCCATTTGTCTGTGCTGTTTCCAAATCCTGGATGTCTCTCATGTCAGTGCAATTAGTCTTTACTAAGCTGGGGGTTAGCTAGATATGATACATGCATAAGAGTCAAGAATATATGTTAACCTCAACTAAATATTCCATCTTTATCTTCATATTCCAACTAATTGTACAATCCCAGTATTCAGCCATAGAGGTCTAAAATCTTGCTTTAGCGGAAGACAAGATTTCAGTGAATAATTTGCCAGGAAGAATTAAATGTTGGTACAATTTGAGAAAAGCAATTTGAATAAGGAAATGAGTAATCTCATAGCAAAACAGGAAACTTAATTAAAAGTATAGTTGTCATTCGTGCTGCTTATCTTTATAACCAGAACTGGAAAAATGAAACATGAGGAGTTCTGCTCCCATACAGCCTTACTGGGTATCAAAATGTGACTACCTGTTCTGCTGGTTGCAGACAGAATATTCTTTATAATTGTTACCATACATTTAGTATGTTGTTCAAAACTTTTCTCTGTGTAAAGCTTTGTGTACTTCAACATTTTCCCACACTGTGTGGAATTTTACACAAGCAGCCCTAACACTGAGTCTTTTAAAATCCTTCGCAGTCAGCAAAACAGGATGCCTATGACCACAGCCAGGACTGTGATGGTAAATCCTCTATGAGATCTGCGTCTAAGGTTCCTCAGACAGAAGCTGCTCTGTGGTTATAGGAAGAAGGTGGGTAATGGGAGCTGTTCTCTGAAAAGTTAACATCCTTGGGAAAATATGTAAACCCGAAATTTTTGGGTTTTTTTAAAGGAAACAGAATAGTGAAATTTGCAAAAAAAAAAAAAAAAGGTATATCAGTAATCCCTAATATGGTCTGTTCCTTCAAGAAATGATCTATCTGGTTTTTTATGTCGCAGCATTTTCTTTCCTCTAAAGTAAAGATACAATGATTACAATTAAAGATACAGCAGTATAAATATGCAAGCACATGTCAGAGCAGTAAATTAGAGCCAGCAGTGCAAAGACAAATGATCCCTTGGACTGTGGGACATTGCACTCCAGGAAATTGCTGCTACCTGCCTCTTGGCAATGTATGTCCCCTCCACAATGGCAGCCAGAGACTACTCAAAGATCTTCATTAAGCACAGAACATTGATGAGAGGATTGAGGTTCCTCCTAAAATGCACATGCATGTTTGCAGCATGGACCTAGCTCAGGAGTCTGGGAAAGCTTTTATGATGGTTTCATAGGCGGGAGGTGGGGTTTGTGTGGAGTGGCAGATGCGGAGGCTGTTGTTAGACCAGTGGAATTCGGGTCGACTTAAGCTGTTGGTGGTGCTTCCCACGAGGGTTGTGGTGGTGTTTGTGGGAGTGAGGGTGATGAGCTGACTGTTCGTCTCCACAGGGAGGGGAGGACACTGCAGGAACGGATGGAAGGTGGACGCGCGGAAGCTTGACTTCCTGGGGAAAGAGTTGGCTTGCTCCAAGGAGGCTTGCCGCTGGAAGGTGAGGCTGGCCAGGCTGAGGTTGCTCCGACGTTCACAGCTGCTGTTGCGGTAAAATCCAGTCCTGCCGGTAGTGTGGCCATGGGAGGAAGGTCTGGAGCGACGGCTGAAGGCTGAGGAGCTCCCCTGGGAAATGTGGGCGCTAGCTCTGCGACGGGACAAGCAAGTGAACAATGCCCAGATGATGCCCCCAATCACCAGTCCAATCACCATGGACACTGTGAAGGCTATCGTTATCTGCTCTGAAATACAGCAAAAATACACGGCAAAGTTATTTCATTAACTCTGAAGGATTTTCCTGCCAGAAAATTAATTGAAGATGCCACATCTTAAAAGATGAACAAACCTTAAGATCTTTCTAAGTAACTTCACATCACAAACGCAGAGGTCCAGATTGCTGTGACTATATGGTGGGGTTTTATTTAATTTGCATAATTCAACAACATCCAGAAAGTAGCTTTCCATACAATACCGCTTTCTGTACCAATGCAAGGGAAAAGTCTTTACTCCCTCCTATAATGTCATGCACCAGCCCCAAGGTGTGCTAGAAAACTGCCAAGCAGTTGCTTCTGTGGGCAGTATGAGGCACAGACTTATGCAGACTTGTCGTTTTGTTTGTAGACGTTTATGTTGCATGTGTATACGTTTGCAAGCTCGCCTATTACAACAGCGATGTAGCTTCTGCCATGTCCTTAATGCAGTGAGCCTTGTATTTATTACAACGTGAGAACACGTCCCAGCCTTTTACTGCTGAGTAACAGATACTTTAAATCCTTACAGTAATTAATGTAAATTACTATGCCCTGAATTATTATGGTCAGAGATAACCATTAGTAATACTAAGTCTCTTGAGTATTTCCCATCACCATAACAGAAGGTAGTAACTCCAGGATTGGGATGCCAATGCTAGAGCCCAAAAAGGGCAGGATAAGACCAGGTTCAAAATGTTCTTGCAGGGTAACAGCTGTTAAAGAGTTTCCCTTGAATTTATGGTGCTGCACACTCATTTCCAGAACCCAAAATAATGACACCAAGTCCGAGCTGTGAGAATTAGCCAAAGCAGGTGCTGAAGAGGCAAAAAGAGCAAGCGGCCCGAGGGACACCTATGGAGAGCAGCCAGCACACAGTGAAGGGAGAGGTGCCAGGCATGGTCCGTGGGACCGGCTTGAACCCCAGCATGTGCCAACACGCACCTCTGCTTAAGTCTGGCCTCAGAGCCTAGCAAGGCTTAAACTTAGGGCAGGTCACTGCAGGAAGGGGAAGGCAAACATTTACTTTCCTTCCAGCAGGGGAGATGTAAATGATTATTGGTACAATTGTGCTTTAAGAATTTAGTTATTATTACCATCCTTACCTGTCTTCTTACTTTTCTCCCTTTAGTGAAAAATTGTTAGCTATGTGATTCATACTTGCAGTTGGGGAAAAAAAAAATCTCCTTGAGCACCAGAAAGTTCAGCATAAAATTTTCACAGGTTTCTAGGTGGGGACTTCAAGCAGCATTGAATTGGAACACAGCCCTTGCTGCTGCCCCTCAAACCCTGTCAGAGGGGCAGTGCGTTCGCCCTACATGCCTTTGCAGGTGCGATTCTAGACAGGACCAACATTGTCATGGATTACTGGCATCACCATTAATGTCCTGCCCAAGTTTATTCACCTTATATTTTTTCAGGATAGGTCTGAAGTTACACGAGGGCCAGAAAGTTTAAGCTTTGAGTAAGGCACCGATATTTTGGAAGGCTGTACAAACCTCCTGTTGCTTGCTTGTAACTTCTGTGTTCAGATAGACTTATAATCATTGTCCTTTTCAAATGGGAAAATAAAGACTGGAGAGGATAAAGCATAGGGTATCATTGCAGAGCACTGCTCCCTCTGAGGAATTTCATTCAGAGGCTGACCAGACTTGATCCTAAAATATAATTTTTCTTTAGGCCCTCAGTTTTGCAACTAAGAAGCTCTTGACTGAGCACACTAAAGTCAAAGGGTGATAGCCTGGTGTCCTTTTTGCAAGAACCCACAGGCAGCATCGTGCACTGCAGCTCCTGGCTGCAGATCAGAGCTCCGTCAGCATAAGCAGCCTTCTGACGAACTCATCGTGATTCTGCCCTTTCCAAAACATCTTCAGCGACACGGCAGGCCTTATGTGCCCCTTTTGGTCAGGAATAGCCTATTACACTATTTTAATGGATTTAATACATTCTGTTGCTGTTAAATTCCTACTCATACTCCCAAAGGTGGGAAGGGAGAGCTAGGGCTTGGTGACCTCCAGTTCAGTAAATCCCAGTGGGTGTCCTAAAGACAGCGCTTCCCAAGCACTAGAGCTGCAGTCTAGGCACCCCTACTGCTGTCCCTGGACGGCTGCAGGGAAGCAGAGCAAGGACTAATCATTTCTTAGGATGGTTGCCTTTGTACCTCATCTGGAATGCTGGTTAGGTTATCATATTTGAGACTGCCAAGGGAACCCCCAGGCACAGGGCTCTGTGGTGCCACGCCATATCCCTGCTCCTGCCTGGGCCCTCAGCTCCGATGGGGAGGAGGTGAAGGGGATCTCTGCGGGGCTCGGCAGCCTCACATGTAAACAGAAGCACAGCAAGCTGCATGAGTGTACCTAGCTCTGGGGTTGCCATGCACCACGGTAGGGGTTTGTCCCTGAATCCCTCTGCCCATAATTTTCACCACCTGCACAATTAATCGACACTTCACAGAGTTAAAAGCAGATGAGGGAATTGACAAAAGTATCGAGTGCAGCTCTTCAGTCCTTCCCACGTGCTGTTCCCCTGTGCTGGAGGTACAGCACAAACAATTATCCCTTTGGATAATGTCTTCACTTTCTTTAACTTCTTTGATTCTTCTATTTTTCTACCTTTACATATGAATGTAAAAACAGTTAAATTATTCCCTGGGGAAACTCAGCTGGGTTTACACTGACTATTGCAGTTGACATATAGCACCCCAAATGCTCTCATTTCCATTTGGACATACATTTAATCTTTTTGCTTCTTATTATATCAGAAGACTTACTGGTTACAGACACTTTATTCTTTCCATTCCCAGTCTCTCCCTGACTTCAGGGGGAACCGTGCACCTAATAGGCTGAACTTGATTTTTGTTCACTCCCTGCAGATGATGAATTTCACTGAAATGTAATTTAGTTCTAAAATCTTATGTTGAAGAATTGTAAATCTATGCCCATTGATTTCCTCTTTAGAATGTCCAGCAATCACAGCCCTGAGGTACATTGGAGAAAATACTACCAAGCAGAGAAAAAGATCAAAGGCAGAGTGGGACTTGCTGCACCTGGGATTTTGAGGGGAACAGCTGGCTTCCACAGAGTTGTTTTTTCCTTCCTTAATCCGGGCAGTGCCAGCCAGAAGAGTCAAAGCAATACTGACACAGTGTCTCCCAAGGGGCCATCGTAATATCTTATGGTTTCCTGAGAGCTGTGCATGTCATTCTGTCCTCTGCTCTTAAGAAAAAAATAAATAAATTTGAGAATAGGGTAGGGATGCTGCCAATAACAATAACCCCAGGTGCTGGTCCTATAAATAAGTTTTGATCTGTATGTTTCTAAGGCTGTTCATACTGCCTGCTTTAACTGACTATGCCACAACCAAAAAGATCTGGTGCCCCACCTCAGTCAATGTTGTTCTTTCTCACCTCTAACACCAGCTGAGGTGAAGGACAAAGGTTTTTTTCAACAATGCAGGACAGACTTTGAGGTACGAAGCCAGAAATAAAAGGACAAAGAAACAAAGCAACCTAATGTCTTAGCTACATTACCTTTCTCATCTATGGTGCTTCCAATGTGTCCACGCAAAAAAGGTTGGAGTCAAACCCTCCAGTAACATGCATGACTTCTGGATGTTACCATCACATCTGGACACCCAAGCCAGAATGTGTCCATCAGCCCAACACCTATCCAGATCAGGCAATTCCTTCTGAAGTCTCTCTATTCCCTTTTCTCTGATTTTTGCATGTAGTGTTAGGCAAATGCAGTGCTACAGGTTTGTACAAGGGATTATTGCCTCTGCTATGCAAACATTTTTCTTGGTTGTTGCAGCTTGCTTTAAGGCTTTCATAAATTTCCACGAACTGTATATATGAAGTATATATAACCCATCAAGCTGATAGCTTCTAACAAGTCCTTAACAGTCTATTGAATTCACACAGGAGAAATTTGGATGTGTGTTTAGTAAAGATGATTGACTGGCTGACAGGGTGCTTTTCCTAGCATTTGGCCCTGAAACAAGTTCTTCTCATCCAGCTGGGGCATCAGTAGCAAGGCCATCCAAAGGGGGCTTATATCAATCTGTAAGTCTTCTGAGAAGTGGACTATGTTCTCTCCTTCCTCACCTTGGGGTATACCTCACCAAAAATTAGCAACACAGTCCTACCTGGACTTGTCAGTCCCTGGATCAACCAAAATCTTCATAAAATGATTTGCTTTTTGTGATGGAGGATCCTGCCTCTGTCATAGAGTTTAGCAGGATCCTTGCAGACATACTCAGTTCAATCTCTTAATTCTGTGAGGGTTTCATTTCCCTTTCATGTGTATGGACCACATCAGATAGCAAGGCATCTCTTTGAATTCAAAACACGTTTGCATTGAGGATTAATTTTCCCAAGGATTCTCTTTCTTGCCCTCAGCTATGGCTGTGGCAAGCTGGAACAGCATTTAGCTCCCTAAACTCAAAATTCTCCAAGGTGTAAAGTTAAAGTGGGCACAAGGTCTTCCTTGCCCCATGCTCACAAATATATAATCTGTAAACTTTTAAGATGGCAAAATATATGAAGGGTTATCTTTCAAAATTGTGTAAGTAGCAGCTTCAATGAGACCATCTAAGAGCAAGAACCAGGGCAGGGTGGCAGAAGATGGGACAAAGTACTGAATGCAAAGGACAAAGAAATGGGAAAGCATCTTTTAGTCAGGCTGTGCACACATGACTTGAATTTGAACTACAACTTTGCCAATAACAGCTAATAAAGCTAATAAACAACCAGTAAGCTTTCCAAACATGTTCTGCTCACGCTAAGTGCAAGGAGGCAGAAGACACCCATAGGGCGAGATGATACCTACACATTTGATTTGATTTCTAGTGGATGAATTTCAAATATTACAATATTCTTTATGTTTTGGAGCTTTTTTGTTCTTGCTTTATTAAAAGAGAAATAAGTAGTTTAATCTTAGTTATTAGAAATGGTAAGGTAGCTTGACAGTCAAGAATGACATTTTTCAGCATTCAAACTCAGCTTGCTATGAAGTTTTACTCACATTATGTTAGATCAAGATTCTGTTAATTTAGTAATTTTCCCATCTTTCTTTTTTTCCACCTGCCCAAAACTAGCATGAGGCTTTGTGCACCTGACATGCAAACTCTCTTCCATGTGGGTTCCATCAAGCTTGTGTGCAGAATGTACAAGCTCATTGATTTCAGCTGTATTAGCAATGAGAAGTGTCAGAACATACCACTATGTTTTAGAGTGGGAAAGAACTATTTTTGTAATTTCAATACAAATTCTAGAACTCTACATTTATTTGCACTTACGTTCTTTCCTTCTCACATTTTTGTGAGTTCTCTTTCCTTTATGTGATGTGATATGCCCCTGACTCAAAACTTCTCTAAGTTTTGTAAGCATTATTAGTAAGCATTCTTCCCCTTGCACACACACACACTTGCACACACATACATTGCCTTGACAGCTGGTAGAAAGTTTGATCTCAGACACGGAAAAATCCAGGTCAGCCTCTGTCTTACCCTACATTTTTTTCTGAAATGAAAGCTCAGTGACAAAAATCTGGTATAAACCCCATAAAAACCAGTATGTGAATTCCTACCTAAACACTCTATAGCTTAATGTAGAGCACCAGCTAGTGTATTAAAGCAGGAATTGCATTTTACAAATGACAAATCTAGTAACCTGACTAGTAAGAATGGTTCAGATTCTGTTTTACAGGAGTCTCAGTGTCTCAGGTTTCAAGTGAGGTTCAGGTAAGTTATCAGTGGATGTTTATAACAAACTCATTTGTGCAAAACCAGGCAGGAGCAGCCAGGGTCCATCAAAGTTTGAACAAACTCATAGCATCTTCCTTCACCTATAGAAAATGCCCATCCCCAAGCTGGATAGGGATACTATAGCAGATACTGTTCATGCATCCCTGGCAACAAATTTGGAAAGGAGGAACACCCTGGGCTCAAAAAGGCACCACTCTTTCCCACCACAGAAGGTTTGAAGTGAACTATATGAAATTTTACACCAGTTCTACCTATTCCAAGAAAACTTAGTTTAAAGCTGGGGCTGGTATCAGTAGCCAACTCCTGTGCTGCTGTTGTCATGCTGAGTTGAAAAAAGCAATTTCTCTGTATCGGACAAGTGTTGACATTACTATCTTCCCAACCTCTGCCACTAATCTTATTAGCCAAGCAGCCTCTCACTAATCATTTGTAGGCAGTCCATGATTCAGTTGGGTGGGCGAATCAATTGCTGTGTAATACCAACCAGCTGTGATCTTAGTCATGGGAAAAGTTTAAGAAAGGTCACACATGACTTGCGAGAAGAGTGAGAGTGACAGGCTACAGCACAAGGTAGTTCAGGTAGTTGTGACATCCAGAAAACAGACAAGGATGGTGGCAACTGGAAAACAGAATCTGTAGAAAAAAAACAACAACACTGGAAGAAAAGCAAACTGTGCAGGACGTGAGAACTAACAAACAAAATAAGCAGAATAGTTAGGCTGTCAGGAATGTCACTGTTCTGCATTCAGGCACAGCTTGCTAGAGCGTTGTTTTATTCGGAGATTCTTTTCTGCAAAAACAAAGAGTAATTCTTCCACTCCACCTAATAACTAAGCAGTTGCTTTTATGTCCATTGCAAATAAAATTAAAAGTACTGGGTTTAAAATAGATCAAAGGAAATTAAAAAATATGTCTCTATCGGTGAGGACAGGTAAGAATGTAGTCCAACTAGGTGGCTCATCTACCCCCATTAAAGATTTTAAAACCCAGTATCAGTTGTTCTAATATACTTAATCCTGTCTTGAAAAGAAGATAGGACAGATGACAGCTCAAGGTCCATACTAACAATATTTTGTGCAGTTTCTAAGACTTTCTTCAATCAGGTAAGCAGACAGGCTCCAGAAGCATCTAAAAAATTAAGTAAATGACAAGGAAAAAACCCCACAATCTGTGCCCTTGGATTAATTCTCCTTTTGAAATGCAGAAGGGACGACAGTATATTAGAGGGTTAACTTCATAAACCAGCAACCTACTTAGGAACAAGATTGCCCTCTGCTGGAAATTTATGCTGAAAATCTAAATCAAAAAACACCTTAATTCTAACAAAATAGGCTGTCAGAAAAAGTGAACAAGAAACATCCCAACAAAAGGCTACAGAGATGTTAATAGTACCTCAAAACTCAAAACCCCTCTGAATTATATTGCCATAAACTCTTAGGACTAGTATTTTGCACAGGCTTTGAAAGTAAGATAGGCTGTGGCACAGCAAAATTGTTCATAAGCTTAATGAAGTAAAGCATGCGCAGTTTTGTGGCTTTGCGCAAATACCTGTGCAGATGGAGAAGCATGACACTAAATCTGTTCTTAAATTGGTATTTCTCGCCATCCACAGTGATGTCCAGAATGATCTCCATGCACCAAAGTACATTTGCTTTGTTCATTAATACCATAATTTGTTGTGATAAAAAGCCGGAAGAGTGGAATACGCCATCTCAATATCCCACATACCAACTCAGAGGTAATGATCTTCCCTTGATATTACTGGAAGTTCATTTTTACTGGAATGATAAATAAAGAGTAATTGTAATTATCAGAAGGAAACATCTAAGATAGAGATGTCAGCATGTTTAATTTAATGCTTTTGGCGTAACTATATAAAACAATGCAAAGACTCCTTTATGCAGACAGAGATAGAAACTTTGTTACTGCGTGGTTTCATTATGATTCCTAATGCACTACAAAGACAGTAATATAATTTTGATCTTTTCCACATGTGCAGCAAACAATCCTCTGGCCAGGCATTCTTACGGACCTTACAAAACCAGAGCATAGGCCTAAGCTGTATGGCCTCCACGTGAACCCGAGTCAAACAGTAAATCACAATTTGCCACAGTGCAGTATGGCATTACTGTTATTATTTGATTGATAAGATTATTTTACAGAGCCTGAGAACAAAATGATTTCCTATATGAACAGAGCACAAGTGACTGGAGTTAAAACCTAAAGTAAGATTTCCTAGAATTCTAAAAATTAAGGAAGAAATATGAAAGTACATGTGCTACATTTAAGAAAACAGAAGACATCCAGGCTTAGAACAAAGCACAAGGTTTTCAGGTTACTGGGAAGACTGTAGAGTAAGGAATCCATTGAAATCACCTTCAGTCCCACCACAGCAATTCAGTAGTCTGCGATCTGAGAAAAGCCTGCCTGGCCCAGACACAGCTTCAAGCAGAGCTTCTCCTTACTGTGAGAACCCACAAAAGGCCAAGAGATAGTCACACTGAAACCCCAAGTTTTATCAGAATATAAGGCACAATATTTTTAAAGAGAGAAAACTCAGAGTGACAAGGCACACTCTGAGTACCTTGAGACACTAGGTATAATAGAAATAAAGACCTCATCCCAGCCTGCCAGCACATCCTACAAACAGTGGCTCTCAATGCAGCGCTTTTCGGAGATGCTGCAGCTTCTGCACATTTGCCTCTAGGTCCCAGGTGCTTGTTTCCACCACCAGAGAGACAGGACCTTGTTTCTGCTCCTTGCTCTTAGCTGTGCCTTCTCTCTCCTTCTCCTGCAACCTGGACAGCTGCTCACGAGAGAGGAGCAATCTTCCCTTCCAAATTTCACCCATTCCGTCCTTCTTACTCTCCATTTTAAATGTACATCATGCATTACCATAGATAAACTGAATGAAACAGACACATACAACATCGTGCCTTGGCAGAAGCTGAAGGAAATCTACTGGGGCCCAAACATGCAAGGTTTCTCAGACGCAGTCTCTTCCCACTCAGAAATAGACTGCCTTGGAAATACTGCCAGAGTATTCCACTGACAGGTCTAACTTGTGTATTGCCTGTTCAAAAATAGCCATCAGTGAAAATAGTGTTTAGTGTTCTCTTCGTGGTCTCATTATTTTTTGAGATTGTTAAAACTAGGGCCTTCTTCAGGTAAAAATTAAGTTGCACAAAGTGTAAGAATGGGAGGAAAAGGAGCTGTTTGTGACCTTCACTGAATACTGATCTAAAATACACAATAAGCAAGTATTCAAGGAGCAGGAAGAGGGATCTGTATTTAAATCAGATTTTCCTGCTCTTTTCACTGCAGTAATACCTGAGCTACACCCAGTAATGCAAAAAATCCCCTGCTACATTTATCGTCCTCGGGGAACAGGTATGATATGAACATTTTGAGAAAACAGATGTTCATATGTAGCAGTACTGACTCTTCAGTTAGCTATCTCCAGTTCAGAAACTTGAACTCTCCTTCTTCCAGCACTTCCTGTGTGACCATCAATCGGTTTCAGAGATTTGCCTTGCACCAAATGTGTCCATGGATCTCTATTTCAGTGTGGGACAGGAGACCTGATTAAGTAGTACTCACAAGAATCTGTGTGACCACAAGCAGATAAATGCTGGTATAATTTCTAAGTGAGATGATTACTGATCTGAGTATTAGTCAACTCCTGATGACCCAGGACAGATGATCCAGGCTGGAGACTCCGTGTGAGGTAGGACATTGGTGTTTGTCCCACAGTGGTATCTGGGAGGCTGTGTTTGCACCAGGCTGGTCCAAGTCCTACTTGTCTAGAGACTCCTGCACTTCTCAATCGACAGAAACATCGATGGTCTCCTTCTTCATTTATGCTCTGTCTGCATAGCACATTCACCTCCCACAGCAGCCATGTGTGGGATTGGTTGCCTTGGTTGGTAATGGAAACCCTGAATAGCTGAGAGATGGCATCAATAGAACATAATTTTTTAAGGCAAGGGGTTTAAAGTTAACAGATGTCAGTTAAATGGTCAAACATGCCATAAGTGTCTGTTAAGATGCCAGATTATGAATTCAAATGTCTGAAAAAGGGATTTAATTTTCTTCTGCAAATAAGATGCCAGAGAAGCAAGGCAGAGGCCTCTGCTGAGAAGCAGAAACTGCCCTGGCTGTTCGCTTCAGCAAGCATGTGTCAGAGCCCAAAGAAGTTTTGCATTGCATCAAACCAACTACTTTTTTCTGCCCCAAATATTTTTCTGAAAATTTCCTAGACATTATTTCATAACGATGCTGTATATATTTGTATTGATGATCAAGTTTTGGTTGAGGTTTTTTCAGTGATAAAACTTAAGTTACTATTGTCCCATTTTCAGTAGATGAAAATCAAACTCACTTAATGTCCTTCCCATCTCCTCAAACAGAAGGGGAATAAATTATGTTAGAAGAATAATCTAGGATTGCTTGGTGTTAATTTAACTACTATGCAATAGGTTTCAAATTCTGAATAAGTACCTTTTATTAAGTTTATATAGAAGTGAACCTTCTACCTTGAAAAGCAGGAATTTGTCTGTACTAGCTGTTACTGATAGCCTTCTGATTTTCTACACACACACCCCACCCACCCCACCCACCCAGCCCCAGACAAAAGGGTAGGGTTATGAAATGAAGATAATCTTAGAAATTTTAGTTTGTGCTTTTGTTTTGTGATTGTGGACATTTCATTCCACCTTTATGCTTCAGATTAATCTTCTGTGTAAGGGACATGGCACCGTGCACAAACACTCATTTGGTTCAAAAAGATTTTTGACTCCTGGTTAAATGAATTATAATGGTGAAACTGGAATTTGTGTATAAATACAGACCATCTTCCTTCGACAGGTTCCACAAGAACTGAGGCAGAACCACTGCATCCACAATGTGCTGAGACTAACTCATCTGAATATGAATCCTGCCAGGTTCTAGCAGTTTAGCATGCAGCTAAAGGGAGTTTGTCTTGATGAGAAAGCACAGCACCAAGAACCTTTTGTTTTGTGACACATTCACATGCTAACACATTCACTGGTGTGGTGCTTGGAGGAAGAAAAATGCTGCATTTCCTAAAGTTGAGATTTCTTTATTTGGTAGATAAATAAAGAATGATGCTTCTAGCAGCTCATGTGACAATGAGCAGCACCACATACTCAGTCAGTACAGTAGGTGTAATTGCCAAAATGTATATGCACTGTGTGTTTGATTAATATTTAAACAATACTCTGAAGAAACTTTGCCTCTTCCTTCTACTACCTCAGATCTGTGTCCTTCCTGTTAAAGATAGTTAAGCATCTGATAAATCAATGACTCTATGGGGGGTGGGGTGGGGAAAGCAGGAAAGAAGCAGTAATTAGGATGCAACAAAACACAGCCTGAGGATGACAGACTCACTTTAAAAGAATAATTTATATACAAGGAAGAAATTGTGCTCTGAATAGACAGAGTGCAAGAAGAAGACTGGTCTCTTCATGACATATTTTTTTTGCTTTCATCCAGCTACTGTAATACTCTGTTCTTTGGGCTTGCCAGAATAAGGGAAAGGAAAAAAAAATCCCTCATTAATATCTACTTTTATCTCTCTGACAGGCCTGCACATAAGATCTTGGAATGGATTTATCTATTATCTTCCTAAATGTAAAGGCTGACTATTGATATAATCCCCTTTGGTTCAGTAATGGAAATGATGACTTTCACATGCTTGTCAAATCTTACTTAACTGAGAGCAAAATAAGCATGATCATATTAAATATGGAATTGTTAGATCATTCTGCCCTTTGAGAATACAGTATATGATTTATTTGATAAATTTGTATATAGGGTATATACAAAACAATAGTAGTCTAGTAGTTGCTGCAAAATGATACCTCCAAACGCTAGCTTGAAAATAAAACACACCATGAAGCTAAGACACAGTTCTGTGTCCTGGAGAAATTAGTGTGGTCAGAGGATTAGATCTGACATATGCCCTTGACTCCTGTCCCTGATGGAGCACAGAGGAAGTGCTGGCTTCCTCCAATAACTTGGCACCAGCATAAGCAGCGTTAGAAGGTGCAGTGCAGCATCTCCTGCCCGGCTGCTTCAGGCTCTCTGCAGCGATACTGGAACACAGGGAAGCAGACAGACACGGCTCTGGAAAACAGTACTGCCATGTGCATGAGCAAGTCAGCCCTTCTCGAACACAGCCGAGGGGAAACAGACATGGCATAACCTGCAGCTGAGAGGGGGAAGACGAGCGTTGCCTTCCTTTTTAATTACATCACAAGTCATAGATTTATTTCTTGTTTGGTATAAGAATATTTCCGGAGACTTTCGGAGGCAGAGCCAGGGACTCAGTGCTACAGAGGAATGAGGTTCACTGCTGTCGTGTTGCCACCGAAGGGCTGGTGTTCAACCACAGTTCCCGCCATTGCTAATGCTTCACCATCACATGCTGTCTTTTATCTTCCTCCCATTAACCCACATCCCTGATACTATTTCTGTCGGTATTAACACTATTTATATGAAAGCTGTGTCCTGTTTGAGTCACTGGCCCAGGCTGCTCTGCCACTACCTTGTGTGACACATCCCAAGTCAGCTTGCGCTGTGGCCAGGGAAGCTGGAAATGGGAAGATCTTCTGGTGACCTTGACCTGGTACACAGGACAATAACCCCCTTCCTTACAGAGATCTGAACAGGTCTAAGCAGAGGAAATGTGGTATGTGTGGGTCTCCCTTGCCCCAGAAGTCCTCTAGCTACCATGATCATTATAAAAATAATGTGGAATACTTAAATCAGCTTGTGACCTCTTGAGCACTTGAGAAGTGATCTAGTTATGTAACGATTTCTGTCACAGGATTTGCATGTGGATCAATATCTCATCTGAAGGGGAAAAACCAAAACTGCCATTAGTCAGGGGACATCCCGATTGCTCCAGAAGCCATGCAGCAGACCTTACTCTGATGCTGCTGGGCCTGGCTGGGGCAGGGGGCATTGCACAACCCTACAGCCTCTACACAAGGTGAAAAAAAAAAAGTCTGTCTCAGTTCCTATAGAGATGAAGCTGAGTTTTATTGCTGTTGCCATTGTTTGTTTTTGCCTGTGTAATATGTTCTCAGGGTCTGTCTCAGGTCCCAGTGCATGTCATTTGTAACAGACAAAACCAAAACTGGTCCCTGTCCTAAAAACTGCTGAGCTGTGTCGGATTTTCAGTTCTATTTCTGCAAATTCACCATGCAGATACATTGCAATTATTATGAAAACTAATATGAAAAAAGTTACTTACTCAAGTGAAATCTTTGGTTAAATAATCTGTCTTCACTGAATATGACTTCATATTCATATGAATAAGACTGAATATGTCTTTACTGTTAAATTTGTGGCACCATGTTATATTTCACTGAAGAGCAGGAAGAAGAACCTGCAGGTACACTAGATTTAAAACTGGTAATAAGAAGAGAAACATTTCAAGGATGTAACATCACCGTAAAGATCTCATTGTCTTTAATAGTGTTGTTTAAATGTATTTTATATCTGTGTTGTACATCTGCTCCTCAGATAAATGTACTTGAAAAAACTCAGTGTGTTTAGAGCAAGCATTTGCAAAACCAGAACCATCTTTCTGTCTGATTCCGTGTCACATTTTACCTCATATTCTTTCTCTTGACAAAATTTTTCTCTATTTTTCAAACAGGGACTTGAAATGTGGAGGAATGATCTATCTTATCTTCCAGAAACCCAACTGAAAACCTGCCTCCCGGTATGCTTATTTCCACAAATGTCTTCCAGGGCATCTTGCCTGCTCTAAGTTCAAGTTGACCATAGAAAGATAAATCGATTCTAGTTTCTCAGTGAATTTGGGAAGAATCAATGTATTTTACTCCATGTCAGGATCCCTACCTCAGGAGTCTGAACACATTTTGAAGTTGATAAAAATTTTGTGCAGTGTTGGCAGGTTTTTTGTAGGAGGAGTGGGAGGAGGCTTTATGTCACCGTTGCCTTTACTCAACACAGCTACACAGCCACTAAGCCAGGTACACTTGCAGCTGCATTTTGTGATAGAAATGGGGAAATCTGCAGCCCCAGGGACATGGTCTGTCAGACTGGCACAAAGGGGTATAAACATACTCTACTTCTTTCTGCCCTATACCTTAAATTATGCACTCACACCATTCACATAACTAGAAATATCTAGTACTGGGAACATTTTGAACATATATTAGCGGAATAATGCTCTAATTAGTTCATCTGATCAATATCTTCTGGGCTAAGAACCAAGGAAAAAGTCTCCAAGGCTATATATTTCCACCAGTTTTCCTAGCCATTTCATGCAGTGCATTCTGAGGGTTTTTTGACTAAACTAGGAAATGGATCCCTCCTTCCTATTTATTTTTTTATGTGTTAGAATACTATTATATAGGGTTCTTCAAGTTCACATGCCACTGACGTAGACTAGAACCAATCAATGAGGGCATTTGTATTATATGTTTTTTAAAACAAGCTCTTGTTCTACCATCAGTAGATGTACTTGGCTGTAAAAAGGCAATGAAAGACAAGCTCTTTTTGTTATTAGAGTTCTTAAGGGTATGGAAAAGTAATTTTGGAGATGTAAAACTTCTCCTTTTTCAAAGGCTCCAGCTTGAAAAAGTGAAGGAGAAAATATTAGTCAGAAGATGGAAGGTTAGGCAAGCAATAAAGAACTAGCAGGGCTCTACATTTGTTTGATTGTAAAATATAGGTGGGGAGCTGGAAGAAGGGTTTGTTCACATACAGTTTGCTCTCATACTAACTCCATCATGATGGAAACAGAAGTCTGCTCAGTGATTTGAGTCCTTTAATATCACACACCATGAGGTAAAGCCCTGAGCTGCAATTCCTGAGTGATGGATCAGTACCCCTGATAAGCCAGTAGCCACTCTGAAATTCAAGTGTTAAGCAAACAGACTTGTTAAGATAATGCATGATAAATCGCTCAGGGAAGCCTGAGCGGGAAGATTGTTGCTGTAGACTTAGTCTGTGTATGCCAGATGGGGAGATGCAGATTGTGTGAAGACTGAATTTTATACATATATATGGCCAACTGTGACATGGGAGAGGTATTAGTACAGGCTCGCAGCCGAAGAACTCAGATATATTCTTTCAGATGCATTTGACTTCACCAAGTCAATATGGATCATCCCTTCCTCTGACAACATTTTCTGGATCCATTCTACTTCTTCCCCTTTCACTCATCATGCATTGATGAATTTGGCTTGCTTTTAATTTTTATTTTTATTGGGTAATTTTATCTATGCTTATATATCACTTTAATTAAATGCAAAAAGGCAATGAGGTTAAAGAAATGCAAAACTGATGGAATATAATTTTCATGTATTGCCCCCAGTAGTACTATGAATGGAGAACCGCTTACTCAGTCATCAAAAATAGCGTAATGGTTTGGATCACAGCAATACTTGTATTTGCACACTAAAAGGCTCTACCCTCATTTTCAGTCTGTTTTCTGAAGAGAACAATGTGCTACTACTTTGGATAAGCATTGGAAGCAATTGTTCCCTAAAACTACATCATGAGGTTGCAAGAAAGCATTTTGCCTCTCACTCTTTTGTTCTCCCATTGGGGCCACTTCCAAACAGCAGGAACCTGTGAAGCCTGAAGTTGTTGGACTCCAAAGAGTGGCTTCAAAAGAAAGAAGCTCACTTGTTCACATACTGTTTGCAAACTTTTGCAGACGTCAGTGATCTAACCCGAAGACTGCAGAAGGAGATCATATCTCCTGTAAATACATTTATTCCTTCTGCTATGAGCTCCTTATGGTGCGTGATACGCTGCCAAGTATTGCACTTCTAAAATCACTGGCAAAACACGTTTCCAAAACACAAAGGTACAAAAGGGAGTCCGACTGCAAGAAAAAAATGTCAATTGATGGAGTGTTTTCAATCACCTTGCTCTATTTTGGCTGATTGTCATGAAAAAAATACCAGGAAGAATATGCACGCTACAGTGAAATTTTGGAAAGGGAGAAAAGGGAATGAAAGAGAAGAATTCAGGAAATACATCCTTGAGGTTGATACTGCATCTGAATCCAAGGCTCGAATTTTGTCATTTTTTCCTCCTACTTCGTTCTGCTTCAGCTCTGAAGGTTTTTTCTGCTAAGAAAAATATCTCCAGTGGTGTAATGCATCTGTAAGCGGCTCTATGTCACACCTTCACTTCCTCCTATCTGCTAGCAAAGCAATTGTATGTGCAACTTAATGAAGTCCTCTGCCCTGTTAACAATGCCCAGTCTACCAGGATAAAGGCCCTCTGAGTACTCTGGTTTGTGCTGGTCCTTTCCAGCTATCAAACTAGGAAGAGCAGTAGCCTGGTAGAAGCTACCACTGCCACATCTGCTGTCAAGTGCTCCACAGCGGGCTCCACATTGTAGCCTTTTTGTGTCCCCGTCCCCAGCAGGACAGCTGAGGCAACTCACTGAGTTTTTATTTGCTGCTGCTAAAGCTAGACTGGAGGGGTACAAAGTGTGTGAAGAGGAGCAAAGGGAATGAGGAGAGATCACCCAGTGGGTATGCTGGAAATGTGCTGACACAGTCATCAGAGTGGAAGATAACAGGCTTAACCTGGCCACCACACAGGCAGCCAAATGCTTTTTTTCTTGCGTGCAAAGGACTGAGCTGGATTTGCTGCTGTTGCTTCTACTGTGCCATGGCTACTACCCATGAAGGATCCCAGAAAAGAAATCAGATCCCATGGCTGTTGAGGTTGGACTTCCCTGAGTCTGAGAGCTGTGCTACTGTTTGTGCCAGCACTACCCTTCACAAGTCCCTTAATGACACAAAGTCCTTATCCACTGTTCTGGCTACATCAGTGAAATATCACCACACAGTGCCAGATGTTAGAATATGCTCATTCCTATTGATCATCTCTTCTAGCAGAGCATATAGTTTGACTTCTTACAAGCAAACAGGAATACTTTAATGAGGAGAAGACCAGTGGATTGAGGGAGAGACAAGGCAAAATTTGACATTATATTTAAAACCGTGAGTGCATTTGTACCTTATAAAATCAAGTGATAGTGCTCAAAGTATTAGTGTCCGGCAGTTTGCAATCTTAAAATTCTGGAAGCCAACTGATATATGGCTTTGTTTCCACACACTGGACAAGTAACACCCTGGATTACAATTCAAGGGAAGAAAAATTGTCCTTAATATTTTTAAAGTATTAAATTGTAATATTGCATTTTAAAATAGATACTTGAGTAAAACTAGATAGAAGGATAGTTTAGGGATCTAAGTTTATGTTGATTAATATCTGCTTACACTTTTTCTCTCTGCTGCTGTCATATCGATCAAATGTACTATTTAAATTAAATTTCCTGATCTGAAAGTATCTTACTATCTGCACTGGAGAAATAGGATTGTTTTGAAGCCATTTATTGTATTTAATTGTGTGCAACTGAAAATGCTTTTAGGAATTACAAGAAATGCACTCCTGGTTAAAATGGAAACATCTTTGCTCCCACTGTTACCTTGCAAATCAAAATGAACTCAATAAAGGCTGTATTAAAACAGTAAAAAATGAGATTAACAGTTGATGGATGGGGACCAAACCCTGAATTTCTCACTCAGCTATTGCCAAACCTCCTTTTGAAATTGACAATTAAAAAAATAATTGAGATTCTCTGTCTGCTGTCCCATGTGATACCAACAGTGCTGAAGTTCAGCAGAGGCTGGTTTTAAGTGCTTCGCTTCCTACCTCTGCCAAAGTACCATACTATGGATTCCCATCGCAAGGGGGGGTGACTGGAGGTCACACAGCTTCACAGAAGCTGGCACCTGAAAGAGATGAGCTCCTGCATCCTTGCAGTAGCTCAGGCAACTTGTCTGAAACAGGCACGTATGTCTACAAAGACTGTGCAGCATCTGTAGTAGGGAACAGTTCTAGCACAGTGAGAATGGGAATCCAAATTTTGTGCTTGTGACACATTACCTGGAGGATATTTGCTGATGGGGTCAGGAGCTCTATCATGAAACTCATGAATTTAAAAAGAGGAGGTTAACAGTCCTTTTTTTTGCTCCTGTTTTACTCTGCTACATAATATAGCATTTAAAAAAGCCTGCAGAATGATGATGGTGAAGAATGAATTCAAAAGAATTCCTGCAAGATCTGCAGCTAAGTATGTTACTCACTTTCCAGGCTGTCACTGACTCTACATTGAGCTTGCAAAACAGCGTGCTAATTTAAAAAAAAATTAAATAATTATTTGTTAAGGCCTTTGCATGAATGTATAGAGAGGATTTAAACTACTTAGGTAATTCACACAGCATGCCATATTAAGGTGTGTATACCTTGGTTTTATCTATACAGCTTTATTCATGCACACTTCCACTAGCCTGGAGCAGTCACAGAAAGATTTATATGTGCTTACACATAAATAAGTGGAGGACAGTTTAGCTTGCTCATTATTTTAAAATTCTTAGAGTTACTTTTAAGATACTATTCTGTGAAGTTATAATTGGACAGCTTTAGAAAACAGGATGCCTGCATGTTTTCCAGCTGTTAGTCAATAGATGGTTTCTAAACTTGTAAGAGTTTAAATATCATTACGAATAGTTGCTTCAGCAATTTTTACAGCATTTATTCTTTTCTCACAAATTTGGTCCCTTTCAGCAAACCTTTTCACGCACGTTAAGTTTATGCTTTGGCCACAGCCATGGGAGCTGCTGAGAAGTCACCCATGCATGGAAAAGGATATGCATCTTGGTAATCTATTCACACTCACAACGCTATGTAGTGAGTGGCTTAGAAAAACAGTGGAGCAGCCTGTAAGCCATATCCTGAAAAATCACAGCTGCAAGTACTGTATCCTCATGTAATAAAGAATTCAATTTTATTTATATCTATTATTGGTAGTTTTATTTTTAGCTCAGGTCATGTGTCTCCAAGAATGTCAGAAAATACACGTCTATCATTTTAAGTGAAGTTTCCTCACAGTGAACTTGTGTCAGTCACCGTCTTCTGACAGACTACATAATATCCCTCCCTAGCCTACCACATATGATATACCTACCAGAAAGGAAAAAGCAAATTTTATTAACTCTTCTAAAATCGATCAGAAAAATAAGAAAAACCTAAGAGTTTTCCTTCCCAGAACCTTGCAAGCTCATCACAAAACCCCAAGCTGTAAGGTTCATCTGCTGCCAGAGTACAAGCAAACGGGAGGCCATCAGGGCCGGGTACGGTACCAGTCCCTGGCAAGTCAGGTGGGCCATGGCGGTGGAAGGTGCTGCTGGCCCTTTCAGCGATAAGGCAGCTCATGCGTGTCCTGCTTTGTGCTGTCAAATGCAGCTCTCGGTACTGAAGGAGCGGGGCCTGGCACACCTGGAGCGGTACCTTAAATGGAACAACAGAGTAACAGCAGTACCAGCAGGGCCGGCCGCTGTGGAATGTAAATATTCACATCTTAGGTATTTTTTTTGACTTTTCATGAAGACAGAGAACACCTTGGACACAGTTTGAGCAGGATGGTTAACGAATCCTTAGTTTTGTATAACTTTCCTCTTTCTTGTGTGTGTTTCCATGACACTGAAGCAATAATTTACCTCAGCATAAAAGCAAATCCACAGTTACGAGGGGCAGCGCCATTTACATAAAGATTATTAAAGTAAATGTTGATGAAAGTACTTTCATTTTTGTTCTGAAAGAGCCATTTTAGAATTACATGTAGTTCCATTCTACAAAAATGATAGTTATTCTTCAGAATCCAGCAGACAACCTCCAGCAACAAGAGACTCTGAAACAGTAATAAGTACTTTTCCCTTAGTTAATCCCTAAGTATTTCTCAGAGACATCCAGTATCATTATCTTACTTTAGCTGAAGACAAAAAAATGAAGTGAGTTGCTCATGGCCTCCCAGTAGGAAAATGTATGTCATTGCAGGAAATATGTGGATGGCATCTGACAGATTCTTATTTCTTATACTAAGGAAATGAATCTTCTTGTATAGTTATTTTCCACTTTTTTCCCAGGGCACTTCTATGCAATGAAAATTCTATTTTGCTAATGCATATTATTTTTTAGTTTTATATAACACACAGATTCCTGGAGGCAACATTGCTCCATAGCAATAATATATTAGACAAAACCAGATCATATGGTTCACTGAAATGTTAAATGCTAATACATGTTAATTTTAAACACAGCAAGCAACAGAGCTTTTTGGAGGGAAAGGTTCTCCACAGTTGTTGCACAGAATCCTTTAGGATCAAGTCACTGAATCTAATTACCTTGAATGAATTTCAGTATATTTCCACCCCAAACTCTATGTGTTTCAGTTAATGAATCATTCCCAGGCTTCAGTGAAAGAAAAGATTCTTAATGGACAATAGTCAAAATACATATTAAGGAAAAGGTAAGGAAAAACTGATCACAAGGCACCACAGCAAATTACAAATAATTTTTCATTTTGGAGGCGTAAGCGTTTATTCCAAAGTTTGCAACAGGTTTAGTTTTTGTTATCCCTTTTTCATCAGAAGATGAAACAGATCATGTCTGACATGTAGGTACATCCATTAAACGGCTGAGAACGTCTACCTTATCTGAAACATACTGAAGTCAATAGACACCTTTTCAATCGACTTCAGTAATGAACTTTGTCAAACAATCAATTCTGCCTGGCACTTCCTGCTGTCTTGATTAGTTTAAAAACATAATAAAACTTTGTCAAAGAAACATTTGGAAAACAGCCTTTTGCACTGCAAGAAATACAAAATCTGTTCATTACTTTTTGCTTCCAACATGAGGCTTGAAAGTACCTTGACATATTTTTTAAGGCAATCACCAGCAAATCTCAGCATCTACAGTAACAAGATTCTAGAACAAGAAACAAAATCCTTACCCCAAAACTTTGGTGGCCATGTGATTGGAGAGTAAGTACTGTTTCTATCCATAACATCCAAATAACTAATATGGAATAGTATATCCACAGAGGTGCAGTGGGTTTCTGAATGTTTGAGATTTAGCAGTAGAAGCAATGCTTTTGTGCTGCCAGGGAACTGTGTTGTTTGCCTGAAAGGAAATAGATGTATCACGTTTCCTGCTTGTGGACTCGAATTAGTAAGTGTTCGCCTTATCTTGGAACACCACATGGTTCCCGAGATGGGGAAATAGTTTCCTCCTCGTCATTTCCTCAGCCATAGCAAATTGACTCAGAACAATACCAAATCTCCTCCTCCTCTGAAGCTTTTTGAACCTGAAAATGTCCAGAGATAGAGATGAGAATTCCTTTTTCCTTTAATGATTTTCTGTGTTGAAGACCTTACCTTCCTTAAACGTTCAAAAGCATTTGTATTCAGTTGGAATTTTCAGTAAGGAAGAAATATGTCAAGAGGCTTTTAATAAACACCATTTCATTAGTATATTAATTTAGGGTATGAGGATTGTTCAGTATTTGCCATTGTTCTGTGGGTAGTTTGAGGAACTAGCCGGGCCTGACAGTGTAAATGTAGGCATTAGTGTTTTAATGAGTGTACTTCAAATTTCCTTTGCCAATTCTTTTCCTTTCCACACCCCATTCTAAAATATGAGTTCCTTGGAACACAAACAGGCTTCGAGCTCATTGTTTGGGCAGTTTTAATATAATGCAGTGTTAATTCCCTGTTGGAATTTGTAAGTCCTGCTGCTAAATATAACAAACAGCAATAATACCCGTACAAAAGAAAATAGCTGAGATGTTTAACAACACAGACCCAGAATTCATGGAGAATATATGGAGATCAATAGAATATATGATTTTGTATTTACGTGATAAATTCTGTGGGACCTGATTTTAATTATTTTCCTCTGAAATATATTGCAGATAATAGATGTCTATAAATGTTCTGCTGTGAATGTCAAACCTCTGTTCTCTGAAGAGTTGTATGAGATTTTGCCTCACCCATTGTTAAAAAAATCAGAATCAGCTATAAAACATATATTTTTCAAAATGAATATCAGGAATCCCCCAAATTTAGGAATACTGCAATCTTAAAAGTTGGATCTGGCAGAATTTATTGTTAAAGTCTTTTTTTTTTTTGTTTTGTTTTGTTTGGGACTTTTTTGCATGAAACAGAATTTTAAAAATACTGAGTAAAGGTACTCTGAAAGACAGACAGCTTTTGAAGCTGGTGCTTAAAATGACATATCCAAATACTGAGTTAAACACCTGAATGAAAAAGATCTGATTTCCAGGTGTCTGTGAACAAGGCACAACTTGAAGAAATGCTGGGACTATTTGGTTTGGTTGGGACACAGACACTAGAACAGATGATAAAAATACACAAAAAAATCTATGACTAGGGCTAGTTTTGTGCTGTAAGAGTAGATGGAAATACAACAAAACTGAATTATTGCAAACTGTAAAATGAAGAAATTTAGTGATTTTAGTTTGCTGAATACATCTATTGAGATGATCATTGTAAAACCGAACTAACCACTGACCTAACTGGTTGAAAAGAAGCTGAGTTTAGACAAGGACACTTGTATAGGTAATTAAATCTTCCATTTTATCATGTGTATGAAATATGAAACCTAAATGCTTTGTGAGAAATTCAACAGCAATGAGAAGCATGACGGTTTCTCTCTGAACAGGTTATTCCAGGATGGGAGTTCTCTCGTTTTCCTCAGAAACAAACAGCCGATAGGGGCAACTGTCAGCAGCAGAAGGTTAGAGATACTGGGCCACCAAAGTGTTACCTGGGCCATACACCCATAATGCTTACCAGCAAGTTGCAGCAAATAATGTTTTGAATCAATTGAGGTGATGTGGACTTAAAATGACTTGCTAAGCAGCAGGCTCTCTCAGATGTTTCAAACTCCCTTTCCATTATTTAGTCTAACAAAAAAAAGAAAAAAAGAATGGCAAATTTTTTCAACAGAATTTATCTAAAATAATTACAGTGTATCATACAGGTATACAGAGATATCTCTGTATACAGAGATAGAATCAGAGAATGGGTTAGGTTGGAAGGGACCTTAGATACCATCTAGCTCCAACCCCCCTGCCATGGGCAGGGACACCTCTCACTATACCGGGCTGCTCAAAGCCCCATCCACCCTGGCCTTGAACACTTCCAGGGATGGAGCATCCACAGCTTCTCTGGGCAACCTGTGGAATCTTCACCAAAAAGCTAAAGCAAGTTGGTACATCATAAACCTTGTCTTAATTTATTATTTCAAATCTTAGACTAATTTTGTTTCTGTTTATTTTATTTCTGAGTATACAAGAATTCATTTTCTTGGTAACCCCACCAGTTCTTGTATTCTTCTCTGTTGAGAAGTATCTTTTCCTGAAAACAAAATCATCATAACATGAGATACTCTCATAGGTAAAAACGCCCATCACCATTAATTATACTGGCAAGTATAACACATCGTCACTTCTGACTGATGGAAGACAGAGGTATGTGGAGGATGAGCTGTCAAAAACATTGCTGATGTGAGTTCAATTCCAATGAAATGAGCAGTCTTATACTCCTTGAGAAGAGGAACTGTACTCTTTCCTTAAAGGTTTTGAATGTATTAGAGGGGAGGTGCTTTGATTTTGCAACAGCACAAGGCTTAACCCTGAAGAAAGAATAACACTTTCAGGGGAAATAAATGTGATGGTATTATCATGTATTAGAAAAATTGTGGGCAACCAAACTGTAGGTACACAAGGCACTGCCAGCAGGGAAAGAGCCACCAGCTTCCCTGGCCATGTGCAGGCATAGGAGGAGGACTTGGCACCATTGCCAGCCTGCTCCGGGGGTGGCTTTTGCTTTTATGCATTATGCATTTTATGCATTTTTTCTTTCCCCATTCATATATAACGGTCCTTCTCCGTTTCTCCCCCTCCAGTAAAGCCCTGATTGGCTAAATGTTTTCTACTTAACAAAACACTTTGTTTGTGGAGATACTGGATGCATAGAGATTAATTTAGGTGAAACCACTTTTTCAGCTGGCCAGGGCTCAGGGTGATGACATTTGAGTATGATCAGTAAGCCCTACAACTTGAACCCTGATCTCAGCTACTGTCAATCACTGCCAGACAGAAGGGTCATATCACTGTCACTAGAAGCAAAAAAGGAACTCTGCACCAGAATTTTAAAGCAACATGCTGAAAACTACTTTGCAGTTTTTCAGTTGCTTACTGTTACTGGCACTTCTTGAGTAAACAGGTGTACATGCTGAATTCTCCTGCATGAACCCACAAATCTTCCTATTTCAAATGTAAGCAGAGTTCACTGAAAAAAAAAAGAAAGAGCAGAATGAGCATCCACTGAAACTTTTTCCATCTGGAGATTATGACAGGAAAGATTATGATTTAGACTGGGATTTCCTTTGATTGTTTCATATTTCAGCAGCCTCATATTTGTCCTTGGTTAGTTTTACAGCTCTCCGGATGCATGGAGAAAAACTCAGGAATTTTTGTTCTTTGACCAGTGATGAAAAATGTTCCTGTCTCACATCAAACACATTTTAAATGCTGATCATAATGTGACAAAAGGCAAAGAAACTACAGCTTGAATTTACTGTCTTTAATGACTGACTTCAATCCTTTCAAGACCAAACAGCAGATTTCTTCAGTTTACCTGGCTCAGGTTACAGAGCCTATTGCCACGTGCTGTGTCTATCGAAATACACCTTTTGATATGATACACCTGCTGTGAACGAAAAGAAATATGGCTGCAGTAACATTGTCATCTCAGAAAAAAACTTGGTTTCCTCGAGAGTGTTAGATGTCACTTATCTTTCTCCAGATTTTTCAGAGAAACAATTGTGGGTAGAAAAAAGCATGAGAATTTCAGACATTCCATGTTTTGGGAGGTGTGAAATCCAAAGGACATAAGCTATAAAGAAAGTCCCTCATTGCTAATTATGTACCATTACATGATTGGAAAGGTAACTGTGCAGAATGTGAATACACTTTGTATTTATTGTAACACGTACAAAATGTGTAGATCCAATAATCAATTCATAACTCTGAAACCATCTTTTTTCCCTAACTTTGAAATCTTATATAGTCTACTGAAATGTGACTGAGAGATGTAGAAAGAGGCAGAGAAGATCCCTCTCCTACTGTCTACCAGTCACTTTCATGTTACTGATCTTTTCCATTAGATTGCTGATACTGAAGACGTTTGCATATTTATATGTGTGTGGGAAAGCAAGGGGGAGGGAATTTAAAAAGGGTACACAGCAATATATATTTTATGTTAACACACTTCAGCACTGGTTAAACTTATGACCAGAGAGAAAAAAAAAAAAAAAAAAGAGCCAGGTTTATACATCTGAAATACTTAAATGTTAAAAGGGGGAGTGGGTCCTGCTGGAAGCAGTCGTGGGAAGTCATGTGGGCAAAAGCCAGTTTTACCTTCCCTGCACTGTATTCCCTCAGCAAAGTAATAACTAGGGAGTGTGCTGCCAAGAGCTGGCGTTATGGAGCTTGTGCGGGTCCAGCTGCACACCGGGGCAATGCGGGTCACCCTTGGGTACATAAGGTGGTGAAAGAGGGTGGGGGCAAAGATGAGCACATTGAGGCTAACAGAAGGTCAGGAACTTCCTCTCACTGTTTCGTATCTAACAGCTTGCCTGGTTTGTTGTGGCAGCCCACTTGGAGCTAGCAGTTTGGACTCTAACTTGAAACCCCTAGACTCAAATGTTTATTTTATCAGGAGACTAAATTGTGAGTAAGCGTCCCACAACAGGAGAAAACAAGGTACTGCTGTTGTCTAAGATTTCTTCCCTCGCAAGGAACTGATTAGGTAAAATGGAGGCATAAACTCACCTAGCTTTAACCCTCAAGTTAAAGCCTGATAAATTACTAGAGGACTATATGACATGATTGTTCATTGGGGCAGAGAATTAGTCAGCAAGCCAAAAAATCCCTCTTGGTTCTCTGTTCTGCAAATGCATCCTGTGAGCTACTCAGCAGATGAAAAATAAATCCACCAATATGCCTTTCAAAGGATGGAAAAATTTTACCCAATGGCCAAATTTGCCAGTTTTGCACAAATTTACAATCTAGGAAAGAGATTTGCCACTATGCTCTCAGAGCATAGCATTTCCTTGTCTTCAGCTATGATGCCAGAGGTAAAAGGACAGGGTAGTTGATCTCAGATTTTTTCTGTCCAGTTTGGCTCCCCTGAACCTCCTGACACCTTCAGTGCTGCAGCATGACACCCAGTAGACTCACCTTAATTTGTATTACCATCCTATTCCTTCTACTGCCCATTAAGAAAGGGACCAAGTAAGGGGAGAGAAAGAAACAACACCCAAGCGCCATTCAGTATGACAACAAAATCATATTTTTACATTTTCATAGCAACTGAACTGACAGAGCTCTACAGTTGAGCTGTAAATTTTGTATCTAGCTACCAGCACTGGATAAAAAAAAAATATCTCTTGCTGTTGTATTCTGTCCTACCTGCTGTTAAAAAAATGGAATGACACAGAATCCATTTTCCCCACTCTTTACGGTGGTCTGAACTTTTCAATTTCATTGACAAGTAATGCTCGCAGATATATCTATATTGGTTCACACTGCTTTTCTTTCACAGACATCAGTTTTCTAGTATGAGCAGCATGTGCCTCATTTACATGTACAGTGCATTAACTGTTTAGGAGCAGAACTGTATTTGCCCAGAGTTGTCACCTAGAATTTGATGGACTTGACTCATCATGCAGCCTTGCCTTAGAACAGGAAAAAAATATTCCTAATACTCCTGTGTGCTACTATTTGCATCAGTGGATCTGCGTGGATGTTCAGTACCTCTGGTGTGTTGCTGTTTTGCTGTTCCTAGGTGGGCAAAGACTGTTGTCTGTAGTCCTTTTGCTAAGACATAAACTAGGAGTTACCATTGACGTGGCCTTCATTTTATCACACAGTTAGGCATACCAAGAAACACAGCACACTGGATTCAAGGTATATTTCTGGGATCCATTTTTATATTCATGTTAGCAGAAACAGTTCCTTGCTGACATTTAATTATGTACACCAGATAAGAGCCTAATCCAAACACATTGTTGGTAATGAAAATATCCCTAAACATTCTGAGATATCATAATAGGTGCAGCAGGGGCAGATAAGCATTTAGAAGGTATTTGTATCTCCTGTATATCCAAAATATCTTCAAAAACTGAGCACAGAAGGATGGTAAGAACAAAACTTTTACTGTCCATAAGTTTTTAGTAAGGCTGTTTCCAAAGCTAATTCTTTTATAGATTCCAATGCTCAAAAAAAAAAAAAACCAAAAAACTTCAGAGCCTCTTTATAAAGGATTTTTCCTAGCCTAATATATTACACCTGGCTCGCTTCATTATTTTTTCCAGATCTACATCTGGTCTACCAATCTAGTCATGAAAAAATAGTCTTTGTGGAATTACACACCACCACAGATACAATTTCGGTTTGATTTAGTTAGGTTTACTGTGGGTATACTGCTTGATTTTCAGGACTGCATTTGTTTGATAGGCGAACAAATGGAAAATTGTTTTTTCATTTTTCTAGGCAGTTTATGACAGGAAAAAAAATCTGCTTTCTGAGTCATACCATGGGTAAATGAATAATATGAAGCAAACAACAACAATCATTATGACCCCCTTCATCAGTTTACTAGTACCACAAAAAAAAATTTTAGAAAAACAAAACCTTTTCTGAAGTTTAGAGAAAGAGGAAATCCTATGGGGAAGCTTAAGAATGAAGGGATGATGAACAATTGAAGGAAATTGCTTTTCAGCAGTCATGAATGTTTAATCCTCTCTTCCTCTGACTGACGGATCACACCATAGTGGCAGAGCACCTATTCCTATAAATCCAACAAGCCTGGAACGCACCTTGTGAGGAAATTAGCTGCACTTGTATTTCCCTGTTACGGTATTTTTTATTTGCCCAAGGAGAATTAAAATGTACATGATCTCAGAAGATTCTAAAGTATATAAAGCCAAGATTAATCACCTGGAAAAGTACACAGAATGCCACAATACCTCATTACACTGTAAGTAAAGGTTTTGAGGTCCATAAAGTCCATGGACAATGCACTCTATGCCAGCTTAGTTTGCTTGGTTTTGCCATTATTTATTATGCTTATTATAGTTTCCCCAAGCCATCCCATGGGGCAGTCACAACTCTGTTGTACTTAAGTACTGTACAAACAAATTACAGTGAGACTAGGCAATCAGCATTCCTGCATCGCTGTGCAAACGATTGTTTCCTGTACTCTGCAGGAAAACACCATACTGAAAAGCAAAACTCCAAGCCTTCAGTCATTGATATTTTTTCTTCTGGTGATTTTCTTTGCCCTTCTGCTGAAAGCAGTGATTGAGGTTTAAAGGCATTTCACCTAATGCATGTTTGGCAGGTCTGTCATCCTTGCCTGGCGTGTCAAGCTCCAGATCATTAGCACAGGCCCATTACAAGATGCCAGCAGAAAGCTGTTTGTCTGTCTCACCTCAGCTTAAGCAGAGAAGTAGCCAAAAGCAAAAGCAGCTCCTTGATAAATTTTTAGTGGGAAAAAGACAGAAGTGTCCTGGCAAGGAAACTATTTCCCTTAGCACACTTGCAAGTCCCAGAGAACTTCTTTCCCAAACTGCAGGAGCTTTGCTTGGATGGAATACCACAGTAGTCATCCCTTCCTCATATCCCTTCCTTCTTATCGCTGTAAATCTAGACATGCCAGCACTCTTCAGAGCCACTAATGTCCAGACCTTTGCCCTCACCCATCTAGCCATCCAAGTCATCCCTGTCCCCCATTTTATCCTGTCCCCTGACCCAGACAATCCCTGCTACTCTCACTCTCCCAAGCACCCCCCACACATCTGTACCTGTAACCTTCATGCTGCTGAGCACCCCGGTCCCTCAGCAAGCTAACCAGAGAGCTCCACAGAGAATGGAAATGCAATTACTGACCTCTGGAAACTGGTGAATAATTAATTTACCATTTTCTATTGCAGGTCATTAATTTTTACTGCTCTCAGATGCCTCGCTATTATGGAGAGTAAGCTTAATTAATCTTGTACTGTAAAGGCCAGGAGTTGTGGACACAGGCATCCAAGCACAGAGTGACTGCAGAAACTCCAGATCTAGAAAACAATTTACCAGTAAATACAACGAGCTTGATACTGGTTTCATGTACGCTTTCATACATACTTTCAATTTTACACTGATGAAACTTTCAGTAGAATAACTCCTGAATCATTCTGGAAAAGACCCAGGGGGCAAGAACTTCTAAGATGTAAGACTTCAGAAGCAGGTTTTTAGCATACAGAAGTCCGCCTTAGTACAGAGAACTACACTGACTTACAATGATGATCTGAACAATTAAAAAGATCAGGAAATAAAATTATACAAGATTGTGAAAATATAAAGGGAACAGACATCTTACAGAAGTGAAGCATGCAGCTTACAAAAGTAAAGCAGTTAACAATATGACTACTTGATATGGGCCGGTCAAAGTTAAGAAAGCAAGTGTTTGATAAGACTAAAATGTGGAATTGAAGAGCACACACCAGAAATGACTGCTGACCCTTTCCAATAAGATCGCCTGATTCTAACCAAAGAGCTCTGGACTGATTAGGAAACAGTCCTAAGGCAGAAATCAGACTGTCATGGCAGGGCATGGGTTGAGATTAAAAAAACAGGCAACACTGTGGAGAATTCATTATCTAGACAACCATCACAAATGGTAAGGGGAAGCAGTCATAGGGAGATTCATGTCAGCAAGAATGCTTCCACTTTCCAGTTTTGAAGACAAAGTCACATGTCTCTTGAAACAAGTGTGGCCGGCTCTCAGGAATATAGTATGAAAGATTCCTGTTTGGTGATGACAACCTACATCTGATCTTCATGTAGTATCAGAGAAAATACCCTCTGACTGGCTGATTAATCACTTACTGCCACCTTCTTTCAAAGAACAGTCAATTAACTAAGCAGGCAGGCTTTGCGTTCCTACTCCTCAGCAACAGAAAGCAAGCTGTTTGGATTTTTCTTGGGGTGCGTTGAGCTGACTGGAGTTGCGCTGGGAATTTTGAGATGAGAAAAGAGAAGATGGATGGAAAGCATCTAATATGGTATTCATCAGAAGACAACAGAAAACAGAAAAATCCCCAGGATTCAGAGAGGATCAATGCTGGGTCCTCCCTAGTTTATTCTGAAGATTACCAGGTGGTCTAGCTCTACAGCTGCAAGTTAAGGCATAGATCTGAGGATAGAAGAACCTGGCAGGCTCTGCCTTACATTCAGGGCTCAGAGTTCAGGTTCAGTTGGATCAGTGGTGGTATTTGTGAGACTACAGAGGGTTCAAGATTGTTGGACCACAGGACACGTTACCTGGTTTGTGGTTAAAAGCGTAGCATAGTTTCAGAGCCTTGTACTTAAGCCTATGTTCTGCCAGAAACCGTCAAAGCAAAATGCTTTGGAGCTAGGCAGGGAGAGCTCCAAAACACTGTAAGGGCACAAATCACCAGTGCCTGCCCGAGCTTGTCTTTCAGGTACCAATCTTATTTTTTGGAGGTCAGAGAGACACAGGAGAAATTTTTATCAAGAGAAGCACTTTTCCAAAAGCTTGTTTGTTTGTCCCTCCAAGCACATCACTTAGCAATGATTTGCTCTAGACAGGAAAAGATACTCACCTGCAGCAGTGAGGTAGCAAGAAAGAGTTCCACTGGGACTTCTTGTCCTAGTGGAGGAGCATATTTACTAGATAATTATTGTGATGAATTTTAACTACATTCTCTGTTGTTGTATTGTAGCACCATATATTCCTGAAATAAATGTTGCAGTGCCGAAGAGCACATAGGAAGCATGTTATTTTTCATTGTCTCTGTATTCTGTAATACTCCTCCTTTTTAAAACTCTTCTTTTAAACATGCATTGTTTTACAAGAGTTGTAAAGCTGTTTTAAATAATACCATCTGAAAAAGAAGTTTCTCTGTGCTTCAGCTTTTCATAGAAAACACCAAGCTTCCTATTCATTATGCGTTATTTGACCAAACATAGAGTTTCACTCTTCTAAATGAAAATTATCATGATGCGAAACTTGTGTCTCATGTAAGAATCCTGATGCCCTACAGAAGAAATTCTGGTGCTACCTGTCAACACCAAAAGGTAGAGAATAATATCTGGTAAGAGCAATTGCACAGAGATGACAGATTTGTGCTGTGGAAGTTCTCATGAATACCAAGATGATTCTCTTACCTAATGAATTTAAGATATATTCAAAATGAGGTCAGGAAAGGCTTTGGATAAATTCTTTCACACACACATAGTACACATTGGCTCAGATATGTCTTGTCATTTAAAACAGTTAACATATTTAAAATATTTTTTAACAATTTTTTGATACATTTTGTATCAAGACCAGCATAGAAGTTGGAAAATATAGACTTGGGACTGCAAGCATAATGACAGTGACAGAGATCAGTCACTGCTGTTTAACTGTAGTAATATACCTCAGGGAAGTAATTATTTTAATTTCTTTACATTTTAAGATAAATTATTTTTCCGTTCACACCTTTAAATCTGCAAAGTAAAGAAATGCAATTATTCTGCCTGGTGTTACATCACAAGAAGATAATTCACCAAGTTTTTATGACTTTTCCTGTTAAGATATTTGTCCATGTTTGCTTGAGACTGGTGCTAGCTGAAATTCTGCCCAGTGCTGTCTAAAGGTACAGTTGTCAAAGACATCTTGTCTCTATTAGAATGTAAGGAAATTCAAAATACAGTTTTAGCAGCTGAGAGCTTCTTACTTACTGTTCCTGCCTTTTTGGCCCAGCACTGGAGAACTTTTCGACACAGTACA
>JAVJGJ010000059.1:46509059-46520464 GCA_035590215.1 Microhierax caerulescens | reverse complement strand
AGACACTCCACACACGCGCTTCTCTTTTTGCTCTCCAAGTGTAAAAAAATCTGCCCGTGCTTCTTCCATTTTCTCCTCCTCCTCTCCAGCGCCAAAGCCTTGAGGTCAATCCCAAACTCGCCGCCGCGATCGCCGGGTTCGCCCGTTTTCTCGGGTGCGTTCGAGGTTTTGCCCTTTCTGAGTGCGCGGGTCGAGGATGCCGGCGGGGGCTGCGGCGCGCCCCCGGGGCGCACTGTGTGCTGCAGAGTCCCCGTCCCTGTGCTCGGTCACACGCCGCAGGCCAGCAGGACCTGGTCGCGGGGGAAGATGTGGCCGTTCACACGCGCTCGCCAGGTGCCGGCTTGCGGCTGGGTTGCGTGCGGTGATGGTGCAGAAAGGACAAGCGCACTGCAACAAAGATACACGGAGCCCGTATGCTCCGGTGTGTGGGGTAACTCCCCAGAGGTCAGACCTGCTAAAATACTCACTGCAAGGCTGTTACTAGCATTTCAGCAACCATGTTTTCAACCATCTTTGTGCTGGGGGAAAGTGCTTGTAGTGGCTATTAGTAATCTGCTGTAATAGACCAAATTTTGCAGACTGCTGATTAATTACTTATGTAAATCATCTGCTCGATGCTGAGGGAAACTCCGGTGCTTATCACCGTGCGGAATTTCTACCTGTGTAGCTTGTAGGGAAATAGTATGTGGTGTTTCTGGCTGCCCGCCAGCACTTTTCAAGTGCTGAGCCTGTTGAAAAACTCTTAGCAGGCACGCGCTTTCCTGTAGTAGTAGTGGAGATGGACTGTCTGCTTTCTGTGATCTCTGATAATTATTTTCGTGATTCTTGTGTGCACTTTAACACTTAAACAGATCCTAAGCTATAAACGCTGACGAGCTACGTTAAAATATTGCCACTGGGCAGAGAATATCAGGGTGCTATGTTATTTTAACTGGTCAACAGAAGCACTTTTTTGTTTGTTGTACTAAGTTGCGTGTGCTGAATGACATGACAGAACAGGTTTATGAGGTACAGCGTCAATGTTTGCAGTTACATTTTTGCTGGTAAGAGTCCATATCCATAGGGTGTTTCACACAGTCCTTAAAGCAGCGCTGCTTCGCCAGGCAAAGGGAGCTCTCCAGAACGAGCATGGTGCTGCATGTTGGAGTGGTTCAGTTCTTGTCTTTGCAAACTCTGCTAGATGTGAAAGCAGAAGTAATAGTCTCTCCACTTCCCTCCTGTTCTTTTAATTCCTGTTCTTAGTGCCTGGGTTGGTTGGTTTGTTTAATATTACCTTCAGAGATTATACATGTCAATGGCAATTCTGTGTTGCTGAGTATAACATACCAACGGGTAAGTATGAATCACTGATTAGCCCAAATAAATTTCAGACTACTTTTAAAAAAACCCAACTTTGTTCTATTTTTAATTTAAGTAATTCTGCTAAGTACCAGTAGTTATTTGGACTGCTGCGTTCAATACAGACCCGAGAATTTTGTATGTCTGTATACTTTCCTGCAGCATTACTGTCTCTTTTATTAAATATGAGAATCGTCAAAGGATTTTTTTTTTTTTTGTACTTTGGGAACTTAGGAGCCATGTGAACTTCACTAGAGCCATGCTGAGTTACACAGCCTGCCAGTGAGTACACTGCTCAAAGTAACTTAACACTTTGATACTGGGCCAGGGAGAGCAGAGGCATACAGGGAAGGAGAAGCAGCAACCCCATTAGTATTTAAATGCATTTGGGGAGGAGGTCAGAGTGCCTGGCCCTGAGGAGGATCTTGCTGGGTGAGGTACCGAGCAAGGTGTGAATTCCTGGAGAACTTCCAGGGTCAACACAGAGAGAGTGATTGCAGCAGATCTATGGAGCTTCAGTGGATGAGTCCTGAAGAGACATACACGTACATTCACCCTTTGGACAGGCATCACATTAACCAGTCTCAGTTATGCTTTGTTAAAGGAAGTCAGTTGTTACTCAGTATTTTTTTTTTCTAACGTTGTCTGTAGTTCTTCAGAAAGTACATACATCAAACAAAACCGAGTATTTTCATGCTTCCTTGTTACCATGGCTAGTGACAAAACTTTAGAGCTCGTGTGTCTCCTTAGAGGTCACAAAAATAACTGCAGCGATGTACCTCTGAAGCAAGTAAACTTTTGCCTTTGTTGCACTCAAAGGCACAAATTTAATGGGGAAAACAGGTGCTTCAGCTTTCCCATTCATATAGCAGCTGTGTCTGCCCCATGCTCACAAAGTTACACTTCATCTGAGCTTTCTTGCTTGGGAGCTGTGCAGAAGTACTAAAAAATTGATGCTTACTTGCTTATCTAGGTTTGACCCACCCTTTCCTGAGATGCGTCAGCGTTTTTTATTTTAGTGGTCTTTCTTTTTTTTTTTTTTTTTTTTTTCTCTACAGATGTACCTTTGCAAGAGCTTTCTGCTATAGGTTATATTATGACATAGAAATCCTAGGTGCTGTATCAGTATTAAAACAGAAAAATCAGAATAGCTCTCCTACCTTACACATTATGTCCAAACTTCACTCTGTCCTATTTGCTTGTGTATTGTGACCTCTGATCTTAATCTTGACCCTTTTTTGTCTGCACAGATAGTAAGCTCTTTGAGGCAAGGATTATATCCTCTGTTTGTAGAAGGTAATGAGCTACTGACCCCAGTCTTCTGCTATTACCAGCATCTATATAAACTATAATATATTCCTGCAGAATTTCAATAGCGGGATTACTAAACTGTAGTATACACTAAATCTTTCATATCAGAAAGAGAGCAAATGACCTTTCTTTGAATATATCTATCAATGTATGCAATATGTGTTCTTCCCAATTTTTCTACAAAATAGTCTCTGCCTTCTGTTTCCTCCTAGAACACTGAATTTTCTGTTCCATTGGAATTACAGCTTTCAAGACAAGAACCAGAGTTTCAAACCACTGGATTTTTTTCCCAGCCACTACAAAACCTAATAGAAAAGTAGAAAAAAAAATGTTCACTTGCTGAAATGTAAATACATACATAGGCATGTGCATGACTAGGTTCCTACAAATAATTTTTAAATACTAGAGTAAAGTTACAGGTAAAGCATAGAAAAATTGTGTTCCATATATGCCACAGATTTAAATGTCAGATGTGCAAATTACTTGAGTCTTGCAAATTGTTAGTTGTGGTTGCAGACCCTCAGCCTTCTGCAAAATAAAGAACTTTTGTTCAGCCCCAAACAATGCTGAAACATACCTAGAGGGACCAAAATAATCTGGAGCTCGAGAAGGGTTCCAGACTTCTCTCTCTTTTCATCCCCATGCTCCCCGAGAAAACCAAATTTCAATGACTCCAGGTAACTACTGTGCATCAGGTCACATTGGGCTTGGATCACCAGTGGGAACATCTTGTTTCGGTGTTCCTGTTTCAACTTGTTCCTTGTCAAAGATTGTAATCTGTCTCTTTTTCCACCTTTTTCTGTTCAAAAGCAATCCACGCGGTAGAGAAAGGAAGCACAGAGTGACTGTGTTTGGATTCAACTATCACAAACACCTGTCAGAGCCAAAATTGCATTTTCCGTGATCTTATGTGGTGCACAGTTATGCATGACCCGTTTGACTTGGGAAAGTTCCAGTATGCACTGACTTGTGCTACACTGAGATTAAGTGAACAACTACATATTTGCAATTCAACCATCTGTAACGATTACCAAAGGGACTCTTCTGTTGGCCTGGATTTTGGAAGACCAGTGAGGAGGTGCTGCATTTTCTTTGAAGATAGCTTAAGAATCATTTTGGATCACTTTACCCCACTTCTTATTCCCACCTCCCGATTTTAGTATCTCCAGTAGGCATTACCAGCAGCTTGACAGATTTATTCAGATTAGTTTACAAATGGATTCTTAATTTATCAGCTAGAAGTTTTCAGTATTCTGGGATGAACTTTATCAAGTTTTTTCTACTTTTAACTTTGATTTTACTTCAGGTGGTGCTGTTACCTTTTCTGTTGTGCCTCTATCAGAATTGTCTTCAGTGGAAAAATCGGTGTAATACTGACTGAGGCAAATGAATCTCCACTTGATCTTATTTTCTGCTTTCTTTTTACTTATCTGGCTAAGAACCATTTGCTTGCTGTCTTTAATTCCTTAGTCTAACTCAGCTGGTCTTCCAGGAAATCTCTCTTTGTCCCTGTAGACCGTACACGCTATGACAAAGCTCTTCTCATCCTTTTTTGCTGCCCACTTATTCCCGACTGATGGCTTTTCCAATTACGTCTGGAGCAGCTTTATTCTGCATAGGTGTACGGTTACTGGACCTTAAAGAAATCCCCATCCTGCTTTACAGGGGAGAGACTGGGGCCTGCAGTCTAGTTGACTTCTGTAACTGGTTTCCCTTTTATTTGTTTTTTTTAAGCAATGTCTGTTTAGTTGATCTCCTGACCTGCTTATGTACTTTGGGTTATTCTTCTAATAGTTTGGACTACATTAATCTCTTCCTTAGTCAGAGCTATTTTCTATGATTAGCCTTTTTTCACCCTCACTACTCACTAAACCCCAACTGGTTAAAATAGCTGGTTCTGTGATTTTTTGATCTTTAAAAATTCAGTTATGACCTCCAGAAAATTCTGGTTCCTACCTCTCTGTGAATCATTTATTCCTGATTGACATGAGGATCACGACTGTCTCATGGAATCACGTCCATTCCAGCAGCATCTATCACTCTGGCAGCATTTCCAAGACCTCTTATGTTTCAGAAACAGAACCTGTGCGTCAAAGTGGACCTCTAGCACTACAGCAGTAAACCATGCTCGGAAATTCTTTCCTGGAAATGTTTTTTGACTTGGTTGGTTCTGTACTGCTGTTTCTTATTGTGGAAGTCTGCCTCTTTGTTAACGTAATGGTGGTCCAGCACTGGACCTTATTTCTGTTGTTCCTGACATTCTGTTCAGTTCGTGTGCTATAGTAATAATACAGTGGAGTAACTGAACTAACAACTATTAACATTTGAAATTTACTTCTAGCTGCAGAAGTTCCTTGAATTTATTACTCTGTTTTTTGTCCTCTCAACTACCTCTTTTTAATGTATCCCAGATTAGAAACAGTCCCTTTGCTGCCTGCCACCTGTCTATTTCTTGCTCATATCAGTATCTTTACTTACTGATCTGTGTTTATCTTTCTTTGTCTGCAGTTTCTTTATCCATTGCTGCTATAATGGGAGATTACAGAAGTCTAAAACTCTACAACCCTGCTTTCACAACAGTAGCAGTCTTTCCCAAGCTGCTGTATGTGGCATCAACCCGGTGTAGTGGGAATCTACAATTTGTGCTAACGTGAAGGACAGTCAGAGAATTTTTTTACCCTTTTTTTGTTCAGGTTTATTTTCAACCATTATTGCACATCTTATATGTTGTCTGCACCTAGCAGATGTCTCTCTGTTTTTCTGGAACCATGCTGCTGACAGGCCTGTCTGTTTTCCTTTAATGTGTTTTATAAACTTTAAGAACTGAAAAATAAAATACAACCTGGTCTTGCCAGTGATACTGTCTGGGTTTACCAATAAAAGGAAAATACATTTTTTTTTTTTTTTAATTGCAGATAAATCAAAGCATTCCAGAGGACAATGAAAAAAATGGCAATTATACTAGGGACCCAGAAGAGTTAAATCATAATAGATCTAGTGTTTTCCTTATCTCTTCCATAGAACAGACACCCTCCTTTTCTGGCACTTGAATAGAGGAACAATGCAATCCAGAGAATTGTAAACTGCATATTACTATAGCAGATTACTAGGCCTAATTGTTTTTGCATGAGAGAAGATCACATTTCCTCTCTTCATCTAAAAACAGAGTACAGGGATATTAATATAATAAAATAGCATTAGTGTAACTTTATCCATTAAATCCAGTGAAGTGGCAAATGTAGTAAAAAAAAAAATATCTAATTTATATGCAAAACCATTCCATTTCACTCTTGTGTATTCATTCCCTGTATGTTCAGACCAAAAAATTAATAATAATGAATAATCACTTGTTGAATGCTAAGGCAGAGGATAGCTTATATAGTTCTTCAGGTTTATTTCAGGCTCAGATTTATGAGATTTAAGCCATACACTTTTTTAAAAACGTGTGCATTTTGAAAACATGTCCATCTGAAGATATATCTTTGTGTCTGGCACTGAAATGAAAAATTAATTTATTACAAATGATTTTGTGAAACAGCTATGAGAATATTTAAGATATTAATATTTACAAATCTAAAAAAATACAATCGTCCAGTAGGAAAAAAAAATCTTTTATGGCAGATTTAACTATTTGTAACAAATTTAACTATTTCTAGAAATTAGAAGAAATTTCCCCTCTGTGTTACATGGAGTAGCTGACTGCGCATGTAGGTTTTCTTGTTCAGTGAAGCTTTAGGTGTTGGTGAGAAGGGCACGTGAAGCTTCATTTCATCTATTCCGCTGATGTCTGTGCTCTGAGCTGTGGTTTTCTGCCAGTGGAGGTGACTGTACATGAGAGTCTTTCCTTCCCACCTGTACTAACTTAGTGTCATCTTTAAATGAGTTAATTCCCACTGCTTGCAAAGGAGCTTTTCAATAAGGAGCCATATTTAGAACTGCAGATTCTTCTTATACAGCATATAATTTAACGTCAGCTAGATAAATTATTAATTGCAAGTCTGCCATTTATTGCTGCACAGTGACTCAGCCTGCTGTATGAGTAGATAGAAGATGCATCTTCATTACAGTCTCCCAGACGCTTTTAACTTGGAGTTGGATCAGCATCTTCCACAGCTCTTCTAAATCTGTTCATGTACAGATGATTTACACCAGCTCTGTTGTGGCGTGAGTGGGCTGGTATTCTGATATTACAGCTGCTGTTAGCCAAAAAGCAGTCAGACAAGGCATTTTTAATACCTCTTTTCTCTGCCCAACAATTAGTCTAGCAGCTTGCTACTGAAAGTCACTGTACCTTGTTCATGGGACTGCTCAAAATGTTAGCAGTGTTACTGCTGCAGAAACAAGGCTTCACGTAACCCGCGCTGTCACAGACATTTCTGGTTTGGATGGGGCTAGACAACCTGATGTTTCATTTAAATATTGCAAAGGATGCAAAGTTCACCAAGCTGACATGCGTGGGCATGAGCAACAGAAAACCTCCCGCGGCTCCCTGTCTGTGTCAGGAGCTGTTTTGTGTCTGCGGTGGGAGAGAGCTCGGGCTGCCGATGCTCTGTGCAGCCGTTCAGCAGCGCTGGGGACAGTCAGGCCCAGCCAGTGTCGCAGCTGAGAAGTGTGATGGTGGCACCTTCTCATGCCTGGCTGTCACAAGGGTGAGGCTTCCTAGCTGCCAGGGTGCCTTCCCACCTTTGGGAAGCGGTGACTGATACACGCAGTCTCTGTGCACCCCAGGAAGGGTGCGGGGCAAAGCCTGGAAGGTGGAAAGGGGGCAGGAAGGAGGCCCCTGAAGGAGAGAGCAGGCACGTGTGGGAAGAGAGCAGGGATACCAGTCTCTGGATGTCTTGTGCAAAAGTAGCGGTAATCCGGCGGGCGTAGGGTACCAGCCTGGCTGCGGCGTGCAGAAGCCCAGCCCATGCACGTGGGTGGGCTTCACAGGCTGTTCTGCACCTTGACCCATCGGAAACGTGCTTCCCTCCGCTCCCCTAATTTAAAGCCAGTATGAGTCAGCTCAGCTGAGCAGCACTTACGTATCCAAAATACAAAGTAAACATACAATAAAAACAGCAGTAAGAGGGAAAGCAGGTTTTTCCTTGGGTCAGGCAGGATTTGAAGGGTCAGAAAAGGAAATGTTGAAATTTCTTTTCCTCTGGCAGCACTTCACATGTTGACACAGCTCCTTTGGGACAGTTCAGTGTGCCTAAAACTGTGCAGCCTGAAGGCTTGCCTACATGGTGTTGGGGGACTCTAGTCTCTGACAGACCTTGGAGCTGGGCAAAAAGGGAGTGTGTAGCAACAACAAACCCTCTTGTACTTCTGATACGGACCAACTGCACGTCATCTTGAATTTGGGATGCACCTAGTGTGTGTAGTATAACTCCAATTAGTCTTGGCGTCTAAATACTCAGTTCTTTCTTGACAGGGAAATAGGTGCATACATATACAATATGTACTTGTTCCTCAGAAGGTAACATGTTATTGATAACATAACCTGAATAATCTGATTTGATTTTTTTAGTCCAGCTTTATAGTCACATAGATTTATTATTGTTACACTAGTGTTAAGTTCATGTAGCAGTTCTAGTTCACAGCTTTTGATGTTGAATGATCAAAAATACAACATCGTCATACACTAGAGAAGTGAATGCACATACAATTTTATTTAATAATTAAGTGTAGAGGAGTGCAGTGGGTTGATTAACATTGATAACACGCAGCTGTGGCCTTGCTGCAGAGGCAGTGGGTTGATTGACATGGATGATGTGCAGGTGTAGCCCATTCCCACTAAGTGGTTAAATAGCCCTGAGGAGTGTGGGAGAGGGAGTTGGATGGAGGAGGAGTGGTGTGGTCTGGCCTCTGGAGGAAGGAGAAACAGCATGGATGGTAGAATCTGACCAATGGTAAAGCCTTGTTGCAGCCTACTGGGTTGATTGTGCTGCAACAACTAAGTATACGAATCTCAGTATTTCAGATTACAGCACGTAGTCTAGTGGAGTTGGGGATTATCCTGATTGATGAGTTACTATTACGTGCACCTTCCTAGCATGGTGAAATTGAACGATAGTTGTACAGTTCTTTGGTTTTACAAGCGGTTTCATTTTTCCTCCTTTATACCTAATATTATTTAAGAAGTATTACAGTATTACTTTTAATATATATAATATTATTGTTATTTCTAAAACAACATCCACAAGCATCCTCAGGAAAGCATTGATGTCTGGTGCATTGCCAGTTATTTTTAATGATTTGTTTTTACAGCTTCATTCCACTGATGATTGCCAAGCAAGCTTTCAGCATTAATTGTGTCTCTGGCTGGGGTGTATGCAGAACATAACCGCTCTTTATGTGTTAAAATGGCTATTAAGAGTCAGACTTCTTAGTTTTGCAGAGCTGGTAAAGGTTTTGTCTAAGCCTTGGTACTTTCTCTCTCAGGTGCCGAGGTTGCGTGCCAGCACTGCTCCCCACCCCTGCGAGGGCTGGCGTTGGACTGGAGGCATCTGGCTGTCCCAGCCATGCAGTGCCAGGGCTGAGGGTTGAATGCTGAGGAGGCCAGCGGAGATCGACACCTCACCGAGGTCGGCAGCTTGGAGGGAGACGTCTGTCAGGGAAAGTGGACTTGCTGCAAAGAGGTGATGGCTTCGTCCCGACTAGTGGCAAGATCTAGAGATATTGCCAATGTCATGCAGCGACTTCAAGGTAAGAGACTGACTTGGGATGGTGTTCTCTGCCATCCATTCATAAGTGGATGTTCCTACTTTTTACTGTAGTGCACAGCCAGGGCAATATTTCTGAAGTTTAGTAACTTTTCTAAACTTATCTACTGGAAAATATTGGTAGTATATCTGAAGGGCTCTGATTATAAGAGTCATTTGGCATAGCATTAATAGTGGTGTGTAAAAGCAGCTGATATGGTGAACATGGACCCATGGGACAGGACACTGAATTGAAGATTAAGAGATTTTGGTTCTGTTTCTCCTACGTGATGTGATTGTGCATCAGTTTTCTCATATAAAAGATAATAGAAATTGCATCTGTCCTTTTCTGAGCTATGAAGTCTACAGGTAGATCTGCTCTACTAATAAACTAGTATTTATTAGGTTAGCAATAGTTGTTGTCTCCAGAGGAAATTGTACCTCATTATATTGTTAAGCATTGAAGAATTCATAACTCAGTGAGCTAATTATCAGTGCTGAAATTGGTGACCTTTCAGATAATGTATCACAGGACCTTTGCAGTATTCGTTAATTATTCATTATGTTTTTAAATTATTGAAATGAAGCATTATTAAATAAAGTTATCACTTTATTTTTTTAGGTGTTATACACCTAAATGCTGCAGCTAAAAGCTTGCATTCAGAATGTATATTTTTGTTCCAATGATGATATTGACTAGAAAAAAAATGTCAGTGCTGCTGTAGGTTTCTCTCCTGTTAACTTTTTAAACTTGATTATAAATCACTGACCTCTTATTTTCTTTACATACCAGCTTCCACTGACTTCAACAAAAGTTTATATGTACAGAACCCTTGCTGTGCCCTTCTGCACCTTCTAGATCTGGACGCTTTATCTTCCTGTGGCTTTTCCTTCCATTTATTGTTTTTCAGTTCAAGACATCTGAACTCAGCTTCCCAGCCACCAGCTACAACTAGCATGCATAATTTTCCCATAGCCTCTGTAGATAAATACAAGAATAAAGTTGCAGGGTCTGTCCTAGTTAGACCTGCTACAGTGCTTTCGAAGCTTAAAGGGGGCTTATAAGAAAGATGGGGACAGACTTCCTAGTATGGCCTGTAGCAATAGGACAAGGGGTAATGGTTTTAAAATAAGAGGGTAGATTTAGATTACATAGAAGGAAAAAATCCTTTACTGAGGGTGGTGAGGCACTGGAACAGGCTGCCCAGAGAAGCTGTGGATGCCCCATCCCTGGCAGTGTTCAGGGCCAGGTTGGATGGGGCTTTGAGCAACCTGGTCTAGTGGAAGGTGTCCCGGCCCATGGCAGGGAAGATTGGACTAGATGATCTTTAAGGTTCCTTCCAACCCAAACCATTCTATGATTCTCCCATTCCAGAATGCTTCTGCTTGATGTTCTTCAGCCTTTTGTACAGTTATTATCTCTTTCCTTGCTATTTTTATTTGTGCCTCCCAATTTTTAGGCTGCGATCTTGGACAATGGTTGCTCAAAGTGTCTACAAACATAGAGCTAGGAAGTATTCCTTGCCTAGAGAATTTGTGGTTTAAACATTCGGAGAAATGAATGAGGGAAGGCAAGGGTACAGCATGGCAACGTTGCTCACAGAACAGGCAAGGGTCTGAGTATACTCTGTGTGTGTGTTTATCTATCTTGGTATACTATATACTTAAAAGAATTAATGTTCTTAGTAAGGGTTCCAGATGAGAATATGATAGATGAATATGAGAATAAATAATGAGAGAGTCAAAGCCAGAAATGAATAATTATGAATTTTTGAGACCTTCTGAGGATTATGAAGAAAGGCATATGAGAAATGTCAGCGGTGCTTGAAGGTTATGGAGGCATATTGCAAAGCAAAGGATCAGGGAGCTGAGCTGTGTTCAGGGAGGATTATCTGGGCTGGTACTCTGAAGCGATGAGTAAGGAGGATGCTACAGGAGATATTTACAGAGCATGTAGACTATTAACTCTCAGAAAGACATTGAGGTACTGGAGTGTGTCTAAAGAAGGGCAATAAAACTGGTGAAGGGTCTAGAACATGAGTTATGAGGAGGAGCTGAGGGAACTGGGCT
>JAVJGJ010000059.1:46486401-46508959 GCA_035590215.1 Microhierax caerulescens | reverse complement strand
CTGGAGTGTGTCTAAAGAAGGGCAATGAAGCTGGTGAAGGGTCTAGAACATGAGTTATGAGGAGGAGCTGAGGGAACTGGGGTTGTTTCGCCTGGAGAAAAGGAGGCTTAGGGGGATAGCCACCTGACAGGAGGCTGTAGCGCGGTGGGGGTCGGTCTCTTCTCCCAAAGAACAAGTGTTGGGACAAGAGGAAATGGCCTCAAGTTGCACCAGGGGAGGTTTAGAGTGGGTGTTAGGAAACATTTCTTCACTTGAAGGAGAACATGCAGTTCAGGAAATGACTGACTCGCCATCCCTGGAGGTATTTGAAAGATGTGCAGATGTGGCACTTAAGGACATGGTGGGCTTGGCAGTGCTAGGTTAATGGTTGGATTTGATGATCTTAAGAGGTCTTTTCCAACCTAAACGATTCTATGATTCTTTGACTGTTATATACTAATTTTCTAAACATCTGTGAAGCTGTTGCTGACAAAACAGCTGTTCTGTTTATTTGAACTTTGTGGGGGTTTTTACATAATAGTTTTTAATTTCTGTGTATTTTGCTCTGTTGAAATATAATATGTAGTTCAGTCTGTTATGTTTGTGGGTTTTTTTTCTTTTCAGAAACTGAGCAACAATAGTTAAGTGACTTTTTAAGTGAAGACATTTCAGAAGAAATTGTAAGAACTAAATGTACATTTGGCATTAAATGTTAGTTTGAAGTTATACCTGTAAAAAAGTTTCTAAAATTCTAAAAAAAATCTAAGATTCTTTGCTTCTTAGATGAAATCAGTTCAGCTTTGTATTTCTGGGATTTGAGTTTTGCTGCAGAAGCACTACTTCACTAGTTCAATAAATCACGTGTGCCAAGGCTGGAGTGCTTTGAGCAGAAATCTTTTTTTTTTTTTTTTTAGTCTGTAGTTCTGCATTATGGATGAGCAGGTAGTCTGCACTTGGACTGCCTTAGCCCTTGTGAATTAAGGTTGCTCCACCTTTCAGCAATTAGTCATCTGAAACAGGAGCAGGTATGGACATAGAAACTCAGAGGTATTTCTTGGCATGTTTGCATGGTAGCCCCGAATAGGTGCAGTTGGAGCTGGACACATAGCTAGAGGAGAGAGTGGAACTGGCAGTCTTCAGTGTAACATGAATAGAGATGGTTTGGGGATCCTCAGTCAGTGCCCAGCAGCAGTTGTGCTTTACGACACAGTTACCTACAACTGCGTATCATCTGTATTTTTAATGCCTGCCTTATATTAGCACTATTCACAGAATGCTGTGGGTTAGTTTTTTTCTGGATTGTCCTTCCTTCTCCTCCTTAAGTTTTGGCTCTCCTTTTCCTTCCTTTTACATTCTACATTTATTTTTCATGCTGTGGCAGCAGTAGCCATCAACCAAACACTAGATTTTTTTCTATTTAGCCAACAGGCACTTTGTTAATATGTACCTTCACTGGTGTTTTTCTTCAGTTGTTTTCTCTAAGTCAACAGCGCCAAGAGTTTAACATTAAGCTAAGCCGATTTAACAGATGCCTACCGCTGAAAGGAACCTTGCCTCACTGCGTGCATGTTCCCAACTTTCTTTCCACCAGTGTTCTTCCTTCTCTTACCGTAGACCTGAACCAGCTAAAAATTGGTTTGTGGAGGTCAGGTGAGCTCCTGGGAAAAAGGCAAGTGGCAGGGTCTTCCCTTTCAGTACCATTTGCTGTTTTATCATCTGCAAAATAAGATTGCAAGATCACATTTGTAAATGTAAGCAAAACTGAAAAGGTGTGCTTGGTCAGGAGGGCACGCTGCACACCTTGCACAGCTGAGTTTTACCCCCACATCACAAGTACTGCCCCAGTTAAGGTTTCCTTCTGTCCAGTTTGCTGGTTCCATGTAGTCATGCTGCTATGCTTTCTCTTTGCAGTCTTTCACACTCTGAAATGTCCCAGCTCAGTTCCTGCAGCTTTCTTGAATTTGGAAGATTCTTGGGTTACAACAGGTGCCAGGGTAAATTATTAGTCTCTCAGGTGAGCAGGTCTTGTAACTAAGGCTATTCATTACTCATTGGCAGTGCATTAAGGGAAAACAGACTCTTTTGACTCTATTGACTCTGTAGACTATATGACCTGAAGGCCAAGTAAATCTAAATGATGAAGTGGGAATCTGAATAACATTACAGCCCAAGTGTTACTTAACAGGAGGAATTAAAGCAGGATTTGAATTTTCCTGCTGAAAGCAGGAGGAAATTTAAGTTAATACTATTTCAGAACCAAATATTGAAATACAAGGTTTATGTGTGAAGGGTAAGACAGCTGGAAAAAACATCAGAGCTGAAAAAAAGTCATTAAAAGGTAAAAAAAAAAAAAGAGTGAAAAGAAATCAAATGTTTTCATTTATACAACAAAAACATTTGAAAGGGTTAGGCTACAGCTGGGGGTATTCAGGTTAAACATTAGTTAACATTGGATAAGGAATGTTGCTAAGGCTAGCTGTAAAATCACCATTGCCAGAAGTATTTAATTCTGGTTTATGCATATGGGAACAAATGCTGTGAGAATCTACTTGAGGTTTCTTCTGACCCAGGTATGTGATAGTAATAATCCGATGTATGGCTGGCAAAGATAAGTTCTGAGCTACCTGTAGATATTGCAAAAACATAGGTGACAGGATACAATCGAAACGTTTCACTAGTGGCACAAATTACTTAAGTTTGCACTGAATTCTAGGTATCATGTTGTATTAGTATGTTTTGTTATATAGAGCAATAAGTATCTCGGTGAAAAGAACCATGTAATTTTATTTTGACTGCAGTTAGCTTTCATTTTGTGTTCTTACTGACAGCATACTCCTAGGGCACTCTGTGCAATTCAGCATTTATTTTGATGAAGCATGGTCCTATTTTTTTAATTTTTTGAGGGGTTTTTTTTGTTAACAAATTCAAAGTTAGTGGTTTAAAAGACATTTTAAATTATTTTTTTTAAAATTCAATATTGCCATTTTATTGCTTACACTTTTCTGCTGCTTTTTCTCCCCAAATTAATTGTGTAATGTAAATCAGCATATTCCTAGATACTTTTTTTTCTTGCTTGCACTTCTGGTGGTCACAGCACTGTCCTCAAGGTTAGTTAAACTAACCTGTGCTCCTATTCCCTCTTGGTTGATGGCCAACCAGAATGCAAAGCGCTGAAGATCACACAGGTAGCATAAATGACAGACATATACTTGCATTTGAGTTGCTATTTAAGAAAAATTTTATTTTTTTTTAATTTTCATGTGGGATAACGTATATATTTAGTGCAGAAAATGGTTGATGTGGTAGTGCCTTACACTGAAATTGTTTTCATTTGGTCTGGAGGAACACAGTTCAAAAAATTCTTCTTATATGCTATTAAAACACCAAGGACAGGATTAATTACGCAAAATAGAAGTGGATCTTCCTTGTGTCGTTTTATAGGCAGTGGTTAAAAATGCTGTTTCTAAAATATAGTGGATATACAAAATATGTCAGGCATCTTGTATTTTATACAAACCTGCCTTCAGCAGCTCCACTCTGCTTGGTGTAGTTTGACAAGTTCCTCATATGTAGGCATCCACACCACAGTTGTTTAATGTTGGTTGTGATAAATCCCCTTCTCGGGCTCAAAAACTGTTTTAATTTAAGACTATCTTAAAATAACATCTGCCATATTTGTTACTGGTGTGAAAGGGGTGATATTTCAGGAAGTCTAAATAGGAACAATTATGTGTCAGTTTTGAGGGGTTATTGAAGATAAAGATTTTGAGAAAGAAAGTATTACGGTGACGAGTATCTTTGAGAGCATCTCCTCTATTCTGACAGGCAGCTAGACAGACAGTTATTTTAGTAACAGCATTGGGTTTTGGGGCATCAGAAAGCAGAGTATCTTCAAAGTATTATGATGTCAGGTGGTTCTGTGCAGATTATGACATTTGTCACTTGCCTGTTTTGTGACATCTAATTAATTTCCTGTTTATATTAGAGTATACGGCAGGCCTGAAAAATTAAACTCTATCTTCTCACAGCTGTGCCGTAGTATCTTCATAGTGTATAAAATGTACAATACATCTTGTACATTTTGCTGTATTACTAATTTTGAACATAGCAAATTGTCATCATCGTAGATAACCCTTCCTCTTGGAATGCCATCTCAGTTGTTTTTTAATACTAGAGTAACTGAAAATTACAGGGGAACATGTCTCTTGTCCCTAGTTACTAATTAATAAGCATTAAAATACTTTTGTAGAGGAGCTGTTGCGTGCTTGTATACTGATGTAGAAAATTCTGTGATGTAAAGGCAAAATATTTCAGTGAGAAAGTTCTACTGTTGTACTCTAATCCTGGCTTTCCCTTTTGTGGAAATCGGAGGCATCACCACCTTTATCAGGATGATCATATACTTCAGACAATATATGTGCAGGTAGATAAAGCACACAGATAAGTAACACCTAACAATTATTAGGAATTTATTCCACATGCTATTTCTAGAATGCAGTTTTTATTTTGCACTTTAGACTTCATTTGCTTAAAAAAATCCTAGTTTCTATCACAGAGCTGCTCCTTGTGAGTCATATCATGGAATTCTAATTTTAGACTCACACAGAGGTTTGTTAGATGGCAGTTGTATGTATCCAAGTGAATCCTCTATTAGTGTGTGCAAGAAAACAGGCTACTTGTTCTGTCTTTCATCTAAGATGAGAAGGAGCCTTATGAAGGAAGTGTCAACAACCTATTAAGAATCCAACAGTCTGTTTAAAAAAGAAGACAGAAAAAAATAAAAAACAAACCCAAACAATCCAAGAAAATAAACCCAACCCTAGCTCTTTGGAATTTATTTCTTCATAGTGAACAAAGAGATGTTTGAAGTTCCTGTAAAATGCAATATATAACTGATTACTTACTTGCAGAGCTAACGTTTATATTCAGATTCTGGTTTGTTGGTTTTTGGGGGTGTATTTTTTATTTTTCTCCTTTGTTAGTAGACACTAATTTGGGGCTAGTCCACGCAGAATGATCTTTTCAGAAGTGCATGAAGGAACTAGGACTAACAGTAAAAGCTAGCCTCCATCCCATCCAGTGAAACAGATACAGGTTTATTTTGGATCCTCAGTGATTATTTTAGTTCAATGTCAGAACTGTTAGGGAACTAGTAGAAAAGCATCCTGATATTTCAGGGTAAGTAACCTCCAGGTAAGCATGGAAGAAGCAGTAATGCCAAGTTACTACTTGGTGAGAACAGCTCCTCTTAGGCTCCAGCCCAGCCCCGGCACAGCCTGCCTTTTGGCCGAGACCCCACACCTCAGCTTGCTCTCCCCTCTACAGTTTCTCTCTCTCTCATGCTTTTCCTGCTGAGGAGTCATCGCTGTTATTGTACAGTGTTGTGAAATATTGTTTGGAGTTTTGTGACATGGAACGTAAACATTAACATATTATGAGACATAAATTGTGAAGCTTCTTTTACTGTAATTTCACTAGATTATATGTAATTACGTGTCAGTATTTGTTACGTAGTCTTCAGTACTTTTAAAAGCATTATGCCCTCACTGATGCACGTTGGTTTAAGTGCCTATGGAGAACATGCGTAATCTTTTTTATAACACTGTTAGGCTTGTAACGTAAACCTGCAGACCCAATGAATCTCCAAGCTAAAGACTATTTTATATGCCCTGATATGAGATACATCTGGAATATTTAATAACATCTTCTATCTGCATAGCTCCTGTGGCAGCTGTTGTATTACAATGTAGTTTACCCAAATCACCAAATTTCTTTTTAGCTATGCCAATACAATTCCCAGGGAAAATTCATCATCCCCTTACAGAGATGCTGAAGGCCTAAACAACTGTGATATACTGTTCCTATCCCTGCACCTTACCCATACAGGCCAGCTGGAGTAGCTTGTCATAACTGCATAGGCTGTCATACCTCCACCAGGTTGCCTGGACGTCATCACTGGCGTACCTGGAGGGGTGCAGCTCCTTCACTGTATAGTGCAACAACTGCATGGTGGCGTGGACTTGCTGTACATCTTTATTACTCAAGGTGCTATTGCAAGAAATCCAGTCGCTTCCAGACCTTGTGAATGCAGCAGCTGTTCTGTAAAGGCTTTATCTTAAGCTCATTAAAAAAAAAAGAAAAATCTTCTTTCCGTAAGGTGAAGGGAATGAACAGTAACGGCAAATAGTAAGAGAAGAGCATTATTGTTAGCTTTCTGGTCTTGAAGGGGAAAGAAACCACTTTACACACAAGATCCCAGCATTTAAGAAGATATGAGGCCAAAGCAAAATATTTACTTGCTTGTAGTGCCTAATAGATGAAAAAAGAAAAATAGCTCACTTGAGAATGGAGACTGTAGTCTTCAGACTGGACTGTTGGTAAGAAATCAGGGTTATTTGTGGTAAATTCAGGTTTTGGACTGTGCTTTCATTGTCCCAAGGAAAATGAAAGTAAATCATTATTGCAGTTGAGCTTGTGTAGAGGCCCGTCTCTTCATTCTGTTTTGGCCAGGGTTTCTATTTTGTCTCATTTGCCAAGATGTCCCTGGACTTTCCCAGGTTCAAGCGGTGCAGCTGTTCCCAGTACCAGGTCAGAACTGAGACTGCAAGCTGAGGCTCGCTTAGGATGCGGCTGCAGGTAACAGCCGAGTTGGCTCTCTTACTTGACACTTGTGAATGAAAAACAACAAAACCCCGACCTGTTTAGGTGCACTGGGTAGTCTAGAAACATCACGTGTTTTTTCAGGAGAGAATTGAGAACAAGCATCACCCGTTACAACAGATACGAGCTACTAAACCAATCACTGTACCAGCCCAACCATTCTGTTACTAGTCAGACTGGCTACGTACTTGAGTGCTGTTTTGCAGCCTGGATGCTGCTGTCACATTCAAACATGAGTGAAGCTGATATGCCTTTCTTACAGCAAGAAGGACAAGAAGTATCTTCTAATGGAAGTCGCAAAGCTTGTGCTCCCATTGAAATGAGGAGGGAAATATTCGGGAATGGACCCTTCACTGGGATTTGTAGCCTATATGGCATTTTCCCTCCAGTGGAGCGTGATGTCACAGAAACTCAGGCCATGGTGATGCTTAAGGAAGCCAAAAATCAAGGTTGTGGACAGGAGAGACGGAGGTGAGACCATCCAATGGTCAATCGCAAATCAATGAAAAAGCAAATGCGATCAAGCCGCTGTGTAGCATAAGTCTTCTGGGCATAAAGCTTTGTTAGCAGATGTGAGTTGCAGTAAATAAAACATGGATAATCGTACCCTGGTTTGAGACTGATTAGACAGGACATAAGGCTAATTAACCTGGATTTCTGGCTGCTTTGCATTACTGAAGTTGTGCAATGCAGGAAGAATAGGATTTGAAAAGGCATTTGGGCACCTAGAGATAGATATTGCCATAAAAAGTCATGATGTGCATTTTTTTGTACCTCTTTACATGCCTTTCTTTGGTTTCAAAGACTTCAGCACTTTATAATCTGATCCATAGACATAAAAATAAAGTAAATTTTAAATCTTCAATGGTATTAACATTCAGAAATTAGAAACTTATTATTTATAAATGTATTTAGCATCCTCAAACATGATTGATATTTCTAAACCTAAATAATTACCTGCAGTTGTGAGCTGGTCAGTGGGTTATACTGGAACTACTTTTTTTTTTAGTGCCATGTCTGTTATATAAAAATTAAGCTATGTGACAACCTTATTTACATTTCTAAAATACATATACATCCTACCAAAAAAAAAAGTATCTGTAATGAAAGACTGAATTACTGCTTTTTACATTCGGATTAAACTTTTTTTTAATACAGAGCTCTGAATTTTACTGGGAGGCTTTCTGCTTCCTAAAGAGACGTAAATTCATTTTGTTTTGTTTTTTTTTTTCTGGCTGGCTGACTGTCTGAGGAGCAGAAAATCTGCTGCTTCTCCATCACAATGTATTGTGGAAGGGAGAAGACTTTAGTTGCATAATCTGCTTTCTTGGTCTTGCTTTCTAGAATTGCCTTTTGTTTGGACACTGGTGAGCGTGTACACCGCCTCGTTGCGTAATTCTTCTTTCATAATCTCAAGCCTGCCTTTTCGTTTGTGTGGTTACTAAGAAAGCTGGAGGTGTCACCAGCTGCCAGAAGTGATCTGAATAAATAAGAGGAATCATGAACCGTTAATTGTTGTGTTTACATCCAGTTTCTAAGAGACTAATAGTTCATGCTTACCGTCTCTGTGTGTTTGTGCTTGAGATCCCGGGCACATTTAAATCCTGTGTTCCCTGGGGAAATGTGTGTCTGCACAAAAAAATTACACTTTGTATTTATCAGTAAGAAGCCTTCAGGTTTATATAGGAAATGACATACATTTATGAATGAGAGTAGGTAATGGTATACCACTGTGATAATTCTTCAGTAGTCAGCTTTTTTTCTAGTTTTCTTTTTGTTGGATTTTGAAAGAGGTATGGAAATATGTAAGGAAGTAGCACTTTTTAACCTGTGAGGGTGGTAAGGATAGTTAATAGCGCTTTCCAGATGGGAACTGAAACAGAGGATGATCTTATTCTCACCCACTACTATGAAAGCATCGGGTGCAACCTGGCCTTTACTGCAATCAGGAAGAATAAATCAGTTTTTAAAACTTAGCTGGTTAGGTATGAGCTTTGATCTACAAATCAGGTTAATATCTATCTACCAGTAGAAATCAGGTGCATGTGTACCTACCAGCAACTACTCTTAGCTATTTCTGTTTATTAATAGCTGGCTGTTACTATTGAACACTGAAATACTGGGAACGATGTCATTTGGAATAAAAGTAGCTTGAAATTTAGCTTAAAATTGCAACTTACACATATTCAGCAGCATGATTGGAGAGTCACACTGTAAGTGTTTCAACAGCGTATTTTCTTCAAGTTTTCTACATTGTCATGTGTTAGTAACCAAACATTTTGGTTTGGCTGCAGTGCTTTTTGACAAAATACTTTATTCATAGCATAGTTAAAAGGGCAGGCCTCATAGCTGCAAATATGCAGCTATTTAAAACAACAGGCATGACAATACAATGATTGTTTTGCTATTTTTTTTATTTTTGCTATTTGCTATTTGCTATATTTGCTATTGCACTTGCTCTGGCATTGAGTGCTGAATTATACATCAAGAGCTGTTCATTAGCCTGTTATAAAGAAGTACCTCAATTTCTTCTCTCTTCCTAATAAAGGGGCCTTGTTTTCTAGGTCATTACTTCAGTTTACAAGTAATTTGAAGTCCTGAGTCCATGTAATTAGACTAGTTTCAGGCTAGTCAATTGTTATGTTCTGGTTTTCTCTGGCCTCTTTTACTAAAATCTGTCGCTTGGATTCCTTTACACTTTAAAAACTTCCAGTTTTGTTCCATCTTTTACTAATAATTGACTTTGAGAGCAAGTTATTTTAGCATGATCTATATTTCATTTTTTTTAACCTTTTTGCTGCAGAAGCAGAAAGAATTAAAGCTTAATAGTGGATATTTACATGTAATTAAGACTGTGCAGTGGTTATTGGTTCAGATTTATTTTTAAGTATTCTCATCTAGGTTTATAGGCATTGTCATCTAGATTTATATTCTGGCATAGAAACATCTAACCTGAGATGCTGAGTTCTAAAGAATACATCTCAATAGCTTGTCACTGAAAACCATATGCTGTATTTACATGACCTCTTTCATTCTGTCTCAGACCAGTGCTACAGGATGCTGATCATCTGTTCTCCAGAAATCTCTTTTCCTCAGTGACTGGACAGAATTGGTGGCTGATTGCCAGCAATCCTGGACATAAGCTGCTTTGGCAGATTTACCCTTTTAAAGCTGTGCTTGGAGGGAAAATTGTCTCCTTTCCCACACACACAAAACAAAACTAAAGAAAAAAAAAAAACTCTTCAGAATGACACTGAGATAAACCTAGTGCTAAAGAGAAAAGGTCACTATGGCAAATGAATCTTGAGCTTTATAAACTTGGATTAAAAAAAACCCAAGATTTTTAAGTTCACTATGTCTCTGTAACCACGGTGCATACTGACTGCTTCACTGTTCACCAATAAAGACAAAACCAGATTAAGTTGTTGGCTAGTGATATAATGAGAAACTAGATTATTAGATTATACTAGTTTCCCTTTTTTGCTCATTTTAGCATAAAAAATTAAGAGAATGTATACATCTAAACCTTTTTGTGCAACTAAAACTCAAATGCAGATTGAAAGTATAGTCAGTACACCAGTATAAGCCTCTTTCTGCTGTATAGAAAACATCCAGGGATTGCAGCTGGTATGGTGTCCTTGAGGAAGAACCTGGACAGGTTGGTGAAGGCTGAGACAGATGTTTTGAAGAAGCTAGCACAAGATGTACCAGATAAGACTGTGACCTAAACTGAAATAATTAGGAATTGTGAAGCCAGGAGAGTATGTGATTGCCTTCTCCTGATCACCTACATAATTTCAAAATTCAGTCCTGAGTGATGGTGTGTCTCTTGTGAGCACAGAAAAGTGAGAAGTGGAGTGGAAGAGGGCACAAGGAACCGGTTCTCTATTTGGCAAGTATTATCAGGTTGATTAACTTTACATTGAAGTACACGTGTGTGTGTTCATAGATGTGAAAGGCTGGATGCCTGTGAAGGGACAGACCTCAGACTCTCAACTGAGCAGTGCATTTCACTGTTTCTCCTTACACTTAAAGGTAGATGCAGGTTGGGCACATGCTGCCTCAGGTCATCCAGACAAGAAGTACACAGGACTGTGCTGGGAAAATTAAAAAGGGAACACATTAGGGTACAGAAAGGACGAAGTTGTTGAAATAAATAAGTTCCTCTTACCTCTTTTGATAAGCAGTTCATGTTTTGCAAGTCAAGATTACCTAACATCAATTTACAGAAATAGCAGAAGTTGCTGTGTTTGAAGGCAGTACCTTTCACTATGGGCTCAGTGGAGCCCAGCTATAACGAAATCCTACTGGAGGGGAAAGTGAAAGTATAACTTCATGCTGTGGAGTTCAGTATCTTAGGGGCTGCATACACTCCTGCTTGTTGGCAGGACTTTGCATGGATGGGAATCAGGAAAAGATCTCTCTGCTTGTTTGCCATCTGCTAATCAGGTTTTGGGACAGCTTGGATATGATATCCACTATGATACACTCAATTTTTGTACTGTCCTTTGTTAATATGAATACCATTCTCCTGCACGCTTCTTCCAGGAAGTCTTGGGTTCCTGGAGGCTACTTTTAGATCTTCAGTTGGGAATTAAAATTTTAAGCAGTGAAAGGTTGGGGATTTGATCTAACAAATTCATATGTAAATCTATGTATGTGTACATACTTATACATACATAATAAAACAGATGTTTCAAATCAGTTGATCAAATTATCATCTAAACTGAAAATGCTTACTACATCCCAAATATGAGTACTTAGAGTATGTAGTTCTTTAACTAATTGGCAGAGCCGGAACACAACAAATATAGAAGTACAATGATATTATGTTTAAATTGAAACATCGTTTTATTTCTTATGAAGTAGAGCTCTGCTGAGAAGAAACAGCAACATATTCATAAAAAATTCATAGCACTATTGCAATTGTATGATCTTCACTACTGTTAAAGTTTCTCCAAGTTTTTAAGGTATTTATGTTTACAACATCCCTGCTTGGAACCACCTTTTCTTACAATTGTGGAGTAAAGATAGTAAAGACCTGCTTACAGCTATATCAAATCCAAGACATGCAGGCAGAAGCTAAATACCCGTAGCTGTAGATATCCATGCTTTACTATCATTATTATGTAACAATTACAATTGATAAATGAAGAGGATAAACACGTTTCTGTATTCATCCTGCATCCCTGTCATGTAGTAATGTGCAGTGACATTTTGTTTTAAAAAAACCTCACCAAATTACTGGGAAGCAACATCCCATAAAGAGCTTCACAAATTGTAAACACTTAACTGTGGAAAAGGCACTGACCCCTCTCTTGCTTTAATGTGAATTCTAACTGAGGTCATAGCTGCCCTTTCCAGTCTGCGTGGTGCTCCACCCATACGTTGTTTTCATCAAGAACTCGAAATCATGACAAAAACATCAGAAGGAAATAATGCTCATGATGAATTTGTTTGGATTGTTTGTTTTCTTGAAAGGAGGCTCTTCCTTAGATGTTGGATATTTTTAGTGCTTAGAAACCAAAAGGCAACGCACACTGGACGGAGCCAGAAAAGCTGTGAGCAAATACAGTGTTGGCGAAAACTGGCAGACAGAGAATAACTCTATTGCTTTTGTCCTAAGCACCGACAATTCTGGATATTGGCTTCTTCTAAAACAAAACTACCCTGTTGTTGGGAGATTGGGGTGTGGATGATTGGTCTTTCTTCAAGACATTATAAATTACCATCTTCTGTGACCTATGGCAAATATAACTGCATCTCTCCCCATATGCTTAAAAATACCAAATTCTTCCCTGTTACAGAACCCTATTTTCTATATGTATTGACAAAATAAACCCTGAAGATCATTTAATAGGGCTACTGAGTTTTTACAGTATTTTAAAAATAGTTAGTGGCATGCTATATATCTTTAAATTGTATTTTTTTTTATACTAGCCTGTTACAGTTTAGGTTTCATAGGTGCTTTAAAGTTCTCAGTATGAAGCTTCTCTTTGCAACCTGAAAAGAGCAGAAAACATTATTAGAGCATTACAAAAGCGCTGCTGCCTCTGATGCTAACGTTAGGTTCTTCAGATCAGTGGCCACTGGCAAAAAAGATATATGGCTGTTGAGGTATCAGAAGTTGTTTTGAGGTTTGTACAAATTTCAGCATGGAGGAATTAGAGGAATTAAGTGTGTAGTGGTCACCTGCTCCAGCATCATGCAGCCAGTGGGTCCAGTGACTCTGGTATAATTTCTGTGGGCAGTGTTTACCTTCAAATGGCAGTCAGAGTTCATCTTAACAAAGTGGCAATGTCTGCATATACAGGCTTGTGGTTTTGTCATTTTTCACTAGAGATTAGCTGGAAACATCTTCATCAAATGCTTTGTGTTATCAACTATGCAGGAAGCGTAGATGAAAAAAATAAGTTTTCACTCAAGAAATCTAAGGTGAATTTGCAAACTGTAGGTAGACACACCAGATAACCTTGGAGATACAGGAGAAGATACTGTCTTTCAAGGTTTTTATTGAACCAATGAATGGCATAGATTCTTTGTATTTGTGAGCTTTAGGAAAAGGTAATTTCATAAGGGATTTCAAAGCTGAGAGTCTCAACTGCTAGATACTGTGTGATGAGTCAGCCACTTGTGGTAAGGAGAGCAGTCTGAAGGCAAAGCAAGAGAAATAAACTAAATGAAAGACGACATTGCCATAAATGGCAGTGTAGGAACCAATGACAATTTAAAAGATTTATGGAAAGCCTTGTTTTTCTTAAAAAAAAAATATTGTTGTTTGAAATGGCAGAAGAAGATACCAAAGTATCAGTTAGGGAAATCACATTGTTTGTTGAGGGGGGTGCTGAAGAAGCTTACTTTAGTAGCTGCATGCCACACCTGTTAGCATGATGGAACACAGAAACAAAGCGCAAAAAGGAAGGGGGGTTTGGGGAGGTAAATATATAGAACAAGCATCAACATACATATTGACTCTAGGAGAAGAAAGAACACCTTTGGTATTTTAAGATGGTATGAAGAAAAGGGTGATAATGCAGAATGAAGAAAAAAATTGTTTCTATACTACAGCCAACTGACTGGAGTTAAATGCCTTCTGAGACGCCTAGTTGTAGCCATGAGGGACTGTCTTCATCCTACTGCTGTAGAACTTCCTTCAAAGAACTTTGCCTCTTCCACCTTTAAAGCTTTAGAAATGCTGAGAGTGCAGAATGTACGCTTCCTCCACAATTTTGAATGAGAGTTAACTTCTTCACCTCTGTACCTCTTTTGTGCTTCAGTGTAGCTTTTTGTATTTTTTTTTATTGCAGCAGTTTCATTGCCAGAGTAGCTCAGGCTGCTTGAAGCTCATTCAGCAGTTATCTGTAAGGGAGACTGCTGAACGTGCAGGGCCTTACTGAATCAGCCTGCCATGGTGCGCTCCTGCTCTGCCCTCACACGGAACGATTAGCTTGGTCTTCAGGTTGCTTCCATCGCCTTTGTCTCCAGAGCGCGTGTCCTTATCATCCAGCTGGTGAGAAGACCCATACCCACTGATTATCCAGCACACTTTATCCAGAAAAGTGAAAGTATAAATATTCCTGTTTCTTTCTGGTTTGTTTTGTTGTGGTTTTTGTTTTTGTTTTTTTTGGGGGTTTTTTTTTGTTTTTTTTTTTGTTTGTGTGGTTGCTTTTTTGTGGTGGTGTTGGTTGGTTTGTTTGAAGTGAGGTGTACATTAGTAGAAAATAATGTCTGGGATCTGAGAATGCTTTCACCGACACTTTCACCGGCACTCTTGGCCATATGTCCATGTGTCTGAATCTCCTTCTGGTAGGGGCTGCTCCCAGGGAAAACTGTTGAGGCTGTCCTACAAATCTTTCGCAACTACTAGTCCTGGCCCATGTGAGAATTTAGGAGCTTCCCTTTTCGGGCATCTCTGAGGTCTCTAAAAGGTTTCTGGAGGATGGGATAGGTGGGTGGTTTGGCAGCCGTTGCAAAGAGCTGGAGGTGGGGCATCCTAAGCTCAGAATCTATTAAGTCTGATCCTACACCATAATAAAAGGTTAGACTTTTACTCTGATGAGCAGTATTCTTTACTGTGAATTACCTACTAATGGTAGTGTTTCTGCATGTTTATATTTTTAAAAAATTGTAAATATAAACTAACTGTTTAAGACAAAACATCTGGAGAAGGTAATATCAATAATCTATGGTCCCAAATCTATACATTGCTATTTGTACAGCACTGGCCATTTGTAACACTTTTCTAATATTCTGGGTTTTTGGACTCATTACTGAGTCATTTATGTTTCTGCAGATTTTCTTTATAATACTGTCAACACAGTGTGTGGCATGTTCAGGGGAATTTGAAAACTGGGTTATTTCCTTTAGGAAGAAAACTGTTATTAATTAATCCAAATCTTTAATTAAAATTATCAAATCAGATTTTCATTTGTAAATTTTCAGTTACAAATTTTAAGTTCCTGTCAGTAGACTTTGAAGGGAAAGATTCATTCATATAAAGTAAGTTACTTTTGCATTTTTCCTATATGCTGCTTCAGCACTGTTGGAGGCATGTTTTCCTACCTCTGCATTCAGAAAACAGTGTAAAGAGGTGTTTGTGTTAGCCAAGAAGAGGACACAAAGAATTACTTGTATCAGGAGAAAACAAGATGTTTCAGCTGAAGAACTTAAGTGCTTCTATGTCTATATTGTTATAGATGAATGATGTTTATAACGTGTAGGTTCAATGACACAGGCCCTACCAAGCAAGTCATATATAAATACAACTGTGTCATAATTGTAGTAATAATCATAATTAAAACTCTGTCTCAGGGTGGCCTTCCAACAAGATTGGTGGAGAAATTGCCACTGTATGAAAATGCAGAGACAGTAAATAGATGAGAGATACAATTACGGTGTATGCACTTGATTCCAATGTGAAGGATCCAAAAGCAGGACCCCAGAGTTGTGGTCAGGAATTAAGGACATGGAGATAGCCTGCCACTGAGGAGGTGTTGGGAAATGTCTGAGATTCAGAAGCTGCACCAAGAATAAGTACGTACAACAGGGCAGGGCCCTAAAGAAAATACAGGTCAAGCTGGAGAAACTTCAGGTGGGGTAAGTGGCTGCAGGGACCAGATCTGGGTTAGGAGCAAGCACCAAGGAGAAGGAGTAGCATTTCAGCCAAGTGGCAAATTGAACATCTAGGAACAGCTGGTGGGATGACTCAGCTGATGTTCGGGGAAACCCTCTGTTCAGGCTCACAGCCCAGGCACTGGCTTATAAGGCTTGTCCTGCCTTTCCATTCTCATTCGTTGGTAGAACCTGACTGCTGAGACAGAGCCTGACAAAGGCTGATGAAGAACCCTTACACGTTTATCCATTTATTTATTCTTTATGCAGAAAATGAGATTTTTCAAAGGGTGATTTAGGGCGGCTTCCCCCCTCCCCCAGTACTGGAATTCTGTCTATGAATTATTAACACTGAAACAGCCACTGAAATAGTTACAACTTTCCCAGATTAACATATGCATGTGCACATACATGTTGTGCGTTCATGTATACATGCAGGAACATGTGCATGTGAGCTGAAGGTTGTAACCCAGAAGCACTGGCAGAGACACTGTCATATTTTATCATTCTTGTCTGAAATATTATTTGCTTGGGGGTGGGGGAGGGGGGATGAAGATGAACTCTAACCAACCCGTTTATTTAGTAGGGACACAGACAACTTTATTAATAATATTTTTTAAATGGAGGATAATTTCAAGGTTACTTAGGCTAGCTGCAATACTTCTGACTTGTAATATACCTCACTGCTTATTTTTTAAAGGCTACTTTTTTAACTTGGATCCCCAGAGCTATACCCATATCTCTGTATCTAAATAACAAGTGGCCTCATTTTGGGAAATCAAGAGCACCTTCAGCCCTCTCTGACTGAGATGCCTGTGCTTTTCTAATAATATAAAATAAAGGTACCTGCAAAATTGTCCCATCATGCGCTCCACACTAGCATTTAAAATACTGAAGTTTTAATATCCTCTGCCTCTCAGGTTGTCTTCAGGCAATATTCCATTGATTCATCAGGAACATAGACCAATCTTGACCTTGATAGGATGTGACAGCATGTCAGGACTCTGCCTGCTTTTCCACCAGAAACTACTAAACCCCACCCTTTTACATTCCCTATTTCTGTGTGAAAGATTGAGTAGTTTTAATTGCCACAGCAGTTGTCTATCTGTTTGTTTATTCTTTTGCTGTGTGTAAGAGCACACACCCAAAATCTGTGGATGTTGTCCAACTTTGCTGAGACTTAGCACAAGATAGATCATTTTTCATACTAAGTTGTTCCTATTTCCCAGTTTAGCAGTTCAGAATTATTTTTTTAACACATTTTTAAGTTATGAAGCTCTACTGTTTTACTGGCCCAGGGAGATAATGGATATCCAAAAGTTTTGAATTAAATAATTACATAAACCCAAGCATAGTAACTTTTCCCTCACCCAACTCTTTCCACCTAGAAAGAGCTCTGAATGTTTTCAAGAGCTAGAAAGATCCCTTGTTAAAATTTACTTTGAAGGCAGTATTTGTAAAGAGATAGATATGGTGGGGCGTTGCAAGTACTATGCTACATATTTATTATCTAGGCTTTAGTGTTACTTAAAACATGAATTTAAAAAAAATAAACCGTAATTTGTGCAACTCCTGGTAAGTAAACAAGTTAACTCCATTTCTTTGTTTGCTTTATGCCCTTCTCATTTTTTGCCTGTTTTCCCAATGTTTGATTGCTTTATATTTTACCTAATGCAAAGACTTATGTAAGGATGGCAATAACCTCAGTCAGGGTCAGTCAGCATTGCGCCATTTCACTTGAGGCATTTGGTTTGAGGCATTCCTGTATTTTAATCTAATTTTTTTCAATATGTGAAGTATAACATGCTTGCACTTACACTGAATTCTCTAGTTTTAGAAAACTTTAATCTATGGTATGTATTTTTAGTAGATGCCTCTTTTTCTGAGATGTGGGTATAGTCCTGAAATCCTGAATTTGGTTATTTCTGTGTGGCTTGATTGTTTACATTTCCTAAATCAAAGTGACATGACTTGTTTAAAACCAGAATTAGATTGACGTGAAACCAGATTATGGACCTCAAACATTTCCCATTACATGAATAATGGGACCTGTAAGGATATAGTAGGAATACAAAGACAAATGATAGTGTTCAAGAGGTGTCAGGTCTTGAAGGATATTGTATTGTGCAGAAGGGTTATTCTTGCTCTTATCTGGGAACTTGTATGGGTAACAGTGAGAAAAGTCTTGAGAGCAGTTGCATGAAGATTTTTTATGAATAATTCACTTTATGTCTTCAGAACCCCCCAAGTAGTTCAGTTATATCCAGATAACTTGAGGATAAGGGGTATAGCAGCACAACATGTGTTTTTACCAATTTGGTTAATGTAAATACTACTTGGAGGAACCAGTGCTCTGCACTTAGCTCACGTTACCATTTTAACAATCTTCCATAATGTAATTTATGCACCCTAATTTGTTTGCCCACTTCCAGTTTTCAGGAGCAGGGGGAAGATGGGTATGTGAGGCATTCAAGAATATGGTGTATATATATGGGCAATGAGAAGCAAAACTGGCTTGAGTGGACTGAGGTGTAGTCTTTTTTTATTCTTTTTTCCTCTTACAGTTTCAGATGTTTTTCACAATTTGCCTTTATTTTGTGACTGTTCAGCCTGAAATGTATGAGAAATTCCCCAAAAGATGTTGGCAGTGTGTATTTTAGGCAGAGACAGTGAGTGCTGTAAACTTTTATATAATCAGTGAATAATCCTGAACTGTGCAGATTTTAGAAATCACATTGAGTTAGTTCCGTGTTTTTGGATGTGAGCTATAATGGTTTTATTTTAGCGTGTTTTTTTCCAGTTTCAAAGCACTGAAAGACAATTTATAGTGAAAGAATTGTAGTTGGAACAAGGACTGGGCACACTTTGGGGGATGTTCAGTTTAGGATCATGATACTTGTGTTGTGGTTTTTTGGCTCTGGAATGTCTGAAGTACCTACCATCAACATGTATTTCAAAGACAATCTTTAGCCTTTGATTACAGAGTGGCCAACTCTTATAATAATTGGTGCTTCTTAGATTCAGTAATTAGTAAAAAAATAAAACACTAGATCATCTTCTGGTCTTCATGGCTGAAGAGGAAGGCTTAAAAATTAGGTGTCCTGGGTGTATGGCTCCAGAAGATAAAGATTTCAGTATCATTTATAAAGAAAAATGTGGGTTTTTTTTTTAAATATCACTATTTTCTGGGGAGTTGGTCCTTGTTTTATATCTTGTATCAATGAATCCTGGGAACGTAACTGGCTCTGGTGTCAACCTTGAAGGGGAGAAGGGGGAATTTAGGAAACTTTTCTCATTCAGCTTGCAACTCGAATGTGAGCCTTCCTGTGGAAGCTGTCATTTGAGCTGATTCTTGGATAGAGCAGTTCCATCATGCTTTTGTCTCTGGGCTGCTGGGGGTTATATTCATCTTACCTCATGATGGGTAAGTGGGTCTGATAACCATGGACTTTGGGAATAAAATGTGTTTTCTGCAATGGGTCACTCTGGTGCTACTTTTACTCAAACCTCTTGAATAATTACATCAATTATTTTTGTACTAATTGTGTTAATACTTTAATAGCAGTTACCTACAAAAGTACTGGTGCAGTGGCTTTATTTTACACTGTGAAGGTGACAGGGTTGCCCTTTACCTTCTGAGAGCCTGAAGGGCCTACTCCATTCTCTTAGTCCTTGCGAAAGCGGGTCTGCAGGATATCTGCAGATGTTTGCCTTCAGAATCACTCTTCAGTGCTCTTCTCACCAGTGTAAAAGGTTTACCAGTAGGTTTGGGCTAGTCTGGAGTAGCAATGGGAAACTGAATTTTTCACAGCATTTCACTATTAAGTTCTCTCCAGATTAAAACACAAGCTTGTACCTGCTGATGTTAATAATGCTCCTTGGACTTGGATCAAGGCCTTAAAATCTTCAGTGTCTTTCAGGAAGTATAACTCCTTTGCCAAAAGAATTAAAAAATACTCTGGTATGCAGCTATCAGGTTTTGAGGCATAGATCAAGATAGTAGGTTGTAGCACGTAATCATTTCCGTCTCTGATTTTCTAGTTTCCTGATGTGAAATAGTATCAGCAGTCAAACATCTATGCCAAGGATATAAAAGCAGAGTGAGCTGAAAACACGTTAAACAGTTTGTTGTAATGCTGTGAACGTTACGTCCTGTTAAGCAGCCAAGTGAAGTATTTGAGCTCCTTATGCCCTGGCAGACATGTTTGGGCTTGTTTGTTGACCAGACAGTGTTTAATTTTTCTCCTCTGTCACAGATAAGACTGCTTTCCTAGACCAGAGGAGTAACTCAAAATTGAGAGATGCAATGTTTGAACGCAAACATTCCCATCACAAGAAAACCGTAACCAAATTGCTACAGGAGGAGTTTGTGTAAACATGATGTGAAGTACAGCACTAAAACTGGTAGGAAGGAATTCAGGTCTTGCAGTTAGTTCCAACGCAGACCTCCCTTGAGGAAGCTGGCTGTGTCGGATCCCTCTTGGGGCCAGCTCCCACCTTGGCCCCGTGCCCAGCCCCTTTGCCCGCTCTGCTGCCCAGTCCAGCCACTTGCACCCCCGCGATGGTTGTTCTCCCCGTGCTGTGCTCCCTGCCCCCTACTCACGGTGCTGCTACAGATTTGTTGCTCCTAGGAGGATTTACTAGAGATCAGTCAAAATTAAGCACTTGAGCTGTGCTCTTCACCTGGAGTACGGCTTCCTTTCATGACTGGAGGGTCTGTTTCACCAGCTAGAAACCACACTAGTAATTAAAAAGCAAGTAGCAAAAGGCTGGCTTCTCCCAGAAGTATAGAGGTGGGAGGAATTCAACCAGCAGTACATTTCTTTGATAATGAGGGGTTTTTGCTGGGTTATGGTTTCATGCTGGTCAGTACTACCTAGATATTATGATAATGGCTTGTTAGTCTTGGCAAAATAATAGAAGAAAACAAACTTTTACACTGAAATTAGGAAAACTCATTTCATGAACTGCTGATACTACCACATAGTATGAATTACCATAAGCAAATATTTTATGTTTCTGACATCACGTAGGTATTTAAATATTTATTTGTTAGTTCAGAATGGCCTGAGGTCTCTTGCTGCTCTCCAGTGGGCATGCACAAAGCAGGATGAGCAGCTGATGACTTAGGGCAGCACAGACCTCACTTGAAACAAACCAGTTGTTGTCTTTAATAGAGACGATGGATAAGCCAGGTACACATTCTTACCACAAACTGCAGAGGAGCTGAACAAATACCATTTTCTTTTGTTTGAGTAAACGCTAACGGAGAAATACCAGGTATTTGTCCCATTCTTGTCATAAGGAGAGTAAGAGGCAAATGTTGTTCCACAAATGTGTTGCGAGGTCCTGTTTAGTGTGAGTTTCATCAGTTGCTACAGCCTGGTAGGAAATACCTGTTGGTGTTGTAAATCAGGTTCACTTGTTCTGTTCCTGAGCCAGCACCACAGTTGCATCTCAGTTACAGCATATGGCCATGCAGCTCTATTTCTAAACAGGAAACAAAATTGAGCTCTTGGTCTGTCCTTCCTGTTGCCATTGCATCCTTCTGCACCAGCAGCCTGCACAGCGCTGCTTTAATGCCTCTTGAGAAAGTCATATATTTAACAGGAGTGCATTTGGCATACATAAAGTAAAGGCAGCACGTTGCTGGACAGGAACAAGGTCACTGCTGTGCTGCCTACTTTGCCTGTGCCAGAGCCCTGGAAGCCCAAGCTGGAGCTGCTGCTTCCCCTGTGGAGTCAGGGTAGTGGCTACTGCTGTGGGAACAGAAGGGACGTGACTTTTTGGAAGCTGCAGTTGCTCTGACTTCTTACAGGTCCATACTTCAGATGCAGGAGGCAGCGTTTATGTAATTTATCTTAACTGTTAGATCTTTGCCTAATAACCTAGATCTTAGTGTGTTTTTAAAAGTTAATTTAAAACTAAAAATAAGCCTGCGTTTGGGGGTGGTAATTTTTGCTGAAATGCAGTTACTATTCACTGAATTCATCATCATGATTGTGATATTCCGATCTACGGCACAGTTCTCATGTTTTGCCTTTCAGTATTCTGTTATTTTTAGACAAAACTAACAAATTCTCTTACGAGTCCTGAAGGGCCTCAGAGATTTTGTTTACAGATTGTGAAATTCAGATACTTTGTTTCTGTGTGGGTTCTCATGATAATTTTGTTTTGCTATTTTGGGAATACAGTAGAAGCATTCTAGGGAGTATCAAAAGCAAAAAGGCTGATTAAAAAAGTTGAAGTTTAAATCTGTGTGGCCTGGTTTTCCTTTCATTTAGTCTGACTTTACAACTGAATGTAGGCTCCAATCTACATAAGCTCAGTTTACTGTGGTTTTCATTGTGGTCTGATTTACGGTTGTGCAACCTTAATGGAGTCAGTGGACTGGCTCAGTGCAGGCCATGAGCTTTTAAGTTTTCTAGAACGTGGCCTCAGGTATGTCATAAAACAATGATACAGAAAATTAAGATATATATGCTAAATGTAATAAAATAATAGTGGTACAAAACAAGCACAATATATAGGTTACAGTTTTCTTTTTTTCATACTATGGTAACTAAAACCAAAAGGAAGAAACAGCTTGGATGCAGTAAAAAAACCCCAACAACAGCAAAACAAGATGCTGCTTTCTTGAGTTGTTTTTAACGTAGTTTTACTCAGGTGTTTTTACCTTATGTTTCTGTAATATGTACAAATTTTAGGGAAGATGTTATGCTGCTAACCATAGGCTACTATTTAATCCTCTCATTTAAAAATACATTATTAAGTGATTAAGTTTATATAGTATATGTAGAGGTTAATA
>JAVJGJ010000059.1:46396496-46483020 GCA_035590215.1 Microhierax caerulescens | reverse complement strand
TCCTCAGGCTGAATCAGATCACATCCCTTAGCTGCTCCTTACAGGGCAAATGATGCAAGACATGGATTCCATATGCATAAGGTCTCATATTTGGGATAAAGTATTCAGGTTGCATGTTGCTATATTGGTGCTACAACCTTAGTTTTAGAATTTTTAATAAAAGCTCCAGGTTCAGTTCTGGCACAATTACTATCATTAGCAAGACATCTTGTTGCTTCAGTGGAGTGGGGTTTTCCTTCACAGTGTTTCAGATGCCCCGGTAGGTAGTCTGCAGTTATTCACTTATGTAAAAGCTGTGATGAAACCCTGAAGAATTTTTCTGATTAAAAATATAAATAAGAACTGCTGGGCTTGACGATGAATATATTAAATGTGAACAGTGCTTAGTAAGAGCGTTGTCCCTGGGGAAATTTGAGATGTCATTGTCTTTATGCATTTTGTGAGATGGTTTTTTTTTTGTTATGATGGGTGCTGGGTTTTTTGTTCTGTTTTGTTCTATTCTGCTCTGAATATGCTTATTATATCTTCTTTTTCATACCATTTTAATATGTTTTTTGGATGTCCAGTACATATGAAATGCCCTATGAAGAAATACGTTTTTTGCTTATTTTTATACAGAAGAATATATCTGTCAAAATGAAGATGCAGTCAGTTTAATTAGAGTAGGGTTCCCACAGGAGAATAGAAAGAAATTTTCCCTGTGAGCAGTTGTGAACTTGATGAACCCAGTATATCTTCCAGTTTTCAGGCTTCTTGCAAAATTATTATTTCTAGGAAAAAATGATGCTTGGAGGTGGTAAGTACAGGAGTTTATTCAGCAGGGCCCAGTAACAGGAAAACTTTGATGGAAATATTTTCACTTTAACAATGCATATGCTATAAAACAATAATATTAAAGAAGCGTACCTTTGCTTTTCACATTAGAAATGGTTGCCAATCTGAGGTATAATCTCAATGACAAATGCTTCTTTCATTCACTGGCAAAATTCTCATTAGTTTGCACGGGGCAGGATTCAGGCATAAATAATGACTAAGATCGTAGTGATGTTTACGTAAATGATTAAGAATATCATTTATTGCTAAAAAAAAAAGCACACAGGTAGAAGAGAGATAATAGCCTAGTAGGCCTTTTAAAAAATAATTGTCACAATGCAAAGTTACCATCTTACTTCTGTCTAAAGGGCAATCCCCATGTATCATAAACACTTGAAGTTAAGCCTTGCTTGCCCTTGGCTATTAGAGATGAGGAGGATTATTTGCTTGCAGGCCACTGCTGCCTTTCCCTTCACGGAAGCATTGTCCAGAAGTCCCAAGCTTTGCTGCACCAGCTCCTGCTGGACTCTTTGAGTTCAATCTCTGCTAAGCTGGCAAGGGCAGAGGTGGGTAGGAGGCTGCTTTCCCTCTCCCAGGGCACAGGCACTACTGCTGCTGCCCTACAGTTTTGTTTCTTGTCCTTTTTCAGTGACGTAGTTGCTGCAAATACTCAGTTACCTTCACAGTGGTGTCTGTGATTTGCTACTGCGGACAGGACTGTGTAAGGCAAAACCAGTAGTAACAATACCGTTTTGATCTACTTACCGTGTTGTTTTACAGGAGCGTGCCATATCACCTTTAAAAACACTAATCAATGCTTAGACATGTACGTTTTAATTTGAACAATATCCACTTTTATGCCAGAGTCATTCCATTCAGATCAACGTAGTTCCACTGAATAAACTGGCATAGTATATGAATAAGTGAAACTTGTTAATGAAGATACATGATATTCAAAGAACAGACTGATTTTTGTTGTATGATCAAGTCCATCATTCCTAAGATTTCAGTTGATTAAATTGTTTTCATGAACAATATTAACCAGTTATCTTTTATGTTTTTCTCTTCAAAATAGTTAGGCTTTAGGGATTTTTTTGTGGGTTTTTTTAATGAACTTAATTACCCCCTCCCTTCCTCCATTAGTTTTCATAGGATTTTCACATTATAGAGAAGCAAAGTTACAAAAATAGTACAAGAATTGTAAAGTCACGTGCTTAATCATTAGGTTTGAAGGGGAGAGCAAAATAGTAAAAAATAAAATTAACCCCCCCCCCAACAATTTATTAATTGACCATTTTCCATTTATGCACCAAAAATAATAAGGGAGCATTTGGATAAAACCGATATGGTTGTGTAACTAAAGACTGATCTTATCACATATGTAGAAGGGAAGAAAATGAAGTTTGTACTGACACAATTACATGTGACACGTAACTTCTGTGAGTTGTGTTGGCAATGATAGTCTTGTGTGTTCCAGGACAGACATTTTTTAGCATGAGCAGGTTCTGCCTGTTTTTCTTTTTCAGCTGCCAGAGATTTTTCCCACCTTCTGAGTACATGCTCTCTAGATAATTCATACCTTTCTTCTTTCCTCCTCAGATTCTTCCCTTGAACCCAGTTTTTGTCCCTTCTGTGTCTGAAAGAGAGAGCTAAATCTAGATGCCATCATGGGCATGGGAGGGAAAGTGGGGATCGGTGTTGAGCATGCAGGAGAGTGTTTTTCTGGGTTTACATGGAGCTGAAGCAATTATGGGTAGTAAAGATTGATTTTTTGCTCTATATGCCCTGAGCTGAAGCATGTTCAGCCACGCTTTGTGGGAACAATATATGTGCAGTCTGCTTAGTGCTTCATCAGGGTTATGAAGATGGGTTGTCAGAGTCTAAGTGCTAAAATTCAAGGGTATTTGAGAATTTGAAAAGGCTTGTAATTTGGGCCCATTATGACAGATTTTTGTAGGGATAACCAGAGCTCTGCTTCTTGCCAAATGTATGACTCTGAAGTTTCTATTTATTCATTCATGCATTGAGGAGAAAAAAAGTGAAGAAGCAGCCAATTTAAAATTAAGACTGTATCACAAATAGCTTGTAGAAAGATAGACAAAAAATAATTTTATTTTCTTTGGGTTTTTAAATAATTGCTTGCAGTAAATTATGCCTGTTTGTATTTCTTCACTGTTTTTAGCTCTTTATCAGATAGTTTCTTTACTAGATCCTTTTATCTTTCCATGGTTGAGCAATTATACAGCCTTCCAGCCTTTGATGGCCCTTAGCTACCATAGTAGAACTGTCTGTAGGAATCAAGTTTTATTGAAACAAAACCTAATAGAATTGCAGCTTGTATTTGTAGCTCACCAGTTTTTACTGACGTTTTTTCAGCCTCTTTTACCTTTGTCTAGCTGAACTGAAGACACAGGCCAGGCTATGATTCATATCACTTTGAGGACTCCTTGAATGTTTAGACCATTAGATGTTTTCAGTGGGGTATTTAGATGTTTCACTTGAGCATGACAGTGGTTGAAGTTCAAATGGTTGATCCTATATGCAGCTTTCATGAAAAGAACTCACCAGTGGTGAATGGACTTCATCAGACAAGGTATTCAAACCAGTGCATTTTTTCAAGATGTTCACATTTCATTTAACACTAAGAGCACAGAGACTGCAAGAGTGAGGATCACAAAAGTAACTGTCACTGTGGTGGAATCTCAGTTTGGATTCAGAACATTGCCTAATGTGACTTGCTTGAAAATCCCTCACTTTTGGATAGTTAGCGCCTCATGTTGCTGGGCAGCTGCCTGTCCTTCTAGGTGATATGCTATTTTTCATCATACAACATAGCAGGATATATTTGGTACCAAAAAGTTAGTATTACTTTGACCTTATTACTGTGTCTATATTTGTTTCTTACTGAATTTAAGCTGTTCTGTTGGTTTGTTCTACTCTTTTTATTAGTATTAGAGAGACATGGACGTAATGAAGAGAGTCTGACAAAGGACCACAAGGATAAGGAATGGAGTGGAGCATCTCTCCTGTGAGGAGAGGCTGGGGGAGCTGGGACTGTTCAGCTGGAGGAGGGAAGGCTCAGGGGAATTTTACTAATGTATGTAAATACCTGAAGGGAGGGTGCAAAGAGGATGGAGCCAGGCTCTTCTCAGTGCTGCCCAGTGACACCACCAGAGGTAGTGGGCACAAACTGAAAAACAGGAGGTTCCCTCTGAACATCAGGAAATGCTTTTTCACTGTGAGGGTGACTGAGCTCTGGGACAAGTTTCTCAGAGAGGTTGTGCAGTCTCCATTCTTGGAGACATACAGAAGCTGGCTGGATGTGGTCCTGGGCAGTTGGCTGTAGCTGGCCCTACGTGAGAAGGGCGGGCAGTCCAGATGACTTCCAGAGGTCACTTTTAACCTCAACCATTCTGTGATTCTGCAAGGTTAACTGGAATCTTGCTTTTTTCTAAGATGTACTTTGTATTAAAATTGATAACCTTAAGTTTCAAAAGGAAAAAGTACCCAGTTAGGGACTGAGCACTTCAGGTTTGGGTATGGTTTAGTTGTCTTTCATTGTTTATTCATATCAAATCCTATACATATACATAAGATTTCACAACTTATATTCCATACTAATGTACGTAAATATAATTTTTTCCTTTCTGGATGGGTGCAGTAAAATTCTGCGGACAGCAGTTGATGTAGCTCAGTTTAAACCAACTAAATTTTACAAATTCACATCTACAGAAGGTGTCTTCAAGTATGTAGGAAAAAATAATTTTATCTGTGGTATTTGATTCCCACAGATAGCCTTAAGCAGTAATTAATTTACAGTGAATGGTATAAAAATCTGCAGAACATATTAAACAGCAGTAAGCCTAGATTTTTCAGCCTTTGGTTTTCAAATAAAAATTTCAACAGCAAGATCTTAATCCTTCGCATTATGTTGTAATGCTAATGTATTTTTAGCACAGAATATTGTTTATACTCAGTAGTAACAATGCGAACTTTTTATTTCCATAATTATGCTTGCTGCTTTTTTAAATTCTGTTTTGGTTTGCTTTCCTTCTGTTTAACTGATTTTGGGGTAAACTGGAACACTGTGTGATAAGGGCCTAAAATCCTGCTTTAAAGGATTCTCTTCTTGTCATCAGGAAAGCATAGGTGTTCCTATCCCACATGCTACCCAGTACAGTGGGACAAGCCACGCAGTGAAGGGTGACATCATGTGTACTTCTCCCATTCGTGCAATGCTACTTATGCATAGATAATTCTGCCTCGTTTGGAAGTTTGTATCTTTGTGGTAGGTGTACAGGACAGGTTAGAAAACAGAACTGGAAAAGTCTTTTAGGTCATCTATTACGTGCCTTTATAGGCTACCGCACCAATAAAATTCTGTTGGAGTCCTGGGAGATTGCTTCCGAGAGCTGTTCTTAAGGCTGGAAAAGTTCCTTTAACTCCAGCCTAAATATAGTCCTATCCCATCACAGCCTTCTGCTTTTGGGCTTTTGCATAGTTTTTAATTTAAAGAGGTTTTTCCTTTTCTGGTGCTCATTCCTTTCTCTAATGTGTTTACAGAGAGCAGTTATGGTCTTTCTGAGTGAGAGTAAGCAGTCTACACAGTTTTAGTTTTAGTGGCGGACACATTCCCGTAGCAGAGCTACAGAAGCATGTCTTCCTCTAGTTTGGTTTATATATAGTCAGTTTCTACCTCACAGCAGAACTTCATGTTACTCCTTGAGTATGCAGCCCTGCATTTTGAGCTGCTTAGTAATAGTTAATCTGTTTCCAGTGTTCAGTCAGCTCAATTTCTTTAATTTTTAAGACATTCCGATTCCGTTGTAATGTTTTTTCCCAAATATGGGTCACTGGTAAACTTTATAAGCACTGTTGTGATTTTCCTGCCAAAATCATGGCTGAAAATATATAAAGATTTACACTTAGACTAGTCTTTGAGGAACTCCAACCTTTGTTCTTACTTACATCAGCATTCAAGGAAGCTACTTCGTGAAAGTGGTCCTGTTTTTGACTTACCTACCTGCACAGTAACTTGCTTTCTGGGACAACTCTTGGTTTGGTACTGCTCAGCGTAGAATTGGCAGAATTTGTCATGTATTACTAGTAGAGAGGTATCACATTTTAAATGCCAGTGGTATATTTTTTTAAACGAGGGATTGTCAGTTTGGACAGAGGCCATCAGATGAAGGTATGAAACCATTGTGAATGTGCCAAAGTATATTCAAGTCTTTTGTGAAGGCTGGTATTCAGAAACAGCAGATGGTTGTGGCTCTGAAAGGAATAACCATGTGATCTGAGGCCACATTGCATTTGTACAAGACCGCTGTTGGAAAGATATATGCACATACAGCTTGCAGGCAGTTCTTCACTCCTAACATCTCTTCAGCACCTCCATAGACACCAACGATCATCCTGTTTCTGGAAAGTTTTTAAGTAATAATTTGTTTCAGCAGGATATGCTAGATTTTTTTTTTTTTGTTTTGTTTTGTTCCAGGAACAATAAAACATAAGAGTTAGCATTTGGGTCAGAACTGAGTTCTTATATGTGCTCGTATGTATTTTTGTTTTATTACATTTCATACTTGGGAGAGTAATTAACATGTAAGGTCCTGATTTGAACTTGAGTTGGAAGATACTTGAGCATAATTCTATAAATATAGTGAGAAATTATTATGACTGTTTTAAGTAACATAGCACATTTCTTACTAATAATACAGAACAGTTTTTTGTAAAATCATAGAGCTAAAGAACAGGACAGGCTAGAAGCGTCCTCGAAAGATCATGTGGTCTGACCTTTTGTCTGACATCCTATCCATAGGCAACTTGAAAACCTCTAGTGATGTGGACTTTACCATGTCCCTGAGGAAGTTGTTCCAGTGAATGATTGTTTTCACTGTAAAAATTTATTTCTTATATCAAGATGAAGCATCCCCACTGCAACTTTTACCCGTTGTCCCTTGTCTTCTCAGTGTGGCTTCTTGTGAAGACAGAGCCTGTCTTGTTTGTAGCCACCCTTTCAGTGCTTAGCTCTGTCATTTACTGCTAATACTAAACCTATTGTGTTGAAAATAATTGAAGATGTGAGCAAAAAAATCATAATTAATTCTAAATGTATCTAAAATTATCATGCCTCCAGGCATTCAAAAATAGTAATTGCATTCCTTCCCTTAGGTAGACTTTTGGAAGAGTTTCATGTCTACAATAATTTTTACTATAGTTACACATATCTCAACAATAAAACTGCCCAGACTTTCCACAGAGGATTCTGTATTTTTGTAAACCTTTAGTAAACCATTGTCATTTCACTGAGCTTAGGCATAAACATAACTGAGATATGATTGTAGGCTGTTGTAGAGGAATGCAGGCAGTGGGTTGATCAGCATTGATAACACACAGCTGTGGCCTGGCCTCAGAGGCAGTGGGTTGATTGACATGGACGATGTGCAGATGTAGCTTGTTCCCACTAAGGGCTTAAATATCCCTGAGGAGTGTGGGAGAGGGGGGTGGATGGAGGAGGAGCAGGGTGGTCTGACCTCTAGAGGAAGGAGAAACAGCATGGACGGTAGAATCTGACCAGCCTACTAGTTTGATTGTGCTGCAACAATTGGATGCTAATCAGCCCACTGCCTTCATTCCTCTACAGATTGTCTTTTTGTTAAGACAAGAATCATTATGTATATTTTGGTTTTCTGCAGAGATTTATATGTAAATTGCAGATGCTGCACCCCTACATCCTGGTTTAATCTCTTGGATAGCATGTGCCTAGTATATCTCCATTTGTTTTCATTTATTTCAGTAGATTCTGAGGTCTTCTGTGTCCGAGTCAAATTTTCTTCACTGCTGTTGAACTCACTGTAGGCATAGAAAAATAGCAATATTACCATTGGTAGTAGAAATTTGCTCTGTGCAGTGCATTTGGTGCAGTGCATTTAAGTTTCTGTGGCTTTTTAAATAGCAACATTAAATGTTCAAATTAAATTTAGACATTTTTGCACAATATTTCCAGGTTGTAGTGCTTAATGCTGTTCATATCATATGATATTATCAATTTATGGAAAATCAGTGGACACTGTTATAGTAATTTGTCCACCTGACATGGTTGGCTTCAGGAAAACAAAACCTTCCATTGTTTTAGGAGTTCATGTAAGTTCCATACCATGAGTAAAAGATGGAATTAGAGCCTATGCTTTCAATGTTCAAACATACACTACCTTCAATCTGATCTCATACTTTTTTTTTTTTTTTTTATAACGGCATGTTAAGTACCCTTCTTGACTGTAGAATGGCTACTTGAAAGCCCTAACATAACAAAACTACTTGTAGACATACGGGTACTGATCTGAATAGGCTTCGACATTTTTTAAGACCTTTAAGTTTTTTTATGCAAGTACTGCTTGTCTTTAAGACTTCTGTTAAAAATTACATTTCTTTTCATTCTTTCATCCTGACTTTATAAAAACCTCTAGGGGAGTGGACCAACAACACAAACCGGTTATTATAGACAAGCTTTTCATGTCAGTGGAAAGAACTGACATGCAAAATGTATAAATGGTAACATGATGCCAGCTGCAGAACTGCAGTGAACTGAAAAAACTACAAATATTTGGTTAGGTTTTTTAATTATGGTCATTGCAGATGCTACTGTAGTAGATAGAGTTTATAGGCGAGTGATTTTTTTGTCAGTGTCTTTAAATCTTTAAGTCTATGAAAAATTCATTCTGAAACTGGCTATTGATTAGCATGGATGAAATTTGAGTGCAATGTAGAACAGTTATTAATGAACTTCACTGGATTTTCTAGATTTCTAGCTGATTTGTCACCATACAAACCATCTCTTTAAGTATACAATTGAGGAAGATAAGTAATTAAAAGAAAAAATGCCAAGTTGACTCTGATCATCTCTATCAGTCTGTTTTCACCTCATTTATTGGTCCAGGAATATATGTTTGTGTGAACACTGAGTTCATTGTCACCCACGCCAGAGTGGTGAATAAACAGGCACCTGTAGAGCAGCAAATCCTGATTCTTTTGGAAGGAACTGATGCCATTGCACATAATTACCTCAAATGTTGAATATTCTGATTTTAGTTAATAGCTTTTTCAGAATACTGGTTTTAAAAATGAATGAAATGAGCACATATTGGTTTTCTAATAGATGTTCATTTCTGATAGTATTCAGTCAAGTGCAGATACTATGAAAGTGAGTAATACATTTACAGCCACGTGGAGATGAAGACGACTGTTAGTGGAGATTATGAGAATAACAGTAGTGCAGCATCACAGGCAGAAATGCAATAAACATAAAATGCAAATACATTCATCGATTAGTTCTGAATACATTCTGCTTCTGCATGTGGAGAAGAACAAAATGCAGCCCATCCAGGCAAAATATGGAGGAGAATAATTTAGTTACAGTTCTTTTTAGTCACTCAAAACACAAAACAGGAGCAAGTATGTTGCAAGGACTGGGTACAGGAAAGATGCACAAAGTCATAAAAATGTTATTTTGGGCACATCTTTCAATCCATGGCAGAAATGATGCTGTTATTGGTTTCTCAAAATGTCTAGGGAAGTCATTCTGATCAAAGTGAAGAGCAGTTACGGGCAGTACAGTTATGTCCGGACTGTGTCCTGGCTTCTAAGGATCAAGATTATATCAGTGCACCGTGCAGTGTTCCTTCCTGTGAAAACCAGAGCACAGGAAAGTGGGAGATAATGTGTGTCGGGATGGAGCAGGAACATTTGACATGTGCATACGAGAACATGGGTGCAACAGGGCATGACCTTAGATTTAAGGACTGGAAGTCTCCCAAGTCCCACAATATAAACATATTCTGTGATAGTCTAAGTGCTGCTGTGAGATGGAGCCAACAGCTGAGTGAAAGCACACGCTTTCTGGAGCTGGCTAAACTTTTGGGTTTCCAGGTTTCAAAAATTTAAACCACTTGCACATTCCACAGCAAGTGCTTCCAGAGAGACTGACTGGTGAATGTGCTTGTATAAGAATAAATTGACTAAGAAAAAAAAGAAGAGAGATTGATTTGTTTAGTTTGTATTTGTTTAACCCAAATATTTTTTAAAATGCAAGCTTCTTTGGGTGATAAATTGAATCATTCTGTGTATCTTTCTAACTAGTGGCTGGATAGACACCTTCTCTGTCTTAGAAATTAAGGGAGTAAGAAATATGTGAAATCCAAATATATGTTTTGTAAATAGATTTCAGGCAGACAGCAGAAAGTTCTCAGCAGCGTGCCAGTGGCTGACCAGCAGCACGCTGCACAGCAGGCAGTGTTTCTGCAGCTGTGAGGCTGCTTTTCCACACTTCAGTTTCCTGTAACTATTCCACCAGTAAGCAGGGGTGTTTTCTCTACTTCTGCTCTTCCAAATGACATAAAACCTTTGGCCCCCAAACCACTTACTTCGAGACTGAGCAATGGTGTATGCCAGTGCAGAACCCAGAGAGCCAGCCCCCATCGTTTTCCCCATCATAGGAGTCTGGCCAAGGGTGACTGGTTGCCTGCTAGCCCTGGCACATAGATTTCCTTTCTGCAGAAACTGATGGGCAGTGAACTGGCGCTCAGTGGTGGAGCAGGCTACAGCTAGTGTGTGCACCTGGATCTCAAAGCTTGGAAATTTAGATAACAGATCTGTTAAATGGGACTGTCTTACCATCTCTGACAAAGTACATTCAAGAGGCATATATCCAAAGGCCACACTTTGACAAATCCTGTCTTTCTCCTCAAAATATAAAATTATATATGGGGAAATCCTAAATGCATGAGGCATTTAGAATTATATTCCCATTCTTTGTATCTTTTTGTATTGGTACTGCTAAGTCTTGTTGTCAACAGCATTGCACTGGATGTGGAAATCAAGTTTTCCCTCTTTCTTACTTTTCTCCCATTACTCTTTCATCCTTTTTTCTTCCTAAAGTGTATAGTGTTACTATTAAACTTAGCAACTTACAATGTATTAGCCTTAGAACTACCACCAAAGTTTTTTTGTTTCTCGTTTCTTAAAAAGCAAAATAGGCCTGGGATTGTCCCCTAAAAAACATCGACTGGAGACTTAAAGGACAAGAAATGAGGCTGCATTGCCTCTGTGCAGTGCTCTTGAATGGGGTAATCCATCTTTACAGAGGTGTTGATTAAACTAGCTTAAAATATTGCTTTTTTACGTAAGTAGACTCTCCATGTTATTGCTTTGACTCTGCAAGCTTTTCCACAGCTGCTTTAAGTTAACAATGTTCATAATGAAGATAGAAATTGCTATATAACATATCTTATTGAAAGCTTCAGAGAATTTGTCATACTACTGACCAAGCAAAATCTCCCAGCAGGTATTTGCTGCTTTCTCTGCTGCATTGTGTTCTCAAGTGACATTTTGAAGCACTGCAGCCGGTTTGGCACACTTTTCTGCACTTCCATGTTGTTTTAGCAGTATTCCTAAAGGTGTCAAAGACCTGGAAAACAAAACAAAACAAATAGCTCCTTGGTGGTTTTAGGACAGCACTACCAAACCCAAAGAAAAACAAAAAGGATGCTGAAAATGAGCATCTGTGAGCAACTTGGGTTGAATTTCAGTGAAGTAAGAAACAAAAAGATGTCCACAATATTAGGTTACTGAGAATCAATCAAGATGCTTTTATTAGACATGCGTGAACTCGGCTTTGTCATATCTCTCACTTTGTGCATGAGACTCTTCCTTGTGTTACCTTGCAGCAGCACACTGTGTTTGCAACCCTGCAGTACAGCCACCTTCCCGCCATTTGATCCCCAAGCATCTGAGGCATGAGGTCCTCCAAGTGCGATCTGTTGCTGCATACCACACACCTGTGGCACACAGAGCTCTGCAGCTGGACAGGGGCTGCTTCCACAGCTGGCAGACAGGGACTGTGCAGCATAGGAAGCCTGTTTCTAGAAAACCTCTGCTAGAAGGCATGCCACTACTGTCTGTGTCTTGATGTATATATATATGATATGCATGATACTAGTCATTATGATATGTATGCATGATGAATATTTCATCAGTGTATCCTTAACTGTCTGAAGATACATGACTGGTTTTGTTCCTCTTTCATAATAATGTGTTCTAAATGTTTTAAAGTCAATATATCCAATTACATTTGTCTTTTGTTCCTAGACAACCTAAAATGCAGTCTTTTGGTGGTGCTTTGTTAGGGAAAAGGCTTGTAAAAACATGGAGATATTTACAGCCAATTAAAGGAAGATATTTGATTAAATAAAACCAAACTTTCTTGCAACGTTTCTTTCAAGTGTAGAATGATCTTGTCAAAGTTATTCTATTTTGCAAAAACAGAATTTTGAATTTGACCTCTAAAATGACACTTTTACTGTAATGGCATAATAAAAGTGAGCCTTTTATTCTCATTTTCTCTGTTAGCCCCTGTGGGTGAACAAAACGTGAAACTCCACACAGTGTTTCATAACTGCCTTCATTTTACCAGAGCAAAACACAGTCTGTTCAAATGCTCTGGTGCTCTGATTTAATGAATGTACTATGTATTATCATGAATTTGGGTATGTTTCAGGTTGATCTCAGTCCCCCCAAAAATTCTGTGCATCCTTATGTACGTTTCATCCTTGTACAACAGCTCAAATATACTATTAAAAGCAAAGGGGCCTATGTGTCTGTGCAGATTCACTGCATTCACTTGCCTGTTTCAGTTACAAAGCTGAAGGACATCCACATCTAAATAGAGTATGCGGTGATGAAGTGGTTGCTTTCAGAAGCTGCTTTCCTTTATAGGTATGACGACCTGTACCTATAGCCGAAGGGCTATGCCGTTCACCCATTGTTATGCTTACTGAGCAGCATATCATCACAAAAGCACTGATGAGAAGACTGCATTGCTTTTTGCAGCCACACATCTTCCTGCTTTAGGATACTGGCAGTGTAGCTGGGTTGTCCCAGTCCCTGGATGAATTATTCAGACTCCTGACATCAGAGGTTTCCACTAGCGGATTGGCTGGTGCTCGGATAAAATCTTTCCACGGGAAAACAGTGGAGAAGGATGATGGTAGTGAGACCAGCAGAACTGCTGCTTCCAATACAGCTGGATTTGCCTTGCTGTTGCATCTCTGCAAGAATTTTATAAAGATGTTTTTAAGGTTTGGCTTCATGTGAATTCTCTGGTAAGATCAGGTAGAGGGATTTGTGTAAGAGGCCTGCATTTCCATTGAAGGAAGGAAATCGTATCGTTCTTGAAAAATAACTCCTGGCTGTATTCTAAAGAAACACGGCACTACACGAGACAGGAGTAGCAGCAGCAGCAGGGCTTATGGCTCACTACAAAGGTGCTGGTGGCAAAACCAGTACGTCGTTGAATCTGCTCCCTTGGTTCTTTCAGTACCAGCAGGGTAAGTGGTGAAATAAGGAGCTGACAGTCCTTGCAAGTCGGGAGAGTGTAAGAAACCGTATGACACATGCATCTTGTGAGTATAGATAAACAGTACCTCTGTGGAGAATTTACATCATTTCAATGAAAATAACACCTTTGCTTCCAGGGAAATTTGTAAAAAGCATATTTATAATGGAATTTGTGAGATCAATGCACTGCTTGTGTGACGTTCAGACATAGGTTTTACAGCGCTAAAATCTGTTCCTTTTAAGCCTATAGAAAATAAGTGCTAAAAAAATGGAAACTGTATTAGTTGCTGTTGGGCTTATAAAGAATACATGGCTCACGTATATTCCCTTGAAACAGATTATACTGAAAGATTATACTATTTCTGCTGTTTATTAATATGACTGAAACTGAGTATGTCTTCTGCTGGTAAAGGTTTAGAAGCTGGGAGCTGGTTCTCTGATTTCCAGTTGTTGTCAGAAGGCTCTTTCTTAAATCACCAAGGTACACTGGAACTGCAAATTAGGGAATCATTTTCACTCATTTCTTTCATTAGAAGTTTGACTTCTAAAGGCCCAGTTCTTTTCTTTTGGCATGCTGTTGTCATATCGGGGTTGCTGGGGAATTTTAAGTTAAAAGAGATGTAAATGAAGCCAGAGCTGGGCTGATTCTGTACGCACTCGATCTACATCCCCATATCTGCTCACACACAACTCAATTCAAGTGTGTAAGTACTTCCATTGAAATTAATTGCGCTACCTGTATATGTAATTGCTTGTCAGACCACAGCTGACATTTACTGTACGTCACAAGGGAAATATCTTGTTCACAGTTAGAAACAATACCGCAAGAAGTCTGTTTTTGAGAAAGTAGGAACGATAGTTACATATAAAGTCAAGACAACCCCTGCCAAAAATAGTGTTGAATGAAGCACGATGTAGTATTTTGAGTGATATTTTTCTTAACTTGCCTGCCAGTGCAACAAGTAGATTCTGTGAATGTAATGAATGTTTTGAAAATTGTAAGAGCCTGGCCAATGAAATAAAAGGAAAGAATGTGAAATTGTTTTCGTAGTCATGAAGTGTGCTAATCTAGCAATAGATGCTGGAGGAGTATATGTATCTTTTTTTCCCATGGTATCTCTTACATGTGAGATGTCATTTATATGTAAAGAAAATATCCCCAAGTCATAATGCACAGGCACTTTTTGGAAGCTCATATGTGGTCAGGGAGTCATCATTGTCCCACTTCAGATAACGTTTCTGCTGATGAATTTTGTGTGGCAAATTGTATCTTTAGGTGCCCTCATTGTGGAGGAGCACTGCATGAGTGTAAATCAGGGAGCTTATTATTAGTAGTGCATCAAATTTAGTAGATACCTATTCCAGAACTTGCAAGGGGATTAAAGAATATTCCCTTTTAATTTTACAGATGTGAAAGAGATCAAATCACAATTCACTACTGCACAAGTAAAAGCAGTAACTAAAATTAGGTTTTCCATCCGTAGGTTTTTGGGGCATGGATGTGTTCTTACAAATAGTAAATATTTAACAGCAATTTTATCGATTTTGATTTTCAGTAGGGAAATGAAGGCGCTCATTCAGAACCGATGATGGTAAAATAATTTGTTTTCAGTGAAATAGGTATTTCACTTTATTTTTGAAAGAAAAATCTCAATATAAATACTTGAGAGTCCCTGTTGTGAAATTATTCCATGTGTCAAAACTGATTCCCTACAAGGAAGGGACAGTATTTTGTGGGTTGGTTATGGTGCCGTGATTCTCTTCCCTCTGCAGCCATGACCCTGGCTGCTGAACTTGGAGGAGCTTGTTCAGGAGCTATTTTTGTCTATGCAGCTGGCAGCAGTCCCTGAGGGACTATCTGAGAATCGGAGAAATTCACTGTAAATCAGGCAAGTGCTTCAAGACAGGATTAAGTGAGGTAGTAAGTAGCAGTATCAAAAGTGGCTCCTCCCTAGCAGGGTCATCCAGAGAACAAACAAGCTTGATAATGCAATTTCAAATTTTTAATTCAACATTGTAAACATTTTAAAATATACATGCTAAGAGTATTTTTTCTAAGTCTCTAGCTGAATTTCTATGTAAAAGCAACCTGATTGTCAGACACATGGATTCTAGTGAAAAAATACAGAGAAGTGCTCAGACTTTAGGTAAGTATAGGATGGACTTAGAAGTCAAATTTGTCTTGGCATTCAGATTTGAAATTGTGTCTTACTGGTCATTGACTCTTTAAAACTTGAACTTTTCTGTGAAACTCTTCAAATACACAAGTGTCAGAGCATTATTGTAAGAATATGAATATTTTCTGTGGTAGTTACAGGCAAAATTAACTGTCTCAAAAAATATAGTGGCATTTCTGGCAAATGCAGACTGGTTTTGTTGTCAATAGGCAACATTTTACTATTCCATCATGTAAATCCAAAACTATTCAGCAATGCCTAAACAAACTGATTTCCTTTTTTTTTCTCAGATGAGCAAGAGTCAGTGCAGAAACGGACTTTCACAAAATGGATCAATACTCATCTGGCTAAGGTAATATATGGCTTTTAAATTTATGTGGTTTTAAATTGAAACTTTTTAATCTATGCCTATACAGGACCTGGAGTATAGAATATGTCAGATTTGTCTGAGCAGAATGGCATAAACTTACAAAGGAATCCCTGGTATCTGTACACCATAGAAGATTAATCTGTTCCAGCATGTTCGCAGCCAGCTGCAGTAGTGTCCGTGGTGTGTAGACAGCCACCCAGCTGCTTTGGCCAAAACTGAAAGGTAGCACAGTAGCTGTTATTTCAGCCAGAGGAAATATTTGAAGCTCCTTTCTATGAAACAGAAATATTAGCCTGATTACATAGAGTGTTTTTGAATAAAACTTGAGTCAGTTGCTGTGTAGTTAGAGAGACGCATCCTGAACTGGCTAGAAACATAAATAGTGCTTCATGAATCCAGTGCTAAATTAATTATCTGATCTGTCTTGGGATTTATCATGAAACTACTTTGTTTCATCTACCAGAACCAAAACCTCCTGTTTTGGGTTTAGCAGAATAAGTACAGTGATTTGCACACAATTTTAAAAGTACGAAGCTACAATTGGTACCAGTTTTATCTAACAACATAAGCAGTGAGATGTAGTTTGGCTTTCCCCAGTTTTCACATAGCACAGCTCCAACCATAGTTATCAAGTAGTCCAGTAAATTAAAATATTTTAACACTAGAGGTGCTGTTTGAAAAGCATCTTTTTAAATCATGAAGATTAATGAACTTGAAAATTGAGCAAGAAATAGCTATAAACAGCACTGGTTTACCTTCTATGTAAGGAATTGGCTAATGATGCCCTCAAAAATAGAGCACAGCCAGGAAGCCCATATAGTGCTCTGTCATGTGATTTGGTCTAATGAGACTGTATCAGCATTTATTTACTTTACTGAGGAATGGAACGAAGGGATTTACTGTGAAGTGAACTGCACTGGCATTGTGAAATTCAACTGTAAGAACAAGGGTGTTTTCCAGATTCTTGACAGTGGATCCTCACTGTCCCCCCCATTTGCTTTGAAATAATTTGGAAAAGGCCCCTGTGCAGCGCAGAACTTTAGTACTGTGTGTATGTTCGATGCACTTCTACTGACATGGAAAGACATTCAGTATTTGCTAAGGTGTTAGCAAAGTGGGCAGTGAAGATGTGTCAGAGAAGAAGCTCATGTTCTTCTATTTCCTAATTGTATTGTCATTAATAATAATTGTCAAGTAGATATGTGTATATATTGTTAGGTATATGTATGTGCGTGTGCATGTAATGATAATTTAGTGGTAGTAACTCGCTAATCCTTGGGAAGAGGCAAAGTCATGGTGGCAGCTCGGTTAAGAGATTTTGCTTGGGACTGAGCTGTGAATGCCACCCACTGTACTAGTCCTGTTGGGCCGTGAGAGCTCAGGTAAACCTTTTGCTTATGTCATGTAGGCATGTATTTCTTTAATTGACCTGATACTGTAAAGGCTAATCATATGCATTCAAATCCAGCAGGTAACCAGCCACAGCCCTCACTTTTAGCTACCTGAGGTACTCTGTGGTAATTGTTTTGTGTTATTTCACCCTTTAACAGGAATGTTGTTTCTGTGATACTTTTATTGATGGCTGTTAGCAAGTTTGCTTTGCTGCTTGCCTCAGGTATACAGATCAGCTGGCATTGCTTCCCATTTATGCTGTTACGCAGCCACAGGAGAAGCACTGTTTATAGAGATTAAAGTCAACAGAAGTGGCCATTGAAGTTTGTAAGTTTTTGAAGCTTAAAAGTTTTAAGTCTTTGTTACTCATGTTTTTTGGAAAGTGGATGTACTTTTTCTGAGTTCATCACAGCTGTGCGAAGTACTGGTGGGTCTGTGAAATGCACAGGACTCCCCTTGCACTCATGTTCTGAATTGTAACCCAGAAATGTGATATTTAGTTTATTTGATTCTTGTAAAAGATTGTTGCGTGGTTTATTGTTTCAAAAGAAACTGGAAAGATGTAGCATCTCCATTGTCTTGGAGGCCTTTGAAATGTGATAAGGAATGAGGGGAAGAAGAAGGAGACCCACTTTTAGGCAGCATTGTCTGCACTTTCTTGTCTTTGAATCCAACAAAATGTGGAGCGCCTTCCAAAATGGTACCTAGCGAGGAACATCCATGGAGCGCTGAGCTAACACTGACAGCAGAGAAACAGCAATACAGGCTTCTGCATTTGGTCCTGTGTCTGTCCAAGGGAATGAAGTTACACTGGGGTTTGGTAACATGGAAGGAGAGGTAGGACCAGGGGGGTGCAGGTGTGGAGGCGCTGGCAGGGCGGCTGGGGCTGCCCCATGCCAGACGGATGCTGCCGGGTCAGGCTGGCCTCGGTGGGCCCGCTGCAGGGTGCACCTGAGCCACTCAGCCGAGCTGATGGTGCCTCTGGGAAAGCGTGTTTTAAGAACGAAAAAAAAAGCTGCACTGTCAGTGAGAAGTGAGGGAAAAAATGTGAGAAACAGCCCTGCAGACACCAAGGTGAGAGCAGGAGGGGGGAAGGAGCACCAGGTGCCCAAGCAGAGACTCCCCAAAGAGCCTGTGCTGGAGTAGGCTCCTGAGAAGAACTGCAGCCTGCAGAGGGGAAAACCCAGAGAGGAGCAGGTTTATTGATGGACCGTGTCCTGTGAGAGGGACCCCATGCTGGAGCAGGGGAAAAGCATGAGGAGGGAGCAGCAGCAGAGAGGAGCTGTTGTGGACCGATCCCAAGTCCCATTCCCCACCCCTGTGTGCCACTGTGGCCTAGAGGAGCTGGGAGCGAAGCAGTGAAGTTGAGCCTGGGGGAAAGAAAGAGTAGCTGAGGGGAAGGTGATTTGAATCATGTCCTTGTTTCTCACCATCAATGCACAATTACTGTGCTGAATTATATACAGGCTTCAAAATTCACAGTAACTTACTTCAAATTGGCTCTCTATTTCTTGGCTGCTCTTGGAAGACTGTTTTTTTTTCCTGTTCATTTTTGGAGGAAATTTTAGTACTTGCCATTTTTACTAATTAGTAAAATTGTTAATAGAAAAAGTAGTAGGAAATAAGAAAAAACCCTAAAAATTAAAGTATCTGTGTAACTAATACCACAGTTATCTGCAGAAACATTCAGTCATGAATGAGTTTGAAAGGTTTTTGAAAAAGTACTCGTAACTGCATGAAATCTCAAAACCAGGGGAAATTACTTTTCTAAGCAAAGGTTGATGGGGTTTCATGGTAGCATTTTGAAAGACGGGTTTACTGATGGCAAAGGAAAGGAAACTCTGCTAAGGCAGTTTTCATCCTTAAGTTGGTTGAGTAGAGCAAAGGAGGGTTAAATAAAGAGCAGTTTCTGAAATTGTGAAGGGTAGTTATTTGTAAGAAATGGAAATGTGGAACAGGTGTGATTTTGTTAAGTAGAACCAACAACAACTAATAGTTTAGGAATATAAAGCAGGATGTGACAGTTTGTCAGGGTTTGCTACAAGTGAAGATTCTTCACTGCTGATCTTTAAAATCTTAGTATATGCTTTTCTTACAAAAAGTTATGCTCTAATTGAAACAAACTAATTCAATAAATTCATCAAGTAGACTAAAAAATTTTTTTTTGTGGATTTTTAAATGTAAGGTTAAGAATGGGTTTGAGAATATAGATACAAATAAATAACAATAAACAAAACAGGTAAATGAAATGAGAGTACCAATGAAATTTCTTCACCCAAAGGGTTGTCAATCACTGAAACAGGCTGCCCAGGGAAGTGGTTGAGTCACCATCCCTGGAGCCATCCCTATACATTTAAAAGATGTGTAGGTGTGGTGCTCAGGAACACGGTTTAGTGGTGGATTTGGCAGTGCTAGGTTAATAGCTGGGACTCCATGACCTTAAAGTTCTTTTTCGACCTAAATGATTCTATGATTATATTCATTGAACTTTGTGAAGGGGAGTAGGAGAGAGGTACGAAGTTCTTATTCTCTCTTGCTCTTACAGTATAATGCTACCTTTTTAAAATTATGTTTCCTAAATCAAAGGTATGTTTTTTCACAAGCTGAAGACGTAGCAGACTTGGCATCAGCTAATTATGGGACATCTCAGAGAAAGATTGAGATAAAACAGCCATAGCACAAGCTGTGCCCACAGCACGATGTCCCACAGGGAAGGAGCACAGAGGAAAGAGCCTCAAGTATGATAACTAGCAGGTAGTATAATGCAGCTTCATTTTTGTATCAGCTGCTAGCATTAGGCTGCATCCATCCCCCTGCTGACTAGCTCTCTAACCCCAGCTGAATCTGTTCGTGATTCTCTGGTGAAATTCATCAACTGGAAATCATCTCTTTGCCACCCACTTGCAGAAATTGGGTCACATTCTTGCAAATGAACAGGATCTAACTTCTGGCCATCCAGTTTAATTTTTGTGCATCTGTGCAGTTCTACTAATAATAAATGATACTATAAGCATGTGTAACAGGTCAAGAAATTTTCTAATTGCGTTGTATTTATTTATATTTCTCTAAGGTTTTAGAACTGGACCTCCCTCCTCTCAGTCTCAGCCTTCATAGACATAGAAATAATTTGAATATGCTTCTGTGTATCTCTTGAGGCATCTTTTCAAAGTCTTAAGTTTAAAATACAGAATAAAGTTAGACCAGATATTTCAAAAAGAAGACATGACATCCATTCAGAACAGCAATTACTTAAATATTTTTAATGTCATTGCCTGTGCTGTTTCTTTAGATAGTGGATTAGATGAGTAAGCAGGAGTGAAAACATGTCTCTGAAAAACAACAGAGTACTTTCAAAGCATTGGAACACAGACTGTAAATTGGTTTAACCCTGTCAAATGTCTTTGTTCCCAGGTGTAGGGACACCTTCAGTATTTGTACTGACCGAACTCATCAAATAGAGTGAACAACAAATACATTTTTTTTTTTAATTTCCATTAAAAGGATGCTCACATCAACAAAAAAAGTAAAGAATGGATATCAAACAAAAATGAAACTAAGAATGGGTGAATGGTTTTGATTATACTTACACAATGTTTTCATAATGCTGAACTAAAACCGGGCACTAAATCTTACATTAAGGCTTTTGAAATTGCAAACTGATGTTTTATAGCAAAGAAAGGAAGAAAAATAAATTAGTATATAAAGATTTACAGCTTTCATGCACAATGCTGGCAGTGATCATAGTTTGTTCTTAGAATGTATCTTGGTCTTTGTATAAGAACATATCAGTTTTCATTACTGAATTAAGTAATTCTGTTTCATTTTGTCTTTTCCAAATGGGAAAACAGAGGCTCCCAGTATCTTAGTCACTGACCCAGAAAAAATTTAAGCTAATGTCCATCTTGACTGCATGATTTTCATGAATAAAATTTCACTGGCAATTTTTTGCTGCAACAGTCACTTGATGTTTTTACTAGTATTGCATGTAACCTCTGAAGTTAAACAGTGAATGTGAAATTAATTTGTGTGGCAAAATGAATCACGTAAAATTTAGGGCTGAGTCCCTCAGACTTCAGTCATGAAATAGTCATTAACAGTAGTTTGTGAAAACTTATGTGCTTAAGGATTTAGAAAGTAAATTGGGGCAGAGGAGTGGGCCAATTATTACAGAGTAACTGAAATTTCACATTCTCCTTCCTGTTCCCACATGTATTTCCTTGCAGAGACAAATTCAGTAGTTAATAGATTTGTTCCTGTTTGTGCATGTAAATAAATTTTCACACACTTTTTAGCAGTTTTTAAACATTATTTGAAAACCAGTGGAGCAAAATGTAATTTTCAATGTTTGCATTGGCATTCATTATGATTCAGATACCGTTGTTTGTACAGTATGATTTATTAATTGGAGAAGTACAGGGTGTGAGGAAAAGATTCCCTTAGCAAAGATACAAATGAGAAATGAAACACAAGAAAAAGTGTTGGAAGCTTAGTGAGTATGCTTTAGTTCCATATCTGAGGTTTGGATTTTACAAAACTTATTTTACTCTGTCAGAGGAGGCATGTCTAGAGATTGCTGGCCTGTTATAAATCTTTTTTTGATGCTTGTCCATCAAATAATTTTCATATGTACCAATGTTCAATTCTTTAAATCATCCAGAATGTTTCCTGAAGACTACAGCAAATGAGATAAGTTTGTAAGAGCAACAAGTTTAAGCAAAGCATTTCCTCATCAGTTCCCATTTGTGTTCTGTTCTAAAAACACTTATTTAAATAAATATTTAATATGCAAAAAATCTGGTTCATTAACCTTTAAGATTCATTCCCAATTAATTCATATTCCTCCTACAGAGCACATGAATTCACTTGTACTGTGCATCCCTCTTTGTGACATGACTGTTCTTAAATGTCATTGTCACTATAAACTACGCTACTGTGACTACATATACTGCAATAAACGAGTGTTTAACAGAATACATGCAATGCAGTAAGTAGCATATCGTTACTATTAGTTTGATTTCTTGAAGAAGCTTATGAAAAACCCAAATGAAATACTGAAGCACGTGAAACCTTAGTGTAGACCTGACAAGTTTAAGATTTAATGTCTGCTGGTTCATGGAAGGATATTCTGAGTTACACCAAAGAATTTTGTTCAGAAAGTTTATAAGTAACAGCTTTTCTTTAGTATTATAGGATTTTGAGAGGTTACTTCATATACTTTTTAAATGTTCTTTTTTCCTGGTTATAAAAATTATTTCATTAGATTCTTTGTACAAGCTTTCCAACATTCAAAATACAGTGTATTAGGATCATTGAGGTTGATTACATTGCTAGAGATACACATTTACATGCAAAAAGCCAAAACTTGGAGTACATTCAACATTTTCAAGATTACACAATTTTAAGTTAGTTTTCTTTCCCTGCTTTTATCTATTTACAGTTAGTATTTTGGCAGTGCATTAAGGCAACTGAGTGAATAGGTGTAGAATAAAAAGTATTCAATAGATTTTAACTGAATACAACTTTTTTTTTAAAAAAAACTTGTTCTGGAGGCTAAGAAGCAAGGAGTGTATAGCTTCACTTTCCCCTTTCATTCCATTTGACATTAATTATGCAGCCAAGGAGTAGGTATTTATCCATTCCAGCAGAAGATGCTGTGTTAATCACAGTAGAGGATCTGCCTGGAAAAACAGTCTAACAGTAGCTTGAGCCATCCTGTACGATGGTCCATACACAACAAATGGTGTACGAACTTCTCCGTAGCAGCTAGTGTATGTGTACCTTCCTGAATTGTATTGACATGGGGCGTAAGATTGGTATCTATGGAATTTTTATGTAAAAGAGCAATCTACTGGATATGCCACTAAAAATATAACACATTCCATCTTCTGAGAGAGACTGGAGCCATAATGATAGGGTAAATTCTATGCCATGTGCTGAGAGTATTTTTTTTTTTTTTTTTTAATTATTTATGAAACACAATGCAGGTCTTACCTCCTTGTAATATAGGTGTTATCATCTTCAGGACAGTGAAAAACATTATATTATAAAGTGTTTTGTGGAGAACATTTTTGGCAGTCTGTTGTTAATTTACTCGAATGATTTCTTCAGGGATCCTTTCACCAAGTCTTAGTTAGGCTGCAAATCTAGTTATTGTAACTTCTGTCAGTGAGGAGTGACCAGTGAAGGGTGGCCGAGAGCAAGAGATTGACATGGGTGATCAGAGGTTTTATCTGTAGTGTGAAGCTAGACACTGTGGAAACCAGAGGTGCTTCCAAGACTTGGCTTGCATAAGAATTTCAGATGATTTGACTTCATCTTGTGGTGAGGCAAATTCTGGCCTGTACCCTGGTTTGAGAGCAAGGATACCAAAGGCTGAAGCTGAAGGGGAGCTGTGTTGTGCTCAAATAGGTCATCTGGCAGGCAGCAGGGTTATGGGGCACTGTAAATCTCACCCTTCAATCTGAATGTATCCTAAATTGCCCACTGTAAGAACCTGTGTCTCTTCATTACTGTAGAGTGAATTTCAAGAGACGAACCTCACTACTGGGGCGTTTAGATAGGTGGTGAGATCTTTCAGGCCTTCACATCCTGTTGGATTTAGGATGGCAGCTGCTATAATCCTCTTGTCTTTATTGCTGAATTGTTTTAGCAAGTAATTCTTCGGTATTGTATCATGTGGTAATAATGATAAAACCAAAGCGGCTCCGAACTTCAAACAGGAAATGGTAACACAGAAGGTGAGGAAAATTAATTGCATTTATGTCAATTGCCTGTGATGGAAGACTGGGACAAATTAATCTCCAGTGACCTGTTTGCTCCATTAATTTCTTTGGTGTTATATTAAGGAAGAAGATGATCTATTATCTATTGCAATGCTAGGACATAAAAAAAGAACTATTATTAAATACAACCTTGTAATAAGCTGAAATGCTGCTTTATTTTATACACACAATAAAATAGACACATATTATTGCGGCTATTGGAGCACATCAAATCTTAGGTGGTTTGCTTTAGCAGAGGAGTGTTTCTTCTACTTTATGCCATAATTATGTCTCGCTGAAATATTTGTTCATCCAAACTGAACAGTGAAGGCAGGATGTTTTTATTTTGGGAACTAGAAACCTTTGCTTTCTGCTGGTTTATAGCATTTTTACATTTTTAAGAGCAATGCTTCATTTGATAGTTTCATCTTTTCAAATCTATGTTTCTACAGAACAGAAATATTAGATCAGATAGTTGTACAAGAATCTCTTTTTCAGAAGCACCCCAAAAGTAAATTATTAAACCTAATGTAATTTTAACAATTTTGTAGTGTGATTGTCACTTTAGTGAATTAGTAGGTATGAATATTAGTATTATGTTATTTAGCAGGTATGTGAATGCTGATAAGCTCATGGAAGCTAGAGGATGTTTGTTTCATTTTATTTCAATTGGACCAAGTTTAAACTTTTTTGTTTCTAAGAGACATTCTGTGATCATTGAAGTACTGGCCAGATGAGAACCATAGTTCCACAAACTGAGATATATTTAAGAAGATTAGAGTTTAATAATGTGACCTTGTTATTCAAAATTCCTAAACCATCATCTGTTTCCATATTTTTTCAGTGTTTTTGTTGTTGTGTTTGTGAATGTAAAGACATGTGCTAAGCAATTTGTTGTAAGTAGAGGCTGGCACAGCGTTAACAGCACTGGAAACCTGCAAGGCCGGGAGGAGAGGAGCAAAAATAGAGCAACATAGTGTAACAACTGTCAGCTGTGAGAAAGTAACAGCATAGCTCAACCAGCTACGCTGCTTTAAGGATCTTACCTTCATGTATCTCCTTGTATTGCTCAGATTGAGAAAGTGAAATTTCTCTGACATATTTAACACTAGGCAAAATACACTGATAGATTGAAATGTGACTCTAATAGTACATCTGTAAGTTGTGCATATTTTATAGACTCATAGGCAGTTGTCAGTGTGTTTCTTTGCTCATTTTAGGGAGCAGGAGGTTTTTGCATTTTATCATTAGTGGCAGAAAGCATCTAGTATTATAGTCCTGTGCCAGAAATGTTAAATAGTTAAACAATATGGTGGCAAAGCAATAGTTAAATGATACATTGATATTAAACATTATAAAACATGAAGAAGGGGACCAGCCACTCTTTGTGCTTCATTTTGAAAGGAAGTAGGATGTAATGCTGGTGAGCCTTTATAATATCTGAAGTCTTCTCCCTTTTCAGCGCAATCCTCCCATGCTGGTGAATGACTTGTTTGAAGATATCAAAGATGGGGTAATGCTAATTGCCCTTTTGGAAGTTCTTTCAGGGCAGAAGCTGGTAAGAGCTTCCTTCAATCTGAATATATGATAGTTGCATAACTTCTCTAGGATATAATTTTCTAATATGTTTCTAGATCTGAATGCCTTAAAAACTCTTACTGTTACATAGCAAAATAAGTTTATTTGTAGAGTCATCTATCTGGTTACAAAAAAAAAAGATTATTACAGACTGATATTCTTTATTTTATGCATTTTCTATTATTTTCATCTTAGTATTTCATTAAAATTGCTTTTCTATATTAGTCTTTTCAGTTCATCTGGGTGTTACTATGACATAAGCAAGATCTAAACTGCAAGCTATTTCTATGCATCTTGAATAAATGGTGACAGTCTTTTACATGTGTCTTAAAAAAAAAAAAAAAAGTAGGCCTTTCAAATTTCATGGGGTCTTATATCCATTTAGCTTGACAGCTGTGCTGCTGCTGTAAAGAACCTTAAATGATGCCAAATAGCTTTTTCACAGTCAGGTGGTGTGCAGAGGCTGCAGTGTGTACATGACAAGTAGGGTGCCTCTTGGGAGCCAGGCTAGTTTTGTGCATGTGATATAGGAGAAAAGCAACGTGTTTTAGGCCACGGACTCTCACTTGTTCCAAATCAGCTTGCAGATCAGGTGGCAGCATCTGAAGGACCAGAGCCAAGTCTGTCTGTCATTCAGCTTGCTGCAGGGTTTAGGTACCTGTCCTTCATATGTAGGCAATTTGCAAGTGCCACACTTTTGCCTCTTTTTCATATTTCACCTCTGTTTTGATTGCAGGTGATACCCAAAATTAGGTAGTAATTCAGACTGCGAGAGTGATTTACTGTAAGATGTGAAAAAAGCTGTAATTTGAAGTCTGTTAAAAATACCGATTTGTTTTGTTTGTTTGAAACAGAACGTCGCCCTCTTGTGGCAAAACAGAACTGGTAAAACAGGAAAAGTATTTTAGTGATGGCTCCTGCTACAGAGCCACTGAATTGTATCCTGCCTATACGAATTAGTGAAAGACAAGACATATTACGGAATCAGATCAATGTCTGGTTCATTTAAAGGTTATGTATACCACACTATGCTGTTAGTAGTAACTTCAAGAGGAATTTCAGAATCTGTAGCAGGCCTTTGTTAAATCCATTTGTAATTTTATGAACACAAATTTAAATTATAATAGTTGTATATTTGCATTACAATATAAGATTCAATGGGGAATTTAATTCCACTGTAGAGTATTGGAAGCCTAGGATATGTTCTTGATTTAATTTAAAGAATCCTTTAAATTCAGTCTTTTCTTAGCCTGAATGTCTGAAGTTAATCAAAATTCATTGTTCAGTGAGGGTATGTCATAGTTTGGGGTTTTTTAATTGCCAGGAAGGTATTAGAAAGAGTGGATAAAAATCCTCTAGGTAAAACGTCTTCACTGTAGACTGATTTTTAAAAGCAGCAACCACCTTGACTTCTCCTGTGCAGGCAAAAACATTTTACTGAGAGAATGTTGCCTTCTCTCAAATACACACACACATATATATATTATTTATGTATGTGTCTGTGTATAAAAATAGTAGTGGTTTATTTTACATAAGAAAAACAGAAAGAAAATCTTCATCTGATTTGATGAAGTTTATGGGATGAAGCTGACAGCTTGAATCCTGATGTTTTTAAGATATGTGTGACTTTTTTTATAATGAAAGTATCACATTTACATCCCCTCTATCTGTGAGCCTTCCCTGTCGGTATATGCAAAGGTAAGATTTGACTGTTTCAAGGAACATTTTTACAAATAAATCGGACTATAGTATGTACATAGGCATTTATAATAATCTGGAACTTCATTTTTTGCAGTGAACTGGTATAAATCTAATTGGAGTTTATGCTGTTTTTTCTCTTTAAGCCTTGTGAGCAGGGACGTCAGCTGAAGAGAATTCACTGGGTTGCCAACATTGGCACATCTCTTTAGTTTCTAGAAGGAAGACGGGTAGGTTTTGTAGCACTTAGTCCTGTTTTTTCCTTCTTTTTTTTTTTTTTTTTGTCTTTCTTTTCTTAAATGCATGATTTGTATCCACATACCTGTCCTTATTCTCCAAAATTTGAGCTATGTATGCAGTCTTCAGTTTCTACACAGTGCCTAAAAGCTGCTGTATAGTAAAAATTACAAGACCCAACACTAATATGTAGGAATGTATAGGGTAAAACTTGTTTTTTCTTATTTTTTTACTTAGAATAACCTTGGATGATCTTTTTTTTTTTTTTTTTAAATGTGCTCTTCACCTCCTCATGTTCCTTACTATCCTGTTGCTGTTCTCTAGAAAAGAACAATGATCTTCAGTTCAGTAGAGGTATTCATTAAAAATTAAAAGAATAGATTTATGGCCTTCTCTAGGTTGTATAAGTAAAACTTTACTCACTGAAAGTACAGACATGAAAGTTTAGAACAATGTGACTCCTTATTAACTTGGTAGGACTTCAGGCTAATCCTGGATTGATTCTGGTAAAGTCAGTGCTGTGGCCATTTTAGAAATGAAACAAAATATTTTATAAATCTAACAAAAGACAGAAAACCTAAAACCTCAGTGTGATCTAGGTATCAATATCAAATAGAAACATCTACTTCGACGTATTTTCCTGACTTTTCTCTCTGTATTGTAATGACTTGTATCTGTTTTTTTAATTAGATTGAAGATATTTTGTTCTTCTAATTTCTGCATTTTAGTTCAGTTTTCCTCAATGCAGATGTAACACATGATGAATTTTGTGTCTCCACAGTGTAGCAGAACAGGAGTTGTTGGGGTTTGAAATTTTTCCCTCTTTAACCCTATGGCATCTTGACCTATTATGTTTCTATGATATGGGAAGCAATCCTAGCAGATGTCTGTAGAAAGAAATCTATAAGAGATTTTTTAAAAAAGATCAAAGACAAATATATTCCCAAAGCAAAATTCAGCATTAGTGCACAATTTCACTGTTTTGTGTACTACAGTTTGTTAACATGAACCGTATTGTATGCACCCTGAGAATGGAGGCTTAGATACGAAACGAGCTGCTTTCTGGTGAGACCTGTATAACCTAGGATAAGGCTGGGGTGAGAAACAAAAAATTTCATTAGTTTACGTGTTACAACGTAGTGGGTGACCCAAACTTCGAATCACCCAGCTTAGATCCCAGAAATAATGCAGCAGTGCAGCTAGATAACCAACCCTGCTGAAGATGAAGATTGCCAGAAATGGAGGGGCATTTTTTTTCTTCTGATATATAAGTATTTTTGTCTGGTCTTGTCTAGTTATTTTTGTATGTACTTCGTATCAATATGCCACATTTTTTTCTAGAGGGAATTGGCAATGGGCGGTGTGTCAGGTAGACTGGTGTGCATTAGCACGTGATCTCTAGTTTGAATCCAGCCTGAAGAATGCATCTATGCCCTCTGATGCCAAAACGGCACAGAGCAACTGCTCAGAGATGAATTTTGTCATTAAGGTATTTATTTCGTGCAACGTTGGGGAGCTAGCCGATTCGCACAGGACAAACTAGCTCCAAAGTTTTCAGTTAGGTATTTTATACACTTTTCATGAGAGGTTACACAACATCTTTACATACATACTCATTTGATTTTGACACCCAATCATTCCATTCACAATAGGTGGAATCTAGGTGGAGTAGACCTTTCAATTTTTCTTTGTTCAATGATTTCCTGACTTGATGGTCTCCTTATCTTCTTCAGGTGCCCACCTTATCTTTTCTAAGTATTCAGAGTACATTCAGTGGGACCTTTTCTATTTATTCACTGTATAGTCCTTTTCTCAACACAAACAGAGCACCATCCAGAGCATTGTACCAAACTCCTCCTGACTAATCTTTCTTTTTTAAGATCTTGTTACATTTCAACTCTGTCAACCTTTTCCAGTCAGAGGAAAATTTGTTCAGACCACAGCTGGTTCTTCAGCAACTGACTGCAGTCCCTGGTCCGTACTCAAAGGTGAATGAACAGAGACGGGTGGCTGTGTACAGTGCTTCGAGGAGTGCTGACAGGATCTCCTTCCTCCATGGGTTCTCCCATAAATAAAGTTTGTTACACATTTAATCAACTACCTATTTCACTATACAGCTGGTCTTCTGCAAATACTCCTGTTATATTGCAAAATGCAACTGGCAATGAACAGATACCATTCTGGACCAAACTGTTACTTTTTGTGGTTCTGAAAAGTCTATTTTGTAGTTTTAGATCCATTTTAATGGATTCTAAAACAAAGGTAACACAACAACTAGACTAGGCAAGGTATGCTTCTGTGAACACTAGCCTAATCAGAAGCTTTAGCTGAGACCCTGTAAATCTTTTGATCTGTAATATATATAAGAAAAACGTCATTTCCTAGAAAAGGAAAGCTTTTGTTGAAATTGATCCAGCTGAGAGAATGAGGCTCTTGGTATATTTTAGTTTAGGTAGGTAATAGGAAATTTTCCTTATTGACTGCTAGAGAGTAAGTAGTCAGTTTTCACAGAGTTTTGTCAGATTTCTTGGTGGAGAGGTTTGGAAATAAAACCTGTGGGTATTTCTCCTCTGCATCTTCCCAGGCAGACTGTGGAGTTTCAATTCTGAAGAGAGCTTCACAGATATGAACAATTTTTTGTTTGCTCTTGCCATTATCTAGTGGTTTTCCAGTTGCTGTTTTAGAGAACTGCGGTCTTTTCTTGTTTTAGGGAGACAGGTGAGGTCACTTAAAGTCATTCTCCTGTTTTTCTTGAACCTCTTCTCCAAGGTTTTTCCATAAACTTTGTACATGAACAAGTTTGCAGTGTGTAAACACTTCAGCAGCCCTTCATATTTCTATCACGATTGATGTCAGACTCTTAGTTTTGCTGAGGAAATAAGTGGTAACATAATTGCTAATTCTCCAAGAGTACCTGCTTTATTCCATTTCCTTGGGCATTACCTACCTGTTAATTTCCTTATACTCTTTATCTCCTCCTCCTTTACTGCCTTTTATCTTGCAATCCTATTTCAGGGTGATACTTTATTCAGACTATAGATTAGCATTTGGGAGTTGGGAGTCATGGAATCTGTTCCTGTTTCTGTTGAAAAAATCATGTGACCTTGGACAACTAGTTTTTTCCAACTCTCTTCTTATTTTAAAAGAACCAGAGTCAGGTTTGTCTTGCAAGGGAGCCTTTTCCTTTTCTTATTTATTCTTAAACTCACTTTTCACTTTCAATTCCAAATATAACTTAAAATTTGTTAAGGAGTATTTAATTTGCTTTCCTTATGAACTGTGTTGTAAGGTGTGCCAAAAAACGTGCTTTCTTGCCATTGTAAAATTAATTTAATCATTTAATACTTATTTTTGTGTCGTCTTCTTTTTTTTCCTTTGCTTTTCATGCTAGTCCATATACAGAGGATCTCCGGTTTGTACAATGTTTCTATGTAATTTTTATTGTTCTTTCTACTTGAAATTAAATATTTTTTTCTACAAATAATAGCATACAGTAGTCTTAAAAATCATTTATTACCTATAGTTATACTTGTCTAAGAACTGAAAATGCACCATTCTTAAGTAGAGACTTGTTATTTGATTGGAAAAATGCAGTAAAAGTATAAAAGCTGTTTGAAATGTGTTTTGTAATTGATGTAATTCCTTCTGTGGGACAATAACATGTTTTCTTTCCTATATAGATTAAGCTTGTCAACATAAACTCAACTGATATTGCTGATGGCAGACCTTCTATTGTCCTTGGTTTGGTGTGGACCATAATTTTGTATTTTCAGGTACTACGTTTTTTATATTTCAGTGTAGCTTGCTCAAAATGGTTCAGATCACCATTTCATATGGACTGGTGTAGTGCCAGTCTTTCACCATAATTACTTTATAATTAGCTAAGGATCTGGTAATGATTAAAGGAACAGTTGGTAGTAGGGATGCTTCACATTGCATTTTTTGGAATAGATTGTTCTGGGCCTAGAATGGAATTCCTTCAGCACTGGAACATATTCTTCTGCTTTCTCTCAAGAACACAGCAGAAACAATAATATGGATTCTTGTTACAAGTACCTTTAGCAACTTGAGTGGTGATTTTGCTGTATAATTCCAGTGCACTTGATATCAGACAGTAATCATTTTCAGACAATACATGTAAACATGTTGATTTCACTGGGAGATGCAGACATTTGCAAGGAGGAGAAAAAACTAGCTGTGAATGGTGTAGACTGAGAGGGTTTTGAATTTGTAGAGGAGAAATAATTTGCATTCTGTTGAAGTTAGGTGGGAGGGAAAAGTTATTTTCTAAATCCTGTCCATATGAGTTGACAAAATGAATCACTGCTCAACAGTTAAAAAAGGAACTGATTTTTTTTCTCTTCTTTATGGAATTCTTTGGCTTTGACTCTCTTGTGATGTAGCTTTCATGTCTTAGGGATGCTCTTCTCGTAAGTGCCAACCAGTGTGACATCTCAATGTTTCAGATCTCCTCAGAAGAAAAGTTAGCCAGAACGATACTAACATTTTAATTTTAATTTATAGTTCATTGAGATAATGAGGAAAATTATGCTTCTCAGAGTTACTGAAACTCTAGTTGTCTCCATCAGTTTTAGTTGGGTCATTTTTTGAGCTTTTCTTTAGTTGTCACAGGCACATATATCATTTTAACATGAACGAAAGAAGAAATGCATGAGAGCTGTGGTTCTCATTGTGACAGACTCATTCTGTGATGTGACAAAACTCTGGTTTTTAAGTAAACAGTATAGACAATTTTGCAACATCCTTTGGATATAATTTTTCATGTTTAAACTCCCCAGATTTAGTCAACTTATTGTTCTTAAGATAGTCAATAATTTTCATTTGATGAAAGGCATGAGATGAATAACTGTAATACACCCTTGGCAAGCACTGCTAGTGTACTTTGCCTGTAGTACGTTCACTATTTCTTCACAAGATACCTGAAAGCAAAACTGTGACTGAATTTGTTCCAGAACAGTACAATGGTAAATACAGAACTATGCACATGAGATCATTGAGGTCACTTCTATTCTTTAATTTAATAAGCCTTCTCTGAAGTTAGTGGATTGCTTTATAATTTGAGTTCCAGGTAAATATAAGCCATTGTTTCCTATTTCAATAGTACTTAGTCATAATAGATTACACAGAATCATAGATGTCACACTTGCATATTGTTCTAGTTGTATGGTGTCAAGAAAGTCAACGATTGCTAGATGTCTTGTACTTAAGACCATCACCTGGGCACATACGTTAATGCAGGGGTCCTCAAACTTCTTAACCAGGGGGCCGGCGGGCGGATTAAGTGGCAGGCAGTCATCTGCGGCTGCTTGGTTTCCCCCCCCAGCCCCTGCCGGGGGTGTGTGTGTGTGTGGTGTCTGTAAATACTGGGGGGCCGTAATGAGGACCTTGGGGGGCCATATCCAGCCCATGGGCTGTAGTTTGAGGACCCCTGCATTAACGTTTTTGAAGCTACTTTAATGCACAGTTAAATAAAACACAGCATGTTAACCATAGATTCTGCCCAACTTTTTTTTTATCAGCTGTATTAGGAAATTATTTGAGAGACAGGTGACAATTAAGATTATCTACAAGTAGTCCATTAACGTTTTTTCCCCACAGATTGAAGAGCTTACCAGCAACCTCCCACAGCTGCAGTCGTTGTCTAGCAGCGCTTCTTCTGTGGAGAGTGTTGTCAGTTCAGAAACTGCGAGTCCCCCAAGCAAACGGAAGGTGGTAACCAAGGTCCAAGGAAGTGCCAGGAAGGCTTTGTTAAAATGGATACAGTACACAGCAGCAAAGTAAGTGACCTACTAATGAACTGAATTTGTATCTGAAGTGTAAATTTTTCCCTCAGATTCTAAACTGTCTCGGTCAGGGATTGTCCTTTTGCTCTGTATTTGTATAGCACCTCCCTGTGATCGTGTTCTTTTTGACAACTGAGGCTGCTAAATGTTACCACCATAAAACAGCAAGTAATAATGATTTGTGTTAGTTTTACAAGCAATCATATTTTATAGTTTCTGAATAATAAGTAGGATTATTTGACACAATGAGGAACTGAAAGGGGAATTAGTTGTCTGAATGACAGTGTATTAGTCCTGCTGCCAAAACACTTGATACGACAATGCAAGTCCCACACTGACAGCATTCCTCAGAGACAGAGCTTGTAGGAGCACTAAATTCTGGCACTTGCTGTTGAAAGGCAAGCAATGAAAAATTATGGATATCCTTTGCAGTTTTGTGATACAAGGGACATATTACTACAAAGTTTGCCTTGAATTTTCATTCTTTTTAATCCAAGTTATTTTGGAGTTATTTCTTGCTATCTCCTGTTAACTTAAGAATCATCTCCTTAATTTACTATAATTATCCCATGTTTACTCTGCATCCAAAAAAAGGCATTAAAAAAAGCACATGAATTAGATCAAATATACAATAGTAGTTTGGTGGCTTACACAATAAGAAAATAATAATCAAAGATGTAAAAGAATAAAATGGATTTATTTGTTCAAATTAAGGATGCACTGCTATTTGAAGAGATCGCTCATGGGTAAAGTATGGAGGGGAAATGGCCAGTTATGGACTAGTGCCTCAAAAGAAAGAAATATAATTGTAAAGATTCATACTTTCTCCAATTCTCCAATAAACAGTTATATTACTAGTAATGTATAGTGCAATACAGTCAAATTTGACATTTTTCCCATTGCATTATTTTCAGTAAGAGACAGGCAACTGAAAGTGGTCAGTGGCAATTTCCAGACATGTAAACAAACAAAATACAAAGAGGTTCATAAGTGAAACTGTCAAAATTATTGGGAAGAGTAGGTAAAAGGTGTTGAAAGAAGCCTAGAGGAAGGACCCTTAGCCTGGCCCGGCTTTACACTGTAATTTGCAAGGGCTAGGTCATTAAAGTCAGTGAAACTGTTTCAATGATCACAGTGAGCTTTGAATGAAATGTTCATTCAGAGTTACTGTTGCTGTGAAGCTTCCAATGACAAGGTGAGGCTAACAACTAAGTATGTTGTCCGAGGAAGTTTGTATGCTCAGCTGAAGGAAGAAAAAGTCTGGCAGTCTGTGCACCACCACGCCTTTCAGAATTATTTTTGAGAGAAGCAGTCAGAAGTGTCATTCATTTCTGGTTACTTTCTCATTGTATATTGCTATTTCTTGATCATTCATGTTTATTTTTTTGTGGATGTGTAAGTGTCCTGAGTTTATGAAATTATAGTATCACTCATGCCTTTGGTAGGAATATAAAGAAATTTATGTGTTGTATTTTCATCTGAACTGGATGCTCAGTGATGTCATTGTTCATGCTTTCATTTTGAAAGATAGATTAATGCAGTCTTTTTTTTTTTTTCCTATTTTTTTCTTTTTTTTTTCTCTGTGATACTGATGTACCTAACTGAATTGCAGTACTTATGAGGGAAATGTGAAGTGCTTTATAGTGAGGAAGAGAATAGCGAATGGAGCTGTGTACATCTACAGACTGTGTTATTACAAGAACCTTGAGATCCCTGGGGCATTTCATTTGTTCAAAATACCATTGGCTTATTGCCACTAGCAAACCCACTGGAGACAAATACAGTATGTATATGACGAGGAACTCTTTAATCTTCATAGGTGGAAATGAGTTTATACAGTGGATGGATGGAGCTCTAGTCAACCTGATTAGCATTGCAGGAGCAACAAGTGATTTGGATTTAATGATGAGTAACCACTGGGTGGAGTATCCTGTCTCCTCCCTTATTTAATCTAGTCCTGATGTTGTTGCAAGTTTGGTTTTTTTTTTGTTTTGTTTTTTTTTTCTTTGATATTTAGGCAAGTTGGAATTGAAATCAAAGATTTTGGACAAAGTTGGAGAAGTGGTGTTGCATTTCATTCCGTTATTCATGCTATCCGCCCAGATTTAGTAGACATGGAGAAAGTGAGGGGAAGGTCAAATAGAGAAAACCTGGAAGAAGCCTTCACACTTGCAGAAACAGAACTGGGAATTCCAAGGCTCCTTGATCCAGAAGGTACCTAATGCATAGTTGAATAAAGCTTGAATTATCTGTGTGGGTTAAATCAGATGGGCTAATTCATAGTGTTTAGATATTTAAGCAGCATTTTGTGCTATTCAGCTATAAATTGATTTACTGTGTTCTATTCTTGTCCAGATGTGGATGTTGACAAGCCAGATGAAAAGTCTGTCATGACTTATGTAGCCCAGTTTTTGAAGTACTATCCTGATCCTCATCATACCATGACTGATGTGCAGGAGAATGATGTAAGTTTCTCTTGCATAACTGTATGAATCAGTTTATCTTGAGGGGGGCTTTATGAATACGTACATTACATACATGAATACATCAAATACGTACATACATTGCAGCTTTCTTATAGTTTATTCTGTTTCCTTTTGACGAGTTCAAGTGAAAAGCAAACACAATAGCAAAACTGGGAAAGATGAGCTGAATAAAGAAACCAGTGTTGCAGATGTTTACTAGTAGATGGAGAAAATAGAATGGTGATCCTGCAGAGATTTTCCTATTACCAGCAGTAGGAGCCAAAAAGAACACAAAGAGTTATTGTAGAAAGTAGCAAACCAATGGATCCTGAAGTTCCCTAAGAGGTTTTCAAGATGGCACCAACGAGCTTGCAATGATTTGTTACCTGAAGCAATCTGTTACTTCTATCACACTGAATTTCTGGATAAGAACAAGGAATAGTCCAAGAGATTGCTTGGGATAGACTTCAGGATTTTAGGCTTGGGAGGGAGTTACAATTTTGACACAGGGTTCTTTTTATTCCACAGCAATATCTGACTGCTCACTCTAGGAAATTGTTTTCAGTCATGTTTTCTTGTTGGTTTTTGTTTTGTGTATGTTCTAGTGCATTCACTTTGCAGTAGAATGGCTATACTCAGTGATGCCGAGTGATCTTGACTCACTTCCTAATCCTGACCATTTGCTTTCTTCATGGCAAACATGGGAAACACTGCTGAGACAATCTGCTCAACCTCAGCAAGAGAGAAAGAGGACACAGTTTTTATCTGTGTTTCTTTGCATTCCCTACAGAGCTATAGAAGAGCTTCTAAAGGAGTGAATCTCCTTCCTTATGGCTGTGTGTGGCTAAGGCAGCTGTAGCTTTGCTGTCTGATTCCATTGCCTGAGCACTGGAATTTTTCATTTTCCTTGTTGCAACATTGGTCTGGGGGCATACGTGTGCTGATGCCACAGGATCTCACTGACCAATGGGGCTAGTGAAGCAGAGGGAGCGAGCACTGAAGCCTCATGCTGTGGCCAGCTAAAGCAGTCCTGTTGTCTGCATACCGTGGCACACAATGCAGTTTCTGCTGCCAACAGCTTCAGCCAGGCCTGCTGCCTGTGCTGGGGTTGGATTTTGAGGAACAGCATGACCACCTTTTTCTGAGCTTTGTGCAGAGACAGTAGGGGAATGCAGGACTCAGCCACTCCACCCTCTGCCCGCCTCTGGCTATACCCACAGAAAGGGTAGTGCATGAGCTGTGAAAGGGAAACTGCTGAGTTGCCTCCAGAATTCCCAGTGAATTACTAGGAAGTGAAACAACACAAATTCATCAGTTTGACATGCTTAGCTCAAGACCAATTCCTCTTCCTAGATATCGCTAAGATATTCCAGTAGCACTCCAGGTGAATTTTTGGTAGAACTGCTGCTCCCCTGCATGTCACACTGCAGAAATCATAGCTCCTGGACTTTGCGAAGAAAGTAAGAATTCAACACTGCACTGTAATTTCTAATGTTGTCATTCTTTGTATCCTTGAGGAAGAACTATATTCATTCTCACACTCCTGATGAAATGCTTGGCAGTTTGAGACAAACTCCACTTCTCCAGTGGAATCTCCAGTCAAGAACAGCGATAGGCCCTCATTTTTTTTCTGAGACAAATTCTTCTAATCTATCTCTGGAGAAATTCTTATCAGGCACCTATGTCCCCTCTATACCTTGCTCCCTAGTACTGTCCACCATAACTTCCAGTTCCCTGACCTCTGGTCATGGTACAAAATGATGACCATGTGGCATGTGATAGGTTGAAGGGAGGATGATTGGGATGGATCCAGGCCAGCAAGAAATGCACAAAAGGTCCGGGACCCCAAGTGGTCACTGTCCCCGAAACAGTTAAAATACGTAGAAAAACAGCTATCACGCTAAGAAAGGAGGTTTCCTTGAACTCTTTATATTTGATCCGTCTGTCGGTTTCCCAGGAAAGATGAGACCCTTGTGTCTGACCAGCCTTTGTGCTGCCTGTGTTATGACAGCCCACCGTATCAGAAGGTGATTCAACTAACCTATTCAGGGACCTCTGCTGACAGCATCACTAAGTCAGATCCCTTATAAAAACTACTCGAATCTCCAGATATTTATACAGAATTAATTTCAGCTGAAGATTTTAATTATACAAAATGCAAGTTTGTGACAGAATAAAGTTCAGAGATTGCTGGTGATAATACACTGACTGCAAAACAAGCTTAAAGCAGTACACTCAATAACAGCTAGCATGAGTTAGTCATAGAATCAAGTTCTTACCTAATGGGCATCCCTATAGAGAAGAGAGGTTCAGCCCATCAACCGATCCTAGAAGTTACGATGGAGTCTTGGCTAACTTCTCCCCTTGTTTGCTTACTTTTTATACTTCACAGTACATTGCATATTCGTTATCATACACAGAATTGGTTACAAGTTTCTTGCTTCTAATGCAAATTAGTATACATTCTCAGTTAGCACTACTGAAGTTCTTTACTAACTACCCATGCTCCTCAAGTGGGGATTTGTCCTCTTTCAGGGGAGCCATTTGAGTCAGAGGTTGTGATTTCTCACTACCACAACTGTCCTATTTTCAACTAATTTTCTGTTGATGTCAGTGAATTGCAATGCCTTATCAGCTTGTCTCCTGTTATAGCTAGAACTTCCTCGCTTGAAGGCTTCTTTCTGTGTAACTTAGATAATGCTGTTCTTTTCGCTATCTGTTTCTCGTCCTTGCCAAGGCTGACCCCTTCATTAGAAGTCCCTTGATTTGTAACAATTGTAGAAAGTCACCTTGACCTAACTTTGTGGACAGATTTGTTTCAACATATAGTTAAACACTAAATCAGTGTGGTAATTCAAGAGTTTAGACAATTCCCCCCCTTTGGACTTACTTTGGTCTAAGACCAGTCTGTTTTCTTTATGTTTATGTGGAGCTTGAGTGACTCTTGTCGTACATATTTTTGTTACTGATTGGTTTCATGTATCCATGTGACGGGTGGTAGTACCTCGGAGGTGGGTAACTTTGGCATGGAGGTGTGCATTAGTATTACAATGAGAATATTTCCTCTGAGGAGAGTAATTTCACCACAGTGGTTGGCTCGGCAGTGGACATCTCATATATTTTTCATTTGACATTTTCTATGCAGCTTATCAGCTGTGTGGTGCCAAGAGGTTCCCGTTCCTGCAGGGAGCACAGCAGAGCCCGGCCACATTGTCTCCACACCGCTGTTACTCCCATCAGCATGTGTGTTGCTTAGGGAGCTGTGGTGGTGTAGATTCCGTGCATGCCAACCACCCTGAAACCGATAGCTGTATTTTACCCTAAAAAGCTTTCTGTAATACTACACTTCTGTCAGGTCCCAATTTTCTCTAATCCCCCTCCCTCCCTGCCCCCCAGGTAATTTTCCCACAATAGCACAATGCTTTCATCCATTTGGGAGTGGGTAAGTATAAGCTCTCAAATGGCTAAACTTTTTTGCATACTTTGATCTTTTATTACTATAAACTTCTGTATTTCTGTCACATATCACAGAGAGAGAAGCTTATTTGGCACTCGGCTGCTTTACTTATGAATTTCCAGTGAGATTCTGTCAACAGTTAATCAAATTTCTTCTACTCAGAACTTGCATTTTAAGTTATGTGATTTGTTCTCAAGAAAATAGTAATGAGAGGTTTGGCAGACTATCATATATAAATTCCAACAAGTGTTAGGATCTTAGTTTACACAGTTCTGGAGGGGAAGGGGAAAGAAGACAGGGGTTAATGCAGTTGATCCTGTTGACTGCAGGATACTTAGATGAAACAAAATATCCAGATGATCTTCTGCAAAAGAAGAGTGTCATTTGTATTGCATGATACTTATGGGGAGACTCTAATGCTGAAAATCCAACAGTGCAGTTTAAAAATATAGACATGTAATATTGCATTGCATATTTATACAGTATTTGGTGGGAAAATTGAAAAAAAATTACTCAATCAAATATGTCATAATCAGATATCTTGTAGAGTTTTTTTTCACTGAGTGCTTTCACATCTTTTAGCCTAAATTCTTAACTGCATATGGTTTCATTAAAATTAGGCAAAGGATCATTTAAATCACCAGGTTAAGTAAGGCTACCACAACAGCAGATCCAAACTGATAGCAACTCAAGAGAGATTGCCAGCTGGTGAGGACATGCTTGGAGGGCTGTGTCCAACTTTGGGTGCCTCAATACAAGAGAAATGGACATAGGAGAGAGTCTAACGAAGGACCACAAGGATGATGAAGGGACTGGAGCATTTCTCCTATGAGGAGAGGCTGGGGGAGCTAGGGCTGTTCAGCCTGGTGAAGAAGAGGCTCAGGGGGGTCATATAAATGTGTATAAATACCTGAAGGGAGGTGCAAAGAGGATGGAGCCAGGCTCTTCATGGTGCTCAGTGACACCACCAGAGGCAGTGGGCACAAACTGAAACACAGGAGGTTCCCTCTAAATATTAGGAAACACTTTTTCAGTGTGAGGGTGACTGAGTACTGGTGCAAATTGCCTGGAGAGGTTTTTTAGTCCTTGGAGGCATTCGAAAGCCATCTAGACATGGTCCTGGGCAACTGGCTCTAGATGTCCCTGCTTAAGCAGGGACTTTGGACCAGATGACCTCCAGAAGTCTCTTTCAACCTCAACCATTCTGTGTTTCTGTAATTGTATGATAATATTTGATAGCTTAGTTGATATAATTAAGGTTATTTTTAATGAAACAGAAATAGTAGAGATCTTCTTGCGGTGCTAGAAGAATGTTCTGTTCTAAATGACAACATATAAGCATGGAGATTTAAATTCCTTTAAAAAATAGAAAAGTGGGTTTCGTTTAGGAGAGCAAGAGCTATTTTCTTTAGTGCTAAAGGAAACATTTGTGAACTTACCACTTTGCCAATTTAAGGGAAATCTTTTTTGGTAGAAGTAACTGCTTGAAATGATAGTGTGGCAGCTGACTTTCTTGACCACGCAAGCCATTTAAGTGCCTTTTCTAAAGGCCTTTCTGCACCCATGGTTATTCTGATATTGACCTTGCTAAATTAGTTGACTGGAAAAGATGTAAAGGAGAGAGTACTTCTTTTCTCAGTGCACAGAGTTGGCAGTGAATCAAATATATTTGTGTGACTATATAATCCATTTAGATTTAAAATTGATTTTTTTTTTTTTTTTTTTTCCAAGAAGTGTTGTCCACAGGTTTTGTTCTAGGTATACAAACATATGCAAGATCAAACCAGACATGTAAGATTGGTTCATTGTGAAATTGCCCTTTTATGTTTTCTGGAAACCATTTAAGTGAATAGAGTGCCCGTGTGATCACTACAGCTAACAGTGCAAGGCAGAACAGTATCTGTTGTCTCTTTCTTTCCTTCTACTGACCTGGAGTATCCATGTCCATCATAAAGCTTTCCTTAGGAATTTTGCATTATTTGTTTAGTGTGTTTACTTAGGACAGGATTCATCCATCTTTTAAGAATCTAAAAGCTAGGTATCTACACTCCCTCTGTAATCAGCGAGAGATACATGGCATCTTTCTTAATATGATATCCTAAATAAACTGTCTCCTGGAAGTTCCTGTTGCATGGTATTTCAACAGAGTTAAAACTGACTCAGATTAATCTCCCCTTAGGTAATAATAGATAAAATGTTGGCAGTTTATTAAAAAGAATTCAAACATGCTTTATATTCTTGTGACCAGTATAATCCCCCTATTCTTTCTGTCTTCCCCCTGAAGTCTAGTATAAGGAAATACATATCACGGAATGGTAGAATCCAGGTACCTGAGAGAGAACCTTGCAAGACTCTTGCCCCTTAAACTCCTGGGGTACTCTTAATTTCTTGTTTTCCAAAATTAAGCACTTTTAGGGCGTATTCCATTTGACCTGTGTTAAGTGCCTGCTGTGGAATGAGATGAATTGGGCAGTAGATGCAAGTGTTTTTTTCTATCTGTCAAAAAGAACCGAAAGGGTTACTATCTATTGCAGTTGCAGATCCCCACATTAGGTTAGAAGAATCCTACTCCAGAGTGCAGTGTGTCTGGGTGTTTTGCTGGGGGAGGGGGTGGAGGTTTCCAACCCTTTCCCCCTGCCCTCCAGCCAATTCAACTGCCACTTTCCTCAAGATGTCTTGTCCACAGAAATTCCTATTCATCTTCCCTCCTGATTCAATGCTCATTTTCTAAAGAATCTCCACTGGAAGAAGTGGAGTAATGATTGAACCTTATACCTTACTTGTGGTCAGAGGAAACAGCTATTTGCTTGTGCTTTTCCAGAATTAAAAGGGATCTAGTATCTCATGCATGGGCCAGCTATACACATATGTGAACTTGTTTAGTCAACACATCTCAAAGAGTCAGAATTACTCTAAGGTAAATAACTATTTTTCCAGATAAAATAAATCATGTAGTGACTAGTAATATGGAAATCAGATCTGATATGAAAACTACTTCACTAGATATGATATAAACACATGAACTTGATAGTATTTTAAGTACATCTTGTATTTTTACTTTTACATTACATTTACAATACAAGTACAATCTTGTATTATATATGTGGCTTTTATTGTTCTCTTTGGACTTTCTGCCTGCTTTGCTTTATTCTGTTTGCTTCTTTCTTTTCTTTTTTTTTTTTTTTCTCCTTGTTATTTTCCTGTTTGTTTCATGTTGCTAGGAACTTCAAGCAATCCCAACTTTTGTCATTTCTTTTATGAAATTTAAGGTAAGGGCAATGTGCTACAGAATATTTGCTTGAACTGGACCTTTCGTGCTTCTAATCTGCTTTTATCCTGCACTTATTTGATTTTAGATTTTGGGTGTTCTTATGTACATTGATTTGCTAGCCTTATGTTAATCTTTCCAAAAAAACAAATAGATCAATATAATGAGTCTTAAGTCTACTTCCTTATATCAGCTGATCCTAAAAGCCTAATGTTTAATTGTGCAAATAATTTCACAGAAATACAGAAAAGCAAGTCATCTTTCCTATAATAAATCTCAGACTATGCTTTTGGTTTTCTTAAGTATAGATATAAACATTAAAAAAAAATGGATTATAGATCAATGTTTCTACCCATCTAATCTCATTTTAGATGAATATTTGTGTATGTCTTTAGGTCTATAGAGTAGATATTAGATTGTATATGATTGTGTTAAGTGATGTATTTGGACTATGAATTGGAAGGAGAGCATTCACGTGTAGTTGTGTAATATGCACTGCTTTTTTCACATAAATTATGGTAGTTTAAAAAATAAACTTCTCAATCATTTTGGACATTTAGATACTTACAATTTTCTAGTATTAACCAAGAGAAGTTCAGAAACCTAACATAGGGTATTTGAAATGAACATTCAGAGGTGAAACTGGAAGACTGCAGAAGTGAATATATTATGAAACAAAGAATAGGTATCTATAGTGTTTATAGTTCAACCTGATCCAGCTAATTTTCTTGGTTCCATACTAATTTTTGTGTGTTTGTTTTGTTTTTAATACATAAGCAGTAGGTTATTTTCAAGTAAGTATGATCAAAAGTTCATCTTTTATTATGTATATCTATGATAGATGTTGAAGTGAAGATTAATACTGGTAGAATTATTCCCATCTTCTCATTCCATTCACATGGACAGCTTTAATGGGATCTTGTACATTCTTCATCTTGCACAGCCCCTGTGCATTGAACAGCCCCTGTGAAGATTTGAAGTGGTAAAAGTTCTGCCAAATCCTTTATCTTGGTATAAAGTTGACTATAGAGGAAGCACACTCCCTCAAAGTATTCCTGATGTAGACTTTCTCTTGTGCTCTGATGAGCAAGTAATTCAGAAGATAATCCTATTACCTCCAACATCTTTATGCCAGCAAAGTCCCCCAATGTAAGAGGAATTTCCTGAGCAGCAGCTGCAAAAACAACTTTCTGAGCTCTTCAGGTGATCTCCTGTCTAGTTTTACAGATAGGCATTAATAGGTCATCCCTGAAGATGATGCTTTGTGCAGCACTCACCATGCATCTGTGATACTGTTATGAGTGAACGTGTTCCATTAGCACATAGGTGTATATACCAGTAACATATATATAGAAGCCAGAGTTTTCAAAAAGAATAGCATAATGAATTTAATATATATAAAAACTTTTTTAAAGGGACTTGATTTTCACAGTACAGTAGTTCAACGTCCCTGTGAAAAGGGTGCCTTACTTTTTTAGATTTAAAAATTCATATTTGAAAACCCTATTCTACCTGTTCTTGAGAACTTGAAGAGTTCACCTGGTTGATAGATACATATTAGAGAATCCCAAAAAGTACTCCTTTTCCAGTTCATAATTAAATTTCTCATGTGTATTTTTAGCTCTTCAAACACCAGACTATTCTGTATTATGTAATTTTCAGATTAACTCTGGCATATCAGTTAATAAAATAATGTTTTGATTTTGAGTCTGGGCTGAAAACTGTCTTTGTAAATTTGAATTGTACTCCCTTTTCATATTGGAACTTGTAAACACTTTTGTCTAATTACCTTCTTTGATGTTGTTCAGCAGTTGAGTGCTCTGGTTCTATTAATCTCTGCAAATGAGTGAATATAGAATTATGTCAGGGTAAATTAATACTTTAAAATGTTGCTTGGAAGTAGCATGTAGAATAAGTCTTAGTGGCTTAGTTAAACTGAAATAAATGTGATCAGAGATGAGTGATCCTCATACTGGCAGAAACACAGATAGTTGTGATTATCCTAGATAACTTTTTTTTGATGGCTTATGGCCTGATCTGTATGCTACTTCAGATGTGCAGGCTTTAGAAAATAGTTTACATATCTGAAAGAATTTTTTTTTTTTTTTTTGGTCTAAGAGTAAGAACCCTAGGCACTAATGGAAGTCTTGTTTTAAGAATACTAGCTCGTTAAACCTGGGGAGTGTTGGTGACAGGTGCTTTGGTGTTTGAGAAAGTGGATCTTTTATGTCCGTTACCCAAATTGAGGCTTTAAAATACTTTTGTATCAACTAAGGACTACAGCACCAAGTTTGCAGGTGATAAGTGATGCACTGAACTGGAAACCTGTGGAAATGTATGAATAAATAAATTAAATGCTTATCATGCACTGTTGCACAACGTCTTTAATAGTATTCAGTTAAGCAGTTACTGAAACAAATCTTCTGCAGTTAAAAAAAGTAAACAAAAGATTCTCTAACTGAATATTAAAAAACCAGAAAATCACAGAAGACACAATGCCACCTGTTAACTTTACCCTTCCACTTAATGTGAGATAAATGGTATGTGATTTAAGAAAGGTGCAGCTGTTCCTGTGTTCTTTAGCCTTGGGTGTTTGTGATCCCAGTGATATTCTATTTCCAAAAGCTTAGGTCAGGCCCAGTTTTAGCCATTAAATTTTTAAGCTATATTAACAGGAGTCTTGCAAAATTCCTATTTTTCTGACATTGCTGTATGAACAGCTGTAGCCACACAGATGCTCTTGCAAAGACTTACCTTAATGAGGTTCTTCTCAGCAATAAGGACATGAGCCATAGAGGAATAAAAGGCAGTGTTTTACAAAACTGAATTTATAATGTGAACTAAAAGTAATATACATAACTTTGTGACACATTTACTGTCTTCCTGACCTCAAGAATATCTTACTTAAAGTTTCAGTTAGTAGGACTGTTACAGGACTTTCAGTCCATTAAGATTTATAGTTTAGTGTTGCCTTTATGGAGCTGTCAGCTAAATACTAATAGGGATCGCAATAGTCTTGGTGAAGTTGTGACTTCTAATGAATGGAGTGTATTTAATACCAGAGTTCTTTTTTGATGGCTGAAGGAGTTGAGAGTTCTCTCTCCTTATATTCTTCACCTCATAGAGGGGCAGTCCTGGCTTTGATGTTTATCTTAGTCTCGATGTTATTTTTCCACACACAGAGCCAACTATCAGACCAGAAGAGTAGGAATTTTGTTCTCCTCTTCTATTTTTAAAATATTTGAGAAGTTGGAAGCACTAGGAGCTTTGTCTTCTTGGGTCACAGACAAGTAAATTCCAGCATTACAAATAACTGGAACGAGGAAATGTCATGTGTCCTACACTTTCTCAGGAACCAACTTTTGGCGAGTGTCAGAAGACAGGTGGATGAGCTATAGTGAACTTTGTTCCAGGACAGCTACTCTGATACCACTTTAACCTCGCTGCAACTACCCAGCGAAGAATTTACCTAGTGAGTTAACAGATATATAATACCTGTGATACTTGCACAGTCTGTTGTGCAGATTCTGTCCAACCAGCTACTGCTGTTTTGATAGAGGATCAGTAAGAGAATTAGTAGAAATATCTCAAAGGATATTTCAATATCTCAAAAGATCCTTTCCTATCCAAGGATACTGTCCTTACCCCAATTGATACAAAGCAATAGTTCTAAGCTTTTAAAATTATTAAGGGAAGTTGTATTTTACATATTTGAGGCAGCTTTCAAGGAAAGGAACCATAATTGGCTCCCTTCCCAGGTTAAAAACTTCTCTTGAGTAAAAGGTACTTTGTTTCTTCTTAAATAGAGTCAGTGGCTACTCTTTTTATCACATAGTCCAGTTTTTCTTCTCTCACATAATGCTTGAAACTTACTCACTCATTTTGGGTGATTAATTCATATGATGTGGTGTTGCACTTGTTTGCTGTAATAGATCTGTTTCTGACAAATTTTACAGTAATATGGCTTCTTTGGTTTTAAAAAGTAGCTTCTGATTAACAGCTAGCACATACGGTTCATTGGTTGGAAATCTGAGATGGACATTTGTATTCTGGTTGATTAGCCTGCTTACACAGAGTGCAGAACTTTCTGTTGCCTGCTACCTTTCTCATACAACATGCTCACGGACATGAGATTTCCTGGTACTCTCTTACTGCTCACTGCTAGGTCACTGAATTCTGCAGAGAACTTTGCAGCCTTGCAAAGTACCAGTGAGTGCCATAACAGACTGAAGTGTTAAAGCAAAACTGTAAAACAAAAATGCTGTTCTTCAAAGCCATAAAATGGCATGGAAGGAAAACAAAATACAGTTGGGGTTTCTTTCTTTCTTTTAGTTTTTCTTGTTAATGCATTCTCTATCAAAATATTTTTCCAACTTCTGAACTTGGAGGTTGATGTCAAGTATTGTCCTGAAGTCACTCAGGAAATAACTTTTTTTTTTTTTCCAGCAATAGCAGACCAGATAATAAAATACTGGTAAAAGATGGTAAAATCCTTTCCTGTCTCAGCTCGATAAAGTTTTACTGAAAATGTGCTCTGCAAATATGTGGAAGATTAAAATTAACTGTTGAGGTATATTTAAAGGACTTCGTGTTAATTTAACGTCAGATGAGAACTGCAAGTAGTATCTCTGACATTGCAATGTCCCAAATTGTCATGATTTCACTATTGTAAGACTCAAGTCTAGATGCTGAGTCCTCTTATGCTTAGGAAGTGCTTTTCAGTTACACTGTGTGAAGGTAAGTGATGAGAGAACCGGGCCCGGATGTTGCAATGGCTTTCACTGCAACTAATGACTTTGCCTTGCTAGAGCAGTGTTATTTTCTGGACTATATCTGGCACCTCTACTAATAGTCTGCAACATTTTTTGTGTGTGTGGTTGTACTAAATCATAGAAGGAAGACAGACTGATGCTGAGAGACCTAAAAGTGTGGGCAGAACAATTTGAAAGAGACTTGGCCCGAGCACAGGTGGCAGAAGCAAGCTTACAGGAGAAATACCAGGTAAGCAGTAGGGAAAATTTTGTACGGTGACATGTTTGTCTTCAGTATGTGTAACATGTACTGCAGTGTTTTGTGCAATCTGCAAGTCAATATATTATAGTTTAAAGAAATAAGGAAGCAAACTGTCTTGCCTTTTATTGGTGGAGGAATTATAATGTCAGCTCCAGCTTTGCTGCATAGAACAGTGCACAGATGGTTTGCCTAACACAGAGCTTTTTCTAGCAGTATGAAGGAATGGCCTAGTTAGAAGCGAGCATGTGTCTGTACAGTCCTTCCAGATTCTGCATGATAGAGCTCAGATAGGAGGTATGACTGAAGGCTGGGTGAGGTGACAGGTGGAGAGAGAGAACAGGGCTTAGAGCTTCATTTTTAACCCCTCTCTTGAAGGTTAATGTCTAAATCAGCAATACAATTTTTGGCCTAAATTTTCTCCTGAAACTCACCTGTTCTCTAAAAGCAGCCACTGTCTGTCTCAAGTAGCATTTAATCCATTTGCTAGTTTATCTGATCAATTATTATTTCCTTTCATATAGGATTCAGGCATCTGATTACTGAAGGGAAATGCAGAACTCCTACCTGTATTTGTCTGGAGGATTCTACAATCTATTAAAACCTTTAATAAAATGTATTTCAGTGTAAATATACAAGTTTACTGCTACTTCTCATTGGGAAGGATTAGGACTACTGTCCCTGCAAAATTGTCATAGATTGTAGTACTCCATAAATGTCAAAGAATTTAAATCTCAGACTCTGTACTACATTGATTTGATTTTCTCTTTGTGCAGTCATTTAAGCACTTCAGAGTACAATATGAGGTAAAAAGGAAACAGATTGAACTTGTAACCCAGTCATTAAGGAAAGATGGTAAATTATCACTTGATCAAGCTCTGGTGAAGCAAGCATGGGACAGAGTTTCTTCCAGGGTAAGCTGAAAATTATTATGCTGTATATTTTTTATTAAATTATGAGAATTATGAATAATTTAGACACCTGTTTACTTCTGATCTTATTAGGAATTAGGAACATAAAAAGGACCAAGTTTTAGCATTGTTGAATTGTTTTCATTTGTTTTCAGAACATTTACTACACTATCATCTTTAATATTGCTCAAAGGTAGAATATGAACATTAAGAAAAGGACTACACTTTGAGGCTTCCCTTTATTTGAAAGTATGCTAACAGTGCTTAATCCAGTTGTTGGTAAAAAAAAAAAAAAAAAAAGAAGCGTACACAATGCCCCTTCAAAAAGCAGTTTTACTGTAAATTGCTAGTTTTCTGAGAAATTCTAATATGACATATTTAGTATAACTGAAAATTTATGTGTAATACTGAATACTTCATCAGGTCAAAAGCAGCATTGAAACCTCATTTATTGGTTGCAATAATAATAAATTAATATTAGTATTTGTGATAGTAATTTTGTAATAATTGAATGAAAAATACCAAGCTAGTTATATTGTACATCCCAAATAAGAAGTTATTAAATTGTTATTACTCAGTTTGGATTAATAGATTTTTATTTTTTTTAATGTCACATATTTAACAGAATTTATGTTTTAAAATATTCTGGAGTTTGGACATATTTTTTACTATTTTTTCACTCCCATAACTGGGATTGCCAATAAGGCATAGTACTTTACTGCTGTATTCTAAACTCCACGGTCCTTTGAGACTCATTTGCATTTTACACATAGAAGATGTGTTCAAAATAGAGATAAAAAAAATTTATGCAAAAGCACGAAATGAGTGGAGGAAGGTCTCACATCCCTTGCTGTGCCTATTAACTAAAGAAATCCCAGATCTTCAGCTTGTCAGTTGTCCCAGTTTATATGTGGTCAGTTCTGTAACTTGTTTACCTTTCTGGAAGGAAATACACAAATCAACAAATCCTTACAGGTGTTTTTTGCCTGTGAGAATGCTGTAATTTCAGAACTATGTGAAGTAATATACCTATGTTTATGTCTCAAACATACTGTTATGTGGGGGTTTTGATCTTACAGTATAAATTCTGATTTTTCTCAAGATATTTGTTTGTATAGTTAACCAAGGAAGGAAGTTCAATCTCTTTCTTTTATTTCCTAGCTACTTGATTGGCACATACACCTCGATAAATCACTTCCTGCACCTTTGGGTACCATAGGTGCTTGGCTCTATAGAGCAGAGGCTGCTCTAAGGGAAGAAGTAGCTGTACAGCAAGCTCATGAGGAAACAGCAAATACAATACACAGGAAGCTTGAACAACATAAGGTAGATTTGCATGCATTCATTCTGTGCATTATACTTCATTGTTTCCAAAGCTGTAAATTATTTATATCGTACAAAGAAAGATCATTATTTCTAGTTTCTGTGGATGATGTCACCTCAATGGTAGCTAAAGCGAGGTGTCCTTTAGCGATGACATGAACTGTGATATGTGTGTCTTACAAGTGATATCCAAAATTGCTTTTGAATGTTCCTCCTTCTTCCATCTGAAAGATACCAGGTATTCATATTTTAATTGTGGCCCTCTTCTAGGATTTCTGTTGGTAAAATTCTATAGGGAGCTCATAAGTTGGGCATGTTGTTCAATCAGTATGGTATTATTAGGTAAAACAGGAAGAGAGGGAGCAAACATAATAGTCAGTGTAGGTGATATGCACTGGGGGAGAAATTAGAATGAAGTGAATTTTTATAGTGTTGTGATAACAGATAGCATAAGAAGTCCCTTCTACTCTGGTAAACAGGAAACTTTCCCAGGTTAATTTAAATAACTTTACCATTATTCTTTGCTGAGTCCAAGTTTTCATTTAAAATCAAAACTGTGAGGTTTGTCTGTGCATTTACGTAATATATATATGAGAGAAATATAGACAGAAGTTGTTAGTGAGATGATAAAAGAAACTGAACCAGTAGGTATGACAGAGAAAGGAGAAAGGTGGTGTAGAAAAGAGCTGTACTTGCAGCAGCAAGACTGTAACGGTTAATATTGCTTTTTTTCTCTATCACTACTATTTTAAAGTAGGCTTCTTTTATTTTTTGTGTTTCGGATACGGGTGGAGTATTTTATTAAAAAGTAGTGCCATGTAATGAAAAGCTGAGAAGTTTCATGGTCATTGGAACAGGTGTGGCAGATAATGGTGGTTTAGCTGGAAGATCAGTTGGGTCTTCTGATTACTCTTCATTACAACAGTACCAGCTCTTCTAACTTAAGTAGTGGCTAATACAATTTAACAAAACAATATTAAAACCTATAGGGAAGATACTGTTTTCTTTCAAGGTCTAGTCTCTTGTAATGCTAAATTTCATCAGCTTTCTTGTTAACATCAAATGTTTCAGGACTCATAAGATTTGACATTTGTTTAAAACAAATCAAGTCAAGCACTTTTTATTCTTATGAGTGCTATAGACCTCGTTTTAATAGATTCATAAGAAATACAAAAGAATGTGTCCTAAACTGTATTTACTTTGCATCAGAAATGCTGTAGTGAGGGATTTCTATGCCAACAAATAAACTTTGATTTAGGTTAATCTGTGCCAGGGGAATTTTCCCATGGGAGTGGGATGGGGAAAGCTTGAAGAGAAGCATGTGTAATTATGTCTGTTCCTGGAGTTTGTTTTGTCGCTCAGATTTGCATTGAAGAATCCTAATGTGCTATTGGATAGTACCAGACATGTGTTAGTTTATTTTTCTCAGCCCTTGTTTCCTAGGAAGTTGTTGGGGTTTGTTTGTTAGATAACTTTGCCGCTTTCTCTGTATGTTTCTCTGTATGACAATGGGTTATTTTAGTAAACTGTATAGCTTATGGCCATTTTGAAAACGTACCAGCTTATCTGGACAAACCTTCATGGAATCAGGCAAGCACTTAAGTTTATTTTATTTAATATTGTCACTAAGATCCAGAAGTTACAGACAATGTCTGTGCTTGTTGAGGATCATTTTGCAAAGCAGGATTTCACTTCGTGAGAACACTATGAATGTTTTCATGGGCTTCCAGCTGATGCATGAAACTGCTGAGTCAAAATAAAACCCAGTAATACATGTTAGGAGCACCGCTTTTTGTGTGACACGGTCTCAAATACAGCTCGCTGAGATACTTGTTGCAAGTCTTTCCTTTATGTTAGCCACAGGATACCCTTACTGGAGTTTTTACCATGGTAAAATCAGTGCATCACTTGCATCTGAGAAAGCCTAGTTCATTTCTTTTCACAAGGTGTTGACTGAAGTGGAAAACAATGAAGATACCAGTGGGTTAATGGGGATGGTGGGAACATTTGACCAGTGGGTTAATGGGGATGGTGGGACCATTTGGTGAGATGAGTTACTGAATTACCATTAATTTCTGCTGTGCAAACACTGTACGTTGACTGGGGAGAAACCCTTCCTCAGCACATAGGAATAAATAGACATCTGTGATCAATACACAAGCCTGCATTTTGTTCCCTCAGGTGAGAATGAGGGGCATTTGTATGGTTTCCTTTGCTAATAGGCTTCTGAGCACCTCGTGCCAGCAGCTGTCTGTATGCAGTAAAATCCCCACTGTTCTGTGTCCTCTCAGCCACTGGGGACTTAACGTGTTACTGTTACCGTATCTCTTCAAAGACTACTGCCAGTCATTCATTTTAATATGTAATCTCCAGGAAGCCCTTTGAAGCGGTGTTGCTTAGTTACAGTTGGAATGTGCTCTGCTGTAAGGTTTTTGCTGGTACGGTTCTTATCACAGGAATACAGGTCAGGTACCACATTCTGCATTAATTCATGTAATATAGAACAAGCGATTCTGAAATCTTTTGATTCTGAGAGAGTGAAAAGTTCACTAAATATTGAATATGTATTTACATAAGGAGCTGTGGGTCTTCTGCCTGTGTATAGTGGAGTAGATTAGTTGCTGAAAATTTGAATCTATACTTAATAAAGGTTAGTATCTGTTATAAAGATGTAAAGAGTAAATTTAGCAAGATTGTGTTGTTGTGATGTTGGAGTATTTGCAGACTGCATTTCAGGGATTATTTAATACAGTTAAGAGTTCTTCTTTTATTAAACCTTTGCAGTGTATCCTCTGTTTTTAAATTTTCCATAATTGTTAGACACAGCTTTAGCAAAGCATCTTTTAAGGGGGATCCCTATGTAAATGTTCAAGTTGATGTAAATGCTTTTGTGGTATGCATAGCCTTGCATGCAAATGTGAGAGCATGATCAAATAGTTAACTACATTGAGTCATCAGTGCAGGCTTAAAATTGTGCTTATTAGTTAGATAGCCTACTGTGAGCCTTCTCTGATTCTCTCCCTCTCTCTCTCTCTCTCTCATTCTCTCGCTCTGCACCCCACCCCCCGCCAAATCAAATCAGGATTTGCTGAAAAACATAGATGGTCACAAAAAGGCATTTCATGAGATCCACGGGGCCAGGTCTGTTAACGGAGTGCCTGTTCCACCTGACCAATTAGAGGATATGGCAGAGAGGTAAGACTTTCAATCTGAAATAAAAACCCTCTGTGAATGAAATGGAACCTGTCTCCTTTTTAATTTATTCATGTAGAAATCACTGTCTAATTATGTTTCTCAGTGGCAAGCATGAAAAAAATTGAAAGGAAAAACCTCCTAGAATATACATTAAAATATACCAAAAAGCCTGATGCTTTAAAGATTGATGAGAATCAACATAAGCTGTGGGTTTGGGAAGGTGATACTTTCTTACATTGATCCTGTTATTATTTGTCCCTGGAAGAAATGTTATGTAACAACAGCTGGGATGCATGTGAAAAAAGAAAATGACTTTGCAAAACTTAGCAACAGATGTAAACTGATGATTTCTATGAATAAACAGAAATGTAATTGATTTGCTATTCAAGAGCTGTCATCAGAGTGATCATCATGCATAATTAAATGTAGACTCTGAATTAGGTGAAAGATTAGAAAAATATCTGAACTGTAACTAAAGCTTTCAGTCTCTCCTGCAAAAATAAATATTGCTATTACAGTGTGATTCATTTTATAGGTTTAATTTTGTTGTTTCTTCATCTGAGCTCCATCTGTTGAAGATGGAGTTTCTGGAACTGAAGTACCGTCTACTGTCACTTTTAGTCCTTGCAGAATCAAAGTTAAAATCATGGATTATAAAATATGGAAGGCGAGAGTCGGTGGAATTACTTCTTCAAAATTATATTGTAAGTTGGGGTCGTTGTCATCTTTTTATAATTATTTTTGAAATATTCATATTTCAGATTGCTAGAAAGGAATAAAAGAACAGAAATGGTACTTGCCAGTCATCAATTTCATAACTACATCCTTATGGAATATCTTTTCAGGGGTGAATCTGTCTTCCCCACAGAGAAACTTTAGTCAAAAGGCTAAAAATGAAAGTGATTCTCTTTGCACCATCTCTTAAAAAACAGAAATAATGTCCCAGCTGTTAACTGTCCAACCATCAACTTACCAAGCATAACTGGAGGTTCCAAATCCTATATTTTCACTTACCTTACACCGCAATTTCAAAGAACTCAATTTCATTTTCTTTTACCACTGCATAGATGGCCTTTATAGTGACTATACACAGTTAAGTACAGAGAGACGTTTTTGGCATGCAGTCCCTCACAGTACTGTTTTTTTAAAGTCTTCCAAATGAAGAAAAAAAAGAAGTTATGCTGGCTCTGTGTACTTGTTCAATACCCTACACTGGTAGGGGAGTCATTATTTTAAAGAACATTTTCTTCTCTTGCTTAACATTAGTATATTAAACCCGTTACTTCTGCTCTGGAAAGGGATTGCTCTAGATCTGCATCACCCATATATCACATTAAGAAACATAGGCTATTGACTTACAAATTCTGATTGATGTGTTCCCTTTTGGTCTTACGCTGCTGCTGTCTGTATACTGTTAAATCCATGCTTACAGCACCATGGGGCTGGTGGAATTGCACCATTGCTGCACTTCTACGTTAGGGTATGAGGGGTTTTTTCAAAACCAGGGCTGGGCTAAACACTTTTTTCCACATCCATACAAGGAAAATTGCATAGCAACATTTAGTTTGGAAAGAATTCATACAGTTGCAGAACTATTCAGAGCCAGGACACTGTGTAGAGAAAGTTATTGATGCCCCCACAGTCTGGTAGGTTTTATGGCTTTGGAAGAAAACTTCAAATTCAATAAAATTCCTCTGCAAAATGAGAACTGAAGACCTGTTCACACTTTTCCCATGCTATGTTCAAACTTAGCAGTTAGGGATATATAAAAATTCAGGAGTTAAGCCTTCTAGTAAACCATATAATCAGTGACTATATTAGTAGGAGATAATAATATAAGTCTGTTTGCCAAAGCAGACAGCAATGTCAGCATTCTAGCAACATGCATAGTTAGGAGCTGGAGAGAATGTATGCCTGGATAATATTTAGGTACTGTAGCCTAAAAATAAGTGATGTTTATTACTTTATCCCATTTTCTTTTCACCTGTCTGTCGTATCCTGGAAGTAAAGGTCAGCTCAGATTGTACATAATCAGCCTGAAAAATATAGTGTACCAATCTCTCAGCTGTAATGGAGATACTGGGTACAGATATCCATGGATATTAACCCACAGAACTGTGTTTTGGCATTGCTTTATTAGCACTTTTTTAGCACCATATGCTATATGGATTTTGAAAAAGCTACGTATTTTCATTAAGGGATTTGGTCAGATGGGAGACAATACTAATCAGAAAAATGTCTGTATTTAATTTTTGAAAATATTTCCAATTGCTCTTGAGATCAGTATTATCTAAGTAATTTGATACAGTCTTTTACTTTCTTGTATGAAGTCTTGCAGTTTTTGGTTCACAGTAGAATGTCTGTGTGTATAGGTTTGGCAAAAGTGAAAGTCTGGAGTTTGTCACATAATTCGTGGTAGAGCATGTAGTTCTTTATGCATGCCAGATATTCTTTTAAACCATAGAGCACAGAAAAATTCTGGTTGTCCTTGACTTCTAGTTTCCTTGGTTATAAACACATTTCTAAATTATGTACTAGATAACTGTGGTGATTTGACATAGCAACTGTAAAAGGTTTTAAAATGGAAGATTTGTAGGTGTGTACTGTCTGGCAGACTCATTTTTAAAACCATTTTTCATGTTGTATAATGTGGTTTGATGAATACACAAAATACACTGAACTTTGACCTCACCTGAAACCTGGTTTTACCAAAATCACACTAGTACACAGAATTTTTTTCTCTTCTGACATTCCAAGGCTCGCATAGACATATGTGAGATATACTTGCTTTAATTTTGTAGATCTGTAACTGAGGAGGCATGGGAGGTAGCATAAGCTACAAAACCATTCCAAAACTCTAGATAATTATATTAGGTAGGGCAATATAAAAGCCCTGTAAAAAAGCAGGGTTTTCTCCCTTTTTTTAACAGTGGTAGTGCAAGATACAATATGCTTGCATAATTTAGAGATATAATTATATATCACACTTAAAGGAAGTAACATTTCTGAAAGACATGTAAAAAAAAAAAAAAGTGTCATTTGCCATAAGGCATAAATGATAAAGAGCCACAACTTTTTGAGCAAAATATTTCCAGATAAATTATTAGTCATGCTATAACACATTAAAAAATAAAGGAAAACTGATGGGTAAGTCAAATGGTTTTTATCTCTTAAAAAGAAATCTGCCTTTCTGAAAGGTTTAGGAGAGGAACAATTTTTAAAGTTTAACTGTATTTGTCATCCATATAGGATAATTTTCTTTTTTATTAAAAAGATTCCATTTAGATTTCAGTGTAAAGCAGTTCAAATAAATTTGAAGTTAATTGCTCGCTTTCTGCATGTTCAAAGCATCATATGCCAATGAGTTTCACAAAGTCAGCAACTAGCAGACTAACTAAGAACATACTAATCATTCCATAGGCAAAGTAAATAAACTGTATTTGTAAAGGGGGACTGTGCTGTACCATTAATCTGAAAAGATGGAATCTAGGCATTATTTTATAATGATGATAACTTAAATGTTATTTTATAATGATTAAAAAAATGAATGAAAGACTAATGAAGCAGAAATTTTTCATCACAGTCCTGATGTAATTTAATGGAAACTATCCATATTCTTAATACCTGTCTTTGTTTTGTGTTGTAACTTTTTCTTTCTTTTCAGTCTGTTATTGAAAATAGTAAGTTCTTTGAGCAGTATGAAGTTACTTACCAGATCTTGAAAAGAGCAGCTGAAATGTATGCCAAAGCAAATGGCTCAGGTAAACGCCTATGTTTCTTTTGTCATGGGGCACCATTTAATCTCTTTAGATATAAGTATCCTCTGAAAAGATGCAATATTTGTTTCTTCCATGTAGCAGAGCTGTAAAGCAGCTGCAGTTCACCAGGGAGGCTACAGCCTCTGGTAGCAATTTCACATATTTTCTAGCATGAAGCCATCTGGTACAGAGCAGCCTGCCCTCCTGATGTTAAAATTTCTTAATCCCAGAAGAGGGTAGTCACGTTCAGACTTCCTAATGGTCGAAGTCTGTGGTCCATGCTAACTTCCAGATTCTGTTGATGGTTTGGGCCAAAAGTGTGCCAGAGACCAAGTTAGGAGTAGGGAAGATTATCTTCTGGTGCCTGGAAAAGCTCCCTGGCTTAGCTTCATTTACTAGAAAAAGACAGAAAGTTGGTCCCATTGTTGTAGTTGCAAAAGTTCCCTCTGATTTACTGAAGATTCCTCATTAACTGTGAAAACCTATAAGAGGAGCTCAAATGATAGCTGAAGTATGGGTAGGCACGAGAAAACTGTGTAGCTGATTTAACAGCTGCCTTCTGTAATTCCTGAGCACTGCCGAGTTCGCTGAGAATGCATGAGGGCAATTTTTGACCTGGATAGTTACAGACATGAGATCACTTTAATCTCTGCCAGGGAGCTAACGCAGTAATGTCTGTGGAGGATTGCTGCAGCTGCTGAAGTGGCTAGCAGATGTGGAGAGAAAATTGATATCTTTTTTTGTTGTGAAATTTAAGTTGATGATGGTGACTCTCAAATTTTACAAAATAAACATTTTCTACAAGGTATTCTTAGAACGAATGAAATTAATAATTTATTCAGTGCTAATTAAAAAGTCCAGTAACAAGTTATTTTCTAAAGGGCAGCTACTCACTTTTATGAATTCAGAAACAGCAGTGCAAATTAGACACCTTATAAAAATTGTTTTTAAATTATCTATATTCTGCGTATTTTATGAAGTCTCAGGATTTCCTTGGGTCCTTTTTCTTCTCTCTGTTTTCTTCTGGTATGAGGACACACTTGTTCCTTTATTGCCATGAGGAAAATAGTAAAAATTAAATGGCAAAAATTAGCAGCAGTTTTGTTTTAAAGTCAATGGGAGGAAGATCAGAATTCCATTCAGTACTTTTCAATGCAGACATAGTATGTGTTTGTACATTATACATCTCTATTGTTTTCTGCTTTTTTAGGGAAACTTCCTCTCTTGATTTCTTTTATTCATAGATTGGAAATGAACACCACACTGAATATGCAGTATGACTGTTTTGATATAGCACTCATTTTATATACTTTCCTTAGTCTTTAATTCACAGCTTTTATTTCTTAGTTGTAATTTTGGACTAAAATTGGGCTGGGAACTGAGCATATGTGTATAAAACCTTACTAAAATAGAAGTTGACATAAAATATATTTCCCTGATGGATATGAATAGATAAGCATAAGATAAGATTTAGCTTTACAGAAATAATAATGAACCAAAATACTCAATGTATTTCCTGTATCTCAGTGGAAGAAGTTGAGAATGTGATGAAATTCATGAGTGAGACAACAGCACAGTGGAGGAACCTCTCCGTAGAGGTGAGAAGTGTAAGAAGCATGTTAGAAGAAGTAATTGCTAATTGGGACAGATATAGCAGCACTGTGGCAGGTCTACAAGCTTGGCTGGAAGATGCTGAAAAAATGCTGAATCAGCCTGAACATTCTAAAAAGGTATGCACTAATAGCTTATATATCTGGCTGTTTTGTAAATTATGAAATGTGCAATGTGTTTTTGAATTTGTTTAGCTTGTTTTATAAAATGTCATACAAAAGGGAGAGATTTTTTCAGTTTCTGGCATACTGTCTACACCCATTATAGGTCTTTCAATGTTTGCACGTATAGCATGTACATATATATATATACACACACAATGAAGGAAGGCATCACCTATGATAACATGGTTTGAGGCATCTTTGACATGAATATAGGGCAACAGTATTGCTCAGAGATAAGAATGTTACATGATTCACTCAAAGGCAGATACACCTCAGCACCAAAGTGCAGCTGTGCTGCATATGACACAAAGAAAATAATTTTTTTCACTGGTTTTTCTACCATAGAGATTACAGATTTTAGTATTAGTTACCTTCACAAGACAATGTTATTTGTATGTGTTGTTATGTTTGATGGTTAAGTATTTAAAAGATTTCTAAAACACCAGGGAAATGGATTAGACAGTTCCTTTTGGGGACCTACAGTCATAAAGATAATTTTGCTGTCTCTTTTTTTTTCTCCCTGTTAATATTAGAGTACTGAAAGCACTAGGGTTTATGATTGTGAAACCAATAAAGACCCAGACTAGCTTGAGTAATACTTCATTTAATAAGTACTACATTTTCACCCAATCCCAGCATAGCAACTATCCAGCTCTTAACACCAAGGTATGGTTTTCATAGGTTGTAACATGCTCATGCTTGATGTCATACCAATTTGACATTTCATGTCACATGAAAAAACAGTGTGATTATTGGTAAAAGTTTGTTAATTTAAATTGATGTAAAAGAATCAAATACACTTTTTAAATAAAAACAAATTGTGAAAAGAATTCAATAGTCTGGCATAATATAAATACCAACAGTTATTACTGAGCAGGAAGGATGACCTCAGCTGATGAGGTTGATCTTAGCTCCTTGTGTATGTTTTATGTAAGTAACGTGGCAGTGTTTAAAATGAAATATTCATATATCCATATATATGAATAAACCAAAAATAATTACTGCTCCGATCAGTTTTATAACTTAACTTGAAAGATTTTTAAAGCAGAAATCTAAACATACCAATACGGTATATACCTGCTTCTGAATTCTAACCTAAATCCAGGAAGTACTTACCATTCTAATATATATGAAGAGTTTCAAAAAGCCTTGTGGAAAACTTTAGACATGAAAGCATTATTCTTCCCAAATGCTAAGTTCTTGTTAAAATTACATCACCTGAAAACTTAAAGATTACTGAGATGTAACATAATTCACTTGTAGACTGGGATACATATTTTAAAAGTTACTTCTACTGTTAATGTTGAATTTAGCACTCCACAGCAATAGTGTTCACTTAGTTACAAAGACAGTTCTGGTTTATCAGTTTTAGTATTTCATTAGTAAACCCAAGGGCAATACTTTCATTGGTTTGTACAGTTAATACTAATACAGCTGTCTGCACAAGCATCTGGGATCCCAGGTGAAAGTTGATAACTATTGCTTGGAATATGGCATAAAACTTTTTTTATACATTTTCAAAGATCTGTTTTGTAAAACCACAAATATATCAATAATATGATGGAAAGATTTCATTGATGCTCATTTGCAAACCTTACCTGCATTACTAAACCGCACCATACTGTATCCTAGGGAAGGACCATAGGAGCCCCTTCCCATGCTGTCATGCTTCCTTCTTTCCATTATCTCTATTTGATTTCAGGACCAGCAAGTACCAAAGTGTTGTGTTGGCTTTCTCATTGGCTTCTGTTTTCAGAAACCTTATTGTGAACCTGTAGCACAGAAGAACTTGCAAAAATGATCAGTATGCACTTGGATTTTTCTACTGCAGAGTACTAGAAATTTAACAGTAAATGTATTAATTAACAAACCACTCCTTCTACAACTCATTTATTTACTTGCAGTACCTCTTCAGCGCTTGCCATCATAACCCCGTTGTAACTGCACTCTCCTACACCTTCCTCCAACAGCTGTATCCAAATGGTATCAGGACTTCCAGATCTCATGTGGGGACTTCCTTAGAAAGAGCTGCATTGTTTTAATTGAGGTGTGCTTCACCTTCCAAATGTGTCCAAATTTTATACATGCTTTAGGTTGGCTTCTGAAATTGAGACAGGGTCTGAGGATGGTAATGCTTTGTGGAAATAGGTGTGCGAGCGCAAGGTTGCAAATAGTTTACTCCATGTGCTTTTTCCTTTTTGACCTCTAGCAAGCCTGACCATTGGAGAGCTGACCAGTGCCAGATTCAGTAACTTTTATTTCTTTTGGATGTGCTCACAGAAGGTAGCCTTTGTACACTTGCACAACAAAGCATGGGTTGTGCTCCACTGGGAGTAGAAGAAGATTCAAACTGCACATACAATTTACTGAGATGATTAAGTTTATTCACCGATATATCAGCGCAGAGCACCTGTACTCTACTGATCTCAGCTTTAGGAATTTAAAACACTGTATGATGTTCAATTCTCTTTCGAACAAATTTAAGCAGTATACATTCATTTCACTTTTTTCTTCTTTTTCATTGTATCAGAACTGTTTTTACGTGTGGCTGAGTTCTGAAAAGTATGAAGTTTGAGAACTGTAGCTCTGAAACTTGGCGTGACTGACAGTACAGTTGGACAGGACTTTTTTGTATCTGCCACTGAGCAAATGATTGCATGGGACTGTCACTGTCAGATGACCAGTCTTGGAATTATAGGGTAGATTGATAGTCATAAATAAAATGGGTCAGTGCGCCTTCCTTAGTCTTGAGGACCAAGTGGCATGGTTCAGCTTGCATCCTTGTGGCTACTCTTTCTTCCCTGAAAGAACATGGCCTCATAATGCAGTCTATTGGGAACAGTCCTTGCTATGTGCCATCCACTGAATTGTGCATCGTTTGGGAGAAATGTAGCAGGGACAAGCCAAAACCATGTCAGAGATGTGGGAAGTTAAGGGGCAGTGATTGAGTTTACTGGTTTTCTTTACTGATATAGCTCATATAGCAGTCTCTATGACTGGTAGTCATAAAGCCTGGAGATACCTGCCTTAGGAACAGTTGCCTGTCCTCTTGAAGAGTGAAAAAGGAGGGAGGGAGCTGGTCTTTGTCCCCTCAACCAGTCTATGCATGGATACTGAGCTACAAGATGCACAGAAGTATTTGGCGCTATGGCTGAGCTAGGCTGTCTCACTGGAACAGCAGGAAAAAAAAAAAATCTGTGAAAACTGTCCCTTTCCCCTCCCCACTCACCTACTCTGAGATCGGAGGAAGCAGTAATAAAGAATTACTCTCAGGTCTTTGGGGATGCCAGACCTTGGGAAGCTGCATATGGTTCACAGTAAGGGAGGAGTCTCTTTACGGTGTGTAAATGGCCCAGGTTACTATCAGCCCATACTGTCGCAAGACAGAAATTAGGTGAGCCGTAACAGTATTTTGCATTATGGAGCTTTCTCTTAAGGAGGAGCTCCATTAGTTTAACTGAAGCTACTCACTGAAGTAAAATGAGCTGCAAGTAAACCAGTGGTAATTTTTAGGTTATGTTCACAGACATTAAAATTCTGTTATGGCATATTCGATATGAAGAGCTTCAGAGGACAATTGTTCAAAAAGTTTTATCAAGCCATAAACTGGAGATTAAATTTCAGTTTCATTATTAAGATAAAAACTACCTGAAAAAGTTTTGGAATGGTGTTTTCATTTCATTCTTCAGGAGTTCTTCCGGCACTTACCTCATTGGATACAACAGCACACAGCCATGAATGATGCTGGTAATTTTCTGATTGAAACATGTGATGAGACCATTTCCAGAGACCTTAAACAGCAGCTTCTATTACTAAATGGAAGATGGAGAGAATTGTTTATGCAAGTTAAGCAGGTATGTGTTTTTGCTGTTGTTACTTTTAAATACTTTTTTTTATTTTTCACGTCATTTCCATGTGAGCAAGACAAATGTGCCCATTAGCAGGACTGTAGGACAGCTTACTAAAGTGCCTAACTGTTCGTCATTATTAGAAATCGTGTCAGGAGTTTATTTTACTGGGCTTTTCTTTTGCTTATCATTTTGGATATACAGATTTTTGGTTTTATTTTTGTATATTTTCAGGTAGTATAAGCTGTATTTTTTCTTTATGGTCTCCTGTCTTGATACGGTGAATATTATTTATTCATATCCTCTTCTAGTCTTTGAAGAAAATTATTAGCTGTTGTTATAGTAAAAGCTCTGTAAAGATAAAAAGCGAGAATGGTGAAAATGAGTATTTTTACTGTTCTTTAATGAAAGTTGCATTCAATTATTGTACTGCAACCATAAGCAAGTACAATGCAAGCTAATTAATCAAATGTTTTCCCCAGATCGGTCAGATATTGCTTCTGTCTGGTGTACTGGGAGGCACTGATAGTAAATTAAAAACTACCCTTTATCTTACTCAACTGATTGGAAAAGAATTGTTGTTGCTCTGTTTGCTCTTTAAAAAGCAGAGAAGATGTAAGCTAAATTACATAAAAGTATTTCACATCTCATAAACACATTAGAAAATACCTTTGCTATAGTCAGTGTACATCTAATGGTATTTTTCTCTTTGAGTGATTTTTAAATAGCAGTTGCCTATTTGAAGATGCTGAATCTGTTTTCTTTACTGGCTTGTTTATTCCATTGCAGTAAAGGTAAACGAAAAGCAAATAATGATTGCCCCTTTTTCATTGTGACTTTTCCAAGCTGTTGGCTAGAATGTTCTCAGACTTTATTTGCTGATTATATTTAGGGTGATTCACTGTGGAAACAGTAATGCCCAAGATGTAAATGCTTTTGTAGAAATTTTGTCTCACTGGCTTTTCACCATTTCTGTCATACAGCTTTTTCCACTTTCTAAGAACTGTGTTTCCCCTTCCTCCAGCCAGAAGTTCTTTTATTGACATTTCCCTTATCCTTCAGCTTCTGTAGGCTTTTTGTGTTCTATTCTCTTCACTGAATTTTTAAAATTGATACTGTAGGTAATGAGAAATTGAGTTGTTGGTTCTAGGTTAGAAACAAATGAGATTCTGGTGTTCTCCAAATGATCCCAACATTAAAAAAGGCTGACCTCTTGTATGAATGTTCCTTTTAGGATCAGCACTGTTGAAACTTATGCAGACGATTAGTGTCTAATTTAGATTAGTTTCCATTATTTTGTATTTTGTTGAATACAATTTTTTCAGCAAACAGTTGCACCGAAAGCATGCTAATTCTCTTAAGTCATTACTTAATTGCCAGATACCTCATTTGGGGTGGTTATCTTTTTGTTTCTTTTTACTTTACATTTTCTTAGTATGCTCGAGCAGATGAACTGGACAAAATGAAGAAGGAATACTTGGATGGTGTTGCCCATTTGACAGCTTTTATTGATGGAAGCAATAGGAAATTTTCAGTCCCTGTAGAAGTGTCCTTCCTTGATGTCAAAATGTTTGTGCAAGATTTAGAAGTGAGTGTCTTTCTTCCATTCCTTTCTTCATCCTTCATAAAAGAGAAACTTGTAACTATTTAATTCTGATAGCATAAAATTAATTTAATATGCATTTCCATTATTACTTTTTTTTTTTTAACTAGTGGTGGGTTTTTTTGTATAATCTCTGCTAAAACTAAGATAACTAATTGTATTCTATGAGTGACGCTTCTAAAACACATTTCCAAAATGCTGTCCCACTGGCTATTTCTGTGTAGTTTTAAATCACATTCAGGTGAGCTGACTGATACCCTTTGGCACAGTTTCCATTCATGTGAAAGATGATCCAGTATTCACTAAAATCAGCAATGAAAACAATTGTTAATTAGAATAGATAACTTTTCTCTCTTGAGAAGGATGTGTATCTCTCCTGAATGCATAAATGCTGTTGCTGAAATAATTTTTGAAACATTTGTTTCAGAATATTAAGCAGAAATTGCCTGCAATGGAAGCTCAGTACAAAACGGTTACAAGAACAGTACAACTTGTTACAAAAGAAATTTCCCAAGAGGAAGCGAATGAAATGCTTGGAACTTTGACAAGGACCAAAGAGCAGCTGAGCAAGGTTGCAGAATACTTTTTCTACTACATGTGTTGTAGACTGTTGAACTAATAAATAGTAAGCTGCCCCACATAATTCTCAGATATATGCATTTGAGGAAACATATAGTAACCGTAGGCTGATTCAGGGTGAAGAACATGTTTTTCTTTTAGACTTTAAGACTACCATTCTTAAATTTAATATTCTTTTCTGTGGGAAGTAATACATGATAGGATTGATCTATCTTAAAAGAAGCAGGTAGCAATGATGTAAACCCATGTGCAGAGGAAGTTAGTATTTATTGAATTTTACAAGTTTTTTAATAATTATTTTTCTTTTAAATGGCCAAAAGGTGAAGGAGTATACCTGTGCCCTCCTGTATGAAAGCCAGCATCTTCTGTCTCCACTGGAAGAACTGGAGAAACAAATCACACATTTTTATGAATCTCTTGAGAAGGTCAATGAAATAATTTCTATTGTGGATCCTGAAGCACAACCTACAACTGTTCTTAAACAAAAAGCCCAAGTAAGTTTCAGAAACACCTTACAAAGATCTGCTGCCTCTCTGAGTATTTACAACTAGCTTTCTAGGGATTTGGATTGCAACTTTGTAAACTGAACAAGTGTTTCTTCATATTTAGGCAGTGTAGCATATCCTAAAGTTTGCTAGGCATAAACATGTGAAGATTGAAACTTGTGTTCCCTCCTAGTTCCATGGTTTCAATCCAAGAAGTAAATATAAGACTTCCCCCACCACCACCCCAGTCTAGTGGAACTTGGAGTGAAATATCAGAAATACATTTAATTTTTTGTTAAGCAGATGAAATAACATGATCTGGAACTTCCTTAGATTTTCTTGGGCAATTATGGAAGTTTCTTAGAAGTCTGGAAGTGGTTTTGTTGAAGTGCATTGTAGTAGAACTTTAACTTTCTACCTGACCGATAAGTGTTAAATTCTGGAAGAATTCAGAGCTAGTCAGGACTCACTTGGAAAGATAAAGGAGAATATGAGGATCTAACATAGGAATTGGTGTTCATGTGTGTGTGTGTGTGTGGTATATAGCCTAGAAATAGTCCCTCAACGTTGATGTACTCATTTCATTAGAGCTGTATTTGACAGGAAATATAATGAAGTGGATTTTTCATGAGAAGCTGAAGTTTTTCAAAGCCATTTAGTCCCTTAAAAAAACCCCAAAACCAACAAACATGGAACAAAGAGATTTAATTTTGTGTGAGTGTGTGTAAATTAGTTCAGGCCTATAATAACTGAAGATTGGCCCAGAAATTGAACAAGAAGGGTCTTCTCATCCAGTGACTTCAGCTTTGATTGTATTTTGATAAAAAAAAAATATCTGATGAGCTTGAATCAAGCCAGTCCATTTATCTTACTGAGAAGATCTTCTCTTTATGAACACCACCTGAGTCAAGTGTCCAACAAAAAGACATGTTTCTTCCACAGTTATTTGCTAACTGAGAAGACAAAATCTCCTCAGTGCTGGTTTCTGCTGATCGGAGAGTAAACAGAGATTTATGCTGATGAATACAGTGTTCCTTCAATAACAGAACAGTTTCCTCGCCACAGGATTTGTTTAAACCTTTTTTCAGCCTGTGCAACTTCACATATCTTTTCTTCACTGCTTTTTTTGTTTAAAGTATAATTCTCATTACTTAATGCTATTTGTAACCAAATCTGAATTCCAACAGCTGACATGAAAGGTTAATTTGCTGAAAGGCAAGAAAGGTTGACATCTCAACCTGCTATTGAGAGTTGTTATTCTTATGGCTATTGTTTTCACTGCTGTCTACTTACAATTGTACAACAGAGACATCCCATACAATTAAATAACATAATAATGTATTGACCTGTATTCTCTAAAACTACCCAAAAGACTTTGGTACATGTCTGCATCTTTTTTTTATAGATAGCTAGAGCTCTGTTTGGGTACAGGACTCTGCATACAAGGAGAAGGTTATATCATCTGTCTTACTGCGTGTGACTTATTTTGTAGTCTGTTTGTCATATGCCTTAACTTCGTCCCTTTTGTTCTTCTTATCAAAAAATATCTTCCTGTTATTTTGCCAAACTTTTTTCTCCTTTGTTCCTGGCCAGGGTGGATATATGTTTTTTTCTTTCAGGATCTGGTAGCTTATCAAGAAAACTGCAAGAAAGATTTATCACTGATTGAGAGAAATAGTCAGAGTATCCTGCAGTGTGTGGCTTCAAGTGAAGTGTTACAACATTTCCATCAGTCAACATTTCAGAAGAAAGTTACACAAGTTCAGATTACTTTTCAGGTAATTATGTCATACTTGGTGCATATTTTTGAGCTGCCATAGAGAGCTCACCTCTCCGCTGTGAAGTTATTAATTAGGGATTTGTTTGTATTAGGTAGTAAAGGGACTGATGGTCACATACTCCATTGCAGTTATTCAGAGGTGAGCCTGCCTCAGAGGACCCTGGGCTTTAAGGAGAACTTTCACATGCCTCAGGCTCCTTTGGAACAAGGAACCTGACATCCACCTGCTAGGGCTGTGCTGTTAGTTTCTCCTGACTTATCTTGGCTAATTATTTGCTCCTACTATGTTCCCATACGTTCCCTTTCACACAAAGCATGGAAGATGGAAATTATTGCAAATGCTGCTATTCCTGGGCTTTGTATTTCCTCAGAAAATGCAATGGATTGTGAATATAGAAAGTTGCAAATATGTATGTGCTTTTGTCAATGTCAAGATGTGCAATTTCAGCTATAATTCCCCTTACCTGTAGAGCTATATGTTGTTATTAGCCATATTGATGTTTTGGGGGCTGTTCAGCCAAAGTCTAGCCACACTCTAACATGAAATTAACCATTATCTTGGAGTCAGATCTCCAGATGGGGAGGTTCTGTTAGATTTCTTTTCAAGCAGTTATTATTCATTACAAAACTATCTAAAATGAATTTTAAGCTACAGAAAAGAGCTGTCTCTGACAGATGGATTTCAAAATGTATATTGTATTTTGTGGGTTGTATTTAAAATCAGTGGGTTTAGATTTACAAAATTTTGAGTTAAGTTTAGCTTATAGAAACAGAAGCACATAATTGTAGCTTGGTAAATCTACTATGTTAAACATCTAATTTTCTGTTTCTATAAAGACAGACAATGATTTACCTGTTTCTGTGTTAGAAGGTAAACTGATGAAGCATGGCATAACCATACAAAAGGTGGCATACTCAGAGTTAAAATATTTATGGATCTGGAAAGTGGCTTTTTCTCATATAAAGAATACATTCCTATATGATTCTACTATTATACACAATATTTTATCAGGAAACTTTAAAAAGGCTTAGCAAGATGCTTAAGTTGAGAACTATGGATTTGATTAGGTCACTGGGTAAAATCATTACAATTCCTTACACTGGGTTTGTAATCAGCGAGGATGGTAAAGTGTATGGTTAGTAAGCAGTGTTGTAATTACCTTGCTGTAGGTGAACTGATGAACTGTTAATTTCTCCTGGTAAATTTTGTTACTTGCTTATAGAATTATAACCACTGGGTAACACAGTGCAGTGGGACAGACTATAAAGCAGAATAACGAAGAGTTGTGGCTCAGTTTGCAAAGCAAGAGGATTCCAGAGTAGCAATTAAACCACAAAATTTACTGTCTGTCTTTTAAGCAGCTTTCTGCCTGGTTACTTATCTGGCCTACTAGTGTGATGATTGTACAAACCTCCTCCAGGCCAGAAGACCTGTAGCATGGAACTGGTCGGATCCATAGATCAAACCACCCTCATGCAGAGTCATGTAGAAGGAGGTAGTCTGCTGTTAGGAAATGGCAAGCTTTTAGCCATACCAGGTGCATTACATTTGAGAGCAGGCTTTAGGAAAAAAACACTAACCAAATGGCAGAGGCATTCTGAAGATATAGCAGAGACATCTGTATTAGATAGCTAGCCATTATTTGAATGAAGGATGACGTTAGCACAAGCCTTAGTACAAGTACTAAAAAACAGGAAAATGGGAGCATGAAATGAAGCACTTGTGAATGGCATATATGTGAAAGAGTAACGCCAATCAAATGCATTTTTTGTAAGATCATGGTAAAAGAGAGCAAATACAAATCGGTGAGAAAGTGCCAGCTCATTTTCTTTGCTTATAACTCAGAATATGGTCAGGAAAGCTGGTGACTGGAGAAAAAACATAGAAGCAAATAGCCGTTTGATGAAGAAATTTGAGGAGTCTAGAGCAGAACTGGAGAAGGTAATACAGATTGCCAATTGTTGCTTAAAAGAAAAAGGAAATCCTGAAGAACTTCTCAGGAAACATAGCGTGAGTAAATTCTCTGACCTTCCTCATGGAAATCTGTGAGTGCATGACATAGAAGTGAAAACCGACTTAATTTTAAAATTGATGTGGATTTCTTTCACATATAAAAGTTACACAGATAAGGTCAAACTGATATTAAGATTGAAAAACAGAAAGGGGAAAAGGTCAACTCTCTTACCGATGAATGTAAGCAACCAGAAGGCGAAGAGAGAAGACCCCTTAGAAATTAGGGTCAGTTTTGCCAGTGGAACCATTGGGAGTGAGGAAACTCCCAGTCTCACGCATCCACTGTTTTTTTTTGTTGTTTGTTTGGGGTTTTTTGGGTTTTTTTAGGTGAACATCTCTGTATTATAACCATCATTTATGCATGTATCTTTAAAATGTATTCTTGCTAAAATACCATCTTAGTGCACTGGCGGAGAATAAACTAATTTGCTGGACTTTAAATAACTTAGAAATAGTTCTTTCTTTAGCACAAACTTCAGTTCTTCTATGCAGCAGAACTAACTTTGAAAGCTACAGTGTGTTAGGCAGCTTCGTGTTGGCAGGTTACCATATCAATAATCTGCTTCACCTTCCCACTTTCCACCTCAACTTCAGGAATTCTTTAACCAGTTGGATCAGAGAGTCCTAAATACCTTTCTGAAAGCGTGTGATGAACTTACTGACATCCTCCCAGAACAAGAGCAACACAACCTGCAGGAAGCTGTGAGAAAACTCCATAGGCAGTGGAAGGTTAGTGACATTGAATGATGCCTCTGTAAATTCTCTTAACTTTGGAATGTTTCTGCATGACCTATATGTTGAAAAAAAACTAAAATAAAATAATTTTTAAAAGTGTTGTATAATTTGGCTTCCTGTAGAATTGGAAAGAATAATTTTACATTAGATACAGCTACACCTACAAACACTTTCTTGAAAAACCCTGTTAAGTGGTCAAAAGTCAAGAAATGTGAGAAATTAATCATGAAACCTTAATTTCTCACCCTACTTACAACCATAATGATACCTGTTTTAAGAACTTTTGTTGAGAATAGGTGCTAGCTTTTCTTACTTCATGCTGGTGTTGGATGATTGCAGTTGCTTTCCCAACCTTAATAACACAAATTTGTACGAGATCAGGCTATCAGTTTAAACTGTGTCTTCTGCCAAAGACTAAAAACGGAACAAATGTTTTTCATAAGCTATGGAATTTTTTGCCTGCTATAGCATATTGCAGGCCAAAGCTGGAGTGATGGATGAGTGGTTTCTCACTAGCACACAAACAGGAACCTCTGGAAGCAGTTGTGAATATAGTTTCACTATTATTGTTTGCTTTATTATTTTATACAGGAAATATTTGATATATCTTGCCAAGAATTGAGATGTCTCTTTAATGTGCCTTATACGTACATGTTCTGGTCCGAAGAACTTACAGCCTTATGATATATCTAAGACATATTGGTAACAGAATTGCTTTATTTACTTAAATGAATATAGAGGAAACCCCCATCTGTTCATGCGTGTATATGCTTTATTTTCTATATTAGCAGTTTTTAGATAATTTGTTTGTAGTAACTTCACACTGAGGTAATGGGAGTAGTGTTTTATCTCTTGTTTATTGCCCCTGTGGGTGTGTAGGATCTTCAAACAGAAGCCCCGTATCATTTGATCCACTTGAAGATTGAAGTACAGAAAAGCAAGTTCTTGGTCACAGTAGAGGAGTGCAAAGCTGAACTAGCTCGACAGAACAAGGTGCTGTCAAGAGAAGGCAATGAAAGGATGATCGAGGAACACATGGTATGAATTATGTGCCACCACATGGGCATTTACAGACGTACTTTTTAATGTCGTTAATAAACAGAAGGTCTGACCAACTCTTAAGCCACCAAACTCTGTGCACAACTAAATCAGATCAATCCTTGAGGCCTTTAACAAAAATCTTGATTTGAGCTTACTACAGTTTGTAACAAATATATAGATATGCTCTGTGATTTCTGCCAATTTGTATTTTTATTGAATTTTCTGCTTTGTCTCCTATCAGTTGTTCTTTGGTGACAAGGGACCTTACCATCTCTGTGAGAAAAGGCTACAACGCATTGAAGAACTGTGCCAAAAACTGCCAGTTTCTGATCCAGTGAGGGCTACATTGGAAAGCAGCCAACGAATCCTGAAGGAACTCAAATCCCAGATAGACAGCACATACGTAAAGCTAACAGAGCACTCGGACACCTGGAAGGGCTATAAGAACAGGTGTCAGCTCAATTGCTAGCTGGGTCTCTTAGAGCCCTATGTGTGGCCTCTCCTCTAAATGTCGTCATAGATCAGTACCACATAAATACTGTATTGTTAGCCTCAAGTAGAAAACTGTACTTTATGTAGTAATTACACAACTTATAGTGGGTTTTTGAGTAGATTCTGTCATTTTTGGCTTAAATTTAAGAGGTCATTTGGTGGCGGCAATTCTTGTCTGACTTATTTACTTGTTTTGCATTATGTGGTGTTTTATTTCAGATTTTCTGAATTGGAAAACTGGATTTTGTCAACAGAAAGAGAGCTAAGGAAGATAAAGGAAAGTGTCAGTGATACTGCCAAATACAAGCAATGTAAAGCATCTGTGGGGGTGAGCCCTTGGCTTGTATTCTAACAAAGCTGTGGTCATTGCTACTGGGACTGGATAAAACTACTCTGAAGTAGTGTGACTGTTTTATTATAGAGGTCATGGTAGCTCTGCTGATTCCTGGTATTCTTAAAAACATTTCCAGGAGAAAGTTTCACATGCAGCAGAGTGTGGCAGATGTTCCTACTTTTAATAGTTTAAAGAATCACATTTCCATTTACCTGTGTATTCAGAACATCCAGAATATAGAAACAAACAGAATAAATACTTGTGCCTCATCCTGTTGCATGCACAGTAAAAAGTGCTGCACAAAGAAAAGTGCAAAATTTTTGGTCTGGGTTTTTTTTGAAGGATCAAATTACTCTCTTACATTTAGGGAAATTTCTATAATAAGAATTCGCTTCTACAACAGTATAACAGTGGTGGCAAAGACATTCTACCATTCGCTTTTGCATTGGTGACTGGTAAAAGAAGTGATAGAATAGTTGTGAAGACTGAGTTGTTTGGTTAAATCAGTTTTAGGCAATGATTTATTGTGTTGCTTGGGACCTAGTTTGACCCCTTTCTTTCTTTTTTTTTTTCTTTTTTTTTTTTTTTTTTAATTTCACGTACTAGGAGCAAAAATAGGAATGTCATATACCGTAGGAGTTTGTGTGAAAGTCAAGAGTGTGTTATGAGGCTAACTGTGCAGAGAAACATAGTTAGGATGACCTTGATAAAGGAGATAGACCTTCAGCTTAATGGGTGCTTCTGCTCCAAAAAGTCTAATTTACTCATGCAGTTTCACTACTGGTAACTTATCAGCACTGGCACAAAGATATAAATGAACTACAGGATGAAAAGAGGAAAAAAAGAGCTATTTAAATAGGGGGAAAAATACAAGGTTTTGTGTATCACATGAAATTTTATGCTTGGGAAAGTCAGCATTTAAGATTTAAATGGTAACTAAGAAATTTGGTCAATATATGGAAAATATATACACAGCATCTACCTGTCTATCTGTAGGTAAAAATGTTTGTAAGGAAAAAGTACACTACTACTTATTAAAGAACAGTCTAATAAGTAGTAGCGGAGTAAAGTCTGGAGGAAATGCAAAAATCTAGCTGTTGACTTGAACACAATCTGATAGGGTGTGCAATTAAATAGAAAAATACTACATTTCTAGTGTTTCAAGATAAGAGCAAAGGTAGTATGTTTACTAATCTTTGAACTGATGCCATGAATTCAACTCTTAATATTTTTTGTTTACTTGAATGCCACTCATTAATATTTTTTGTTTACTTGAAGAAAATGTGTTTTGATTCTTCCATAGGAAATTAGGAAGCATATTAACAAGCAAGGAGAAAATCACAGCTGGCTGAAATCTAGACTTGCTGTTTTGACTGCAGTATGTCCTGATTTGGAGGCCAGAGAGACAGAAGATGAGCTTTGTAAACTTTCCAGTGACTTCAAGGGGCTCCTGGATTTACTGGCTGAGGTACAGTATGAGGACACAAGAACTGTTGATTTACAGTGTCATGATATGACGTTAATCATAGCTTCACAAGCGTAAGTTCCCTGCTGTGCTTTTTTAATTAAGCTGCAAACATTCAACATTGGAGAAGGCATTTATACTCCTGGGTAGCAAATCCTTGAGAAGCAGGCAAAAAATATTGACATTATTATAATGGATCTTTTCCCTTTGCAGGATTGGAGGGTATCACGGTAAATGTTTCTGGAATCAAAATATCAGTATTTTTAGAGGCAAAAGATAGTTTTCTAAAATCGGCTCATAGTGAACATTGGGAAAACTATAATGTACATCAGCTAATGGATGTAGAATTTTACTTTAATCTTCATGTATATAACTTTAATGCTGAAACAATAAAGGAACTACTGTGAGGTAGTTTCAGATCATTAAGGATATCTTCATGCACTGAATTTGCAGGAAAAGGCTGCAGTTCTCTGAGGTCTGAATGATAACAAGATACTATAACTGCTGAAATCGTGGGAAGTGAAATCATGAAGCAAAACCTCCTTAGAATCCATTGAATCCTTGAGTTCTGTGGGATCTCAGGCAACTTTCTTTTTACTGTGAAAACTGTGAAGCAGACAGACCAGGAGAATCTTAGAACATCTAACACTTAGAAGGTTTAACAAATCCATTAGAAAAAAGATTTCAGGATAAGAGAGAGTTCAGACTTCAAATTCCGTTGTTAATGTTGGTTCTTGTGGAGGCCTTGTAGGTGTTAAAAATGTATAAGAGATCCATGTATTTATTGAGACTTCCATGGTGTGAAAACTGGAAAGTTGGGGCAAGCAATTTTCTCATTCCCAAGTGACTGCAAAAAATGTAAGATCCTGTATTTTTTGTGTGGGGGTGTGTGTGTGTGGGAGGGGGTTGTGGGGGGGTGTATGTGTGTGTGTTAAAGTACTTTAGCTTTTTGTTTCCTCAAAAGGTCAGAACTAAGAGCAGCACAAGTTCATGAAGATAAAAAAAGAGCTAGAATCTAAACTTGTTTTGAATCTAAAGGCATGATCTAACTGGCACTTTATACTACAGACAAGAGACTGCTGATTCTTGAAAGTCTGAATACCCTTTACAGCTAAATTTACAGCTTGTTAATCAGATCAGTGAGACTGTTTAGACAAGGACTGATGCTGGGTATTTCCAGAGTTCAGCAATGTTTTTTGGAGAGTAAAGACTACATGCTTATGTAAAAGGAAAGAGAATGGTTTGCATCTGAATGACCCTCCAAAGTAAGTATAGATTGGAATGAAAGAAGGGAAGGGAAGAAGAAAGGGAGTTCCTTAGTTCTAGGATACTTTATGATTAAAACCCTAAAAACACAGGAACTGTCTGGAGAATCAGCTGCAAGTAGTTAGCTGAATTGTGCAATGAAGGAAGAACTTTTGATATGCTGAATAGATATATATTTATAAAATCCTGCAAACTTGAGACTGCATATTGCACCACATGCATATTGTGGTCCATAAACCCACAAGGTTTAGGTAACAAAGCATTTTAATATACTTGTGATTCACCAGGGAGTTATTCTGGAAGGTCCAAAATGTAGCAAGATTTTTTGTGAGATGAGTAGCACAGGTGTTTCAGAATCTGGGTCAGCTTGCAAAAATGAGGAAGCATGTATTTTCTTAAGTGATCACAAGTAAGTGACTGTCACAGCTATTTACCATATGGCAATGTAATAGAGATTATGTCACTTGGGTCTCCTTGGACACATTTTAAGCCTACAGTCACCCTTTCAATGTAAAATTAAAGGTGTTGGGAATGCTGCAGACAAAAAATGCTTTGGATTCAGGCAATCTGCTATAGTTTTTGAAAAAATATTTCAAATATAAATGTGCCCTTAAAATACAGATGTGCCTTTCAACATGCAATAGTTAAGGTTATCTGTAATTGTAGATTGAAAAGACTTTAGGAACTATTGGAGACTGTGTCCAGTACAAAGAAGAAGTTAAAAGTGCAATCGAAGAGTTAATCATTGGCTCTAAAGAAGCCCAAGTAGAGGCTGAAAGGATCCTGGATACAGAAAGTTTATTACAAGCTCAGCAACTGCTACTTCATCATCAGGTAGGGCAATTACTCATGTCCATACTGGAATTTTTTTTTAAGGCAAAATTCGTGTATTTACAAAATTTTGTTATGTCCATTAGCATAACTCTTCAGATCTAAACTTGAAAGAGTTCTAAAGAAAGTATTTTCATATGGCCTAGTATTGATTTCTTATAATGAAAAACGTACTTAGTATTTTTTAAATGTTAATCCCCATAGATGAGCTTGTTTTTCAACTTTTATTGAATAACCTTTTATTTCACGTGGGGTTTTGGGGCACAGAACACCTGAAAAACAAGCTTCATTTACTTGAAATGTTAGGTAAGTGTACTCTGCAACTGTGTAGTCTCTCTTTTTTGCCCTTATAAACTTTGTGTCACATTTGATCATGGCAAATTTGGGTCAATCCTGCTTTTGGAAATTTCTCGACTTCAGCATCTTTGATGTGGCCCCAACTCTAAATGCAGGAAGGGAGGTGTACCTCTAGCCTCATCTCCTCCTCTGGGTAGCTACCAAGGTGACAGACGGGCCTCCGTTCTGTATGCTTAGAACAGGGGGCTTTTTGTGCACTGATAATAGATCAAAACGTCTACAGGCTATAGTAATATAAAATCATATGGTTTGCATACAGCAAGAATCATGTTTTTTAAGGCCTAATGTGGGAAATTAACTTTGAGGCCTGCTCAAAGTTATTAAGAATAATTTACTGTCGGTGTTTGGGCATTACAGAAGTATTTTATGTTAACATCTATTTCTCTAAGGTCAGACTCTCTGACCAGGCACTACTATGTCTTACCCATGTCTTATCTAAACTCTTTTATGTTTATATAATCTATTATATGTGTTAAGGTTTGGTTTTGTCCTTTCAATACTCTACGTTCTTTATCTGTCTTAGGAGAAGTAATAGGAATAGTTAATTCATAGAGTTCTTTTTGAGGTGGAGTCCGTTAAGGTAAAAACAGACTTTGACAAAGACCTGAAGCTACCCAGAGTAGAGTTGAGCAGGGAGCTATGAGCATGCATAGCAAGGTTGGCAATGGGTCAGGCATGCTAGCAAAGGAGTAGTGTAGTCTTAGGGGTTTCTGGTAGTGCTATGCAGCAAAATGCATCAAGGAGTGAGTTATGCAACTTTGTCACTCCCCTGGTGCTCTCTAATGAGGGCTGATACATTGCTTTGATCAATCTGAGGCTCCAGCCTGTGCCTCAGAGAGCACAGAGCAGACCTGGATGCTTCCAGGCAGTCACGAGGAATGCGTGCACCTGTGGCTGCTCCTGCAGTTGCTCACTTGTGGCTTCTGCTTTCTGCAATACTGCTTTGGAGAAGTGGCTGTACTGTCATGCCTTTCTCTTTCATTTGTATGCCACAAAAGGTGTGTACACATATAATTGATGAGTAAATGAAAGTCTCAAGTGTACTCGCCACAGTCTATCCCTTTATCTGTTATTCTCATTGCATACCCCTGCAAAAGCAGAAAGTGGTTTCCTTGTACCAGTTGCCCAGAGGAGCTAAAAAGTCTAATCATTCCTGCTGGATAATTTTTTTAGCAAAGGACAAGGAGACTCCGTGCAAAGAGGCAAGATGTGCAACAGCAGATTTTCCAAGCTAAACGGTTGCAGATTGAGGGTGGACTGCCCAGCTCAGTGCAAGAGGATTTACAAAACTTGGAAGGAACATTAGAAAACATGCAGCAGACTATGGAGAAACGTGAAGAGCAACTGCAGGTGGGTCCTTTGCAAGTAGAAATAAAAACCTGTACTACTGTGGTGTTTGGGTTTTTTTCTTAAACCTAGTAACGCCCCCCATTTTTTTAATGTAAAAGTCTGAACTAACTTTCTTACCTCTGAATCTTAGTCCTCAGGGTTTTCATTATCAGCACCTCCATGAAAACTTATTGAAGCTGCTGGACACCTCTTAATTAATAAAGAAGCAGCATTTTGTTTGAAAGTGTTTAGATAGAAGTCCCAACTATTCAGTCATAATAAATATTTTAAATAATTGATCTGTGAATTCATGATGATACTGCCTTTTAATTAAGAGTCCTTAGGCTGGATATTTAGATTAATAACACCTGATGTTGTACAAATATAATCCTCACAATTACTGTTTGAAATACATGCTGTCATCCTAAATTTAAAGAAGGAAGAAAAAAGTTGCAGAGAAATAAAATGGATTACTCCAGGTTATATAACTAGTCACTGGTTGAACTGGGATTAGAATTTATAGCTTCTTGGACTGATACCAGAGTTGTACTTTACATTTCTCTAAGAAGAATGTTAATCCAGCTATCCACTATTCCACAGAAATGTTAGCTCATCAGAACTATTTCACATGACAAAACACAAGATGAAAAAAAATATTTGATTAAGCTCAACTAACTTCTTAATGTAAAAATTTATTCTTGGAACCATTTTTTTTTTCTAAGGAATCCTGTATATAGTGTTTTAATGTGGGCTTTGCTTTAATTCAGAATCAAGAAAATATTTGTTCATACTGTCATAATTCTTGTGACTGGTAATTAAATGCTGTATGTTAATCAAAATTTTACATTATCAGAAAAGAACAAATAGATTCCTCTGTGTGTGTTTTGTATAAGTAGGGATTTTCTTCTAACATTTTATTGTAATTTATTTCATTAGAGAACTTGAAAATTCTTTTGGATATTGTTGACTACCTGTCACCATAAGCATAAGTATCTGCATTTATTACTTCAGACTTCTTACAGGACATTGAAATACAAGATTTAAATATTGCTGGCACCCTAGAGAACAGTGCTTTTTTACATAGCACAGTGTGAATCAGTGAAAATTCAAGGAAAATTTTCCTTTATTGGGTTCATAACAGCTTTATCTGTCAAGTAGATGGTGTTTAAGGAGGAATGGTTTCATGTCAGGTCTTTCTCTGGTTTCTTTCTTCAGTAATTTACAATTAAATTCTTTTTCTCCCCTTTGATCTTTTTGTCTTTGTGTTTCTGTTTTGGGTTTGTTTGTTTGTTTTATAGGTCACAATAAATAAATGGGAGCAGTTTGAAAAGGACAAAGAAACAGTAGTAAAATATCTCAAGCAAGCAAGCTCTGCACTTGAACGTATCTTAAACTTTAGCAGTTTAGAGAGCCTCTCCTCAGAACTGGGTCAGACAAAGGTATTCACTGTGTGAAATACAGGAACTGAGATATCAGTCTGCCTTGCTTGTTAAATGGAGTTGAGTGTATTGCCTTCAATCCTTGCATGGTTTCCCATTAATGCCAGTGCAAATTGCATATACGGATTAGAAACTGCATAAACTGTTCAGAGCTAAAAAGTTACTTTATGAAAAAATTATGAAGAATTACTTAAAATCTGCATCTGAAGCACATGTATGGAAGCTAAAGTGAGTTGAGGACTTCCCATTTTATCCTATATACTAGTAAGCTAAATAGTGTCAAGCACTGGCATATCAACATCAATAGTGTGTTCTTTGCCAAGGTTTTGTGGGCTGTGCCTATTAGCAATCTTTTAGCCCTGAGGATAAAAAGGACAGAATTCTACAACACGGAAACAAGCCATAAAATGCCACTTGCTCTTAGTAACAGTGAATTATCCAGCCCATGTTATTTACTAATATATATTCACTATATAGATACACACACTAATATATATTCACTGTAATAGTGATTGGCTTGGTTTTCACATGTTTTTTACCCTTTGATGAATCTGATACTAAATCATACATATCTTGGTTATGCTCAGCATCCATTGTTCTGGTGTGCGAGTTTAACATTTGTGACAGAAAATAGTTGCTAAACAAAGTGATATTACAAGCTTCAAGATACTGCAAAATCCTGTCTGTAAAGTGTAGGATCTAAAGATCAAATAAAGATGCGTATAATCTTCTATGGTTCACAGATATATTTCTTGAAGAGCTATAGAATAAATTTTGATTCACTGAGTTAAAAACTTTTGGACATATAGTTTCCCTTGCTAAATTTATTCAAGCTAGTTTGCTTAAATGAACATTTCTTAAATGCTACATAAAACCAACTTTCTTAAGGGATTGTTTTTATGTATTTACACATTCAAAACATACCTGTAGGACACAGATACTTTTTCCAACTACAGATGTTGAAGAAAAATACTTTTTGTGTAAATATGTGAAATTGTTTATATTGTATTAATGTGACTTGCATCCTTACAGGAACTTTCTAAACAGACTGAAGCAATGGCAGTGCAGGCTGAGAATTTGGTGAAGAATTCTTCTGAGATACAGCTTGGTTCAAAGAACAAGAAATCTCTTCAGCAGCAGGCAAAATCAATCCAAGAACAAGTCAAAAAAGTGGAAGTTTCTCTTGAAGAAGAGTATGTTCTTAACAAGTCCTAATATTTATCCTCCACTATAAGATTCTATTCAGATTTCTAGAATACCTTGTCAGCATTTTGTGTTGTCTCATCAGCTCCATCATTTCCAGCTTGCAGTGGCATAATAACCAGGTTATAGTAGCAAATATGTCAAAAGAGTGTGTGCAAATAAACAAAATCTTTTCTAATAATATATAGTTCATAAAACCACTGTTAGGTACATTTAACATGTTTAATGCCCGGTATTGTGAAGAAACAATAATTAACTCATTCTTGAGGTACTAGACTCTTTTTAGAAAGAAAAATCTCAGTGCAAGTATGAGAACAGCACATTTACCGTATTTGCCTCCATTTTCAGTATTCAGCTTTCTCCATAGGATTGTCAAGAAGTGCCTTCATCTTAGCTGAATGCCCAGATTTTATTTCATGGGCAATATCAAAAGCTGCTTCTGCTGCTGCAAAAAACAAAGGCAACGTTTGCCAAATTTTGTTTAAAAGTTGAAAGTTCAAACTCCAAGAAAATGTTGTTAATCCTGTATATATTTGTAGCATTTTGTATTTGTAAAAATTTCATCCCTTTTCTTAAGTGATTTCAGTTATTGAACTCAAGTTGCTCAACTTAACTGTTGCTATTCTCAATCTACCTATATATACACACATTTGTATGTGTGTATGAAATCAGTACTTTTGCATATATTGGATCTGATAGATGTCATGGATAAATGTACCAATTGTATGTTGTCTTGTTGGAATTACTGCGTAGAATAACTTGCTTTTTAAGTTTGAATATGAGCAAAGGGTAATGCTCACATTTTTGGGTTTTTTTCCCCTATTGACCATTGTCATGCTAATCTGACTTCAATTTGGTGCCATTTTCTTCCCTATGTAAAAGAACAGTTGTAAACCAGAATAACTAGCCTGTGCAGCAGATGTAACTTTCTGATTATTGACAGTCTAACTTTTTTTACATAACACTTCCACCAATATGAAGTATTACAATGATTTGCAGTCTACCATATCTGAATGAATACTTTACTTTACACTTCATTATTGCCAAGATTAGAGAGAAAACTAGTGTGATTTTTCTATTTAAGAAATTCATCTTTCCAGCAATGATTATTCACTTTTTTAATAATGTGTATTTTTAAATGAAAGCCATAATTGATATTCCCTTTCAATGCAGATACGAAATAGGTTTTAAGTGAATGTGTGGATTATACAGAACATCTGTAGTACTGTGACAGATAATAAAAAAAAATAATTTCTGCAAAACATGCAAATATATAGAACTGTCTGTAGTGAATCCACAGAACATGTAAGTGTGTAAGGGTTATGATGTAACTCACACCATCAATATAAATCTTGACTGAGTAATTTAAAGTGAAGGTATTCCAAATGCATATGGTACACACTATGCTAATGAATAGGAAAGGGAAATAAATGTTTGAGCAGCTTTCCATAGTTAGCTAAAGAGCAAACTTAGCCCATCTGTTTTCCGAGGAGGTCATGCATAGCTGTGCAGTGTCTTTGGGACTATATCGTTATACATTTATCAAAGTCTGCGTCTTTCTTACATCTGTCAGGAAGGCAGATACAAAGGTTAAGGATTTTCAGCTGTTGTGCCACTGATTTGGTCCTTTGATTCTGATTTCCAGCCATATTATCTTGGGCTGGACTTGAGTGAAATAGTTTTGCACTTTATTTTCCTACAAATAGCAAATTTGAATACACTCATCAGTAAATGGCTGTTGACATTCCTATTTTTTTAAAAAAAATCGAAAATAAATAAGAAAATCAAAAAGGCCAATTTTTACATTTCTAGACTACATCTTTTCTTAATGAAAAGCTTCATCTAGCTTTAATGAGGTAGAAAAAAAGAAATTAAACCAAAAACTTTTTAACATGGAATGGTTTTTAAGGGTATATTTAAAAGGAAAATGTATTTTGGAATTTTGTAACATTCAAAATTTTCTGATGAAATTGTAATATATTAAGTGAAATAGAAAATGCATGTTTTGCAAGCTGTGTGTAGGGCCTATATTAGCACTGGTTTCTTCACAGTGATTTGAAAGGAACAGAAACGTGTATACTGGAATTTAATGCTGTTAGGCCTTATAAGGGCCTTAGACTTCTTGTGACAAAAAAAAGGTGCTTTGTTTGCTATCCAAGACACAGAAAAATCAATCATATCCTGTCTCTATTTAACATTACCTATAACAGCTGTTTCAAAGAATATAAATCTATTAACTTTGAGGTAGTTGAGTTATATCTGTTGTTGATTCTTTGGCTTAATATGAAATCGTTGTCTCAGGAAACACAAACTTTCTATAAAATGGGAAGATTGCTGTTATAGAAAAACCAAGTTTAATAAAGCAGTCAAGCATTGATGACTATGTACATAGACAATACACTGGTTTTAATCATTCTGTTGTAGTGACTAGATAACTGACATTTATGCACTCAGTTATCTCAACTTTCAGATACGTGATACACTCATAATTCATATTATTTCCTAGAAATCATGTTTATGTTACTTTTCCATTCTGTTCCTGTTATATGAGATTCTTGATGTATAACTGATGAATTAAGCTGTACTCTGTTTCACCTCTTGGTGTCCCCACCGTGGCTAATATAATTGTTTCACTTTGGGTGCACAGTCTAAGAGAGAATAGAGTTTGAACTTAGGTGCACAACTTGGTCCTATAAAACCAGGAATTTTTAGAATGATCCTCCTGTAGATAGTTACATTTTTATTCTAGCAAGAATATAGGCAGCTTCATTATATTAAACTGTTTATTTTCTCTAATTAATTTGGTTAATTTTAGTATTAAAAGCATGGAAATGGTGAGAAACAAGTGGGATCATTTTGGCAATAATTTTGAAGCTCTGTCCATCTGGATAGCTGAACAAGAAAAAGAACTGGAAATTTTGGAAACATCATCATCTCCTTTGGACATACAGATCAGCCAAATCAAGGTGATTAGTTCTTTATGTTTAGCATTAAAAGGCCATTTATCTGTCATTTTGCTAGAGGCCAAATTGGAGAACACGCATTTTACATGTTTCAGAACTACCATGATGTAATGATGGCACAATTTGTATGTGAATATACTAAGCAGTAAGGTTTAAGATAAACTAAAGGAAAATTCTAACAGACTGCCTTCTATTTTAGTGTTTAGTTTAGATATATGAAGCCTCTGTGTGTATGGTTAAAATTTTTATTTAATTTACATTAATTATTTTTTGAGTAACCTAAACTGTTGTACAAAATAGCTACATAAATATAACGTGTATAAAGCTTTTTTTATTTTAAAACATACATCAGCTAGTGGTTATTTCAATCTCACAAGTTAAAGTTATAATTTGATTTATGTATCTATTATGCTGAAATAATAAAGGAACTATTGCTTTTGGTAGCTTGCAAATCTACATACTATTTATTGCTATTATAATTACACTCTCTTAAATTCTGTGTACATTTGTGTACATACAAACTGTTTAGTTTCTTTATTGCTAACTTAGGTGCATATTGTGTCCAAGCATTATATTTCAAGGCCTGACTTTGTATCCTCCCACAAATGAACATGTACCTTCTCTGAGATTGCATGTTTCTAAGGGGGCAGAATTTTTCAATATGCTGTACACACTGTCATTGTCTTTTATTCTGTGACCTACTTGCTCCAGAAAATGCACAGGTGTGCAGCTGCTTGCAGTCATGAACCAGTTTGACATGAAGTATTTCCAAATGATCCCATAAGACACTTCTTTCAAGAGACAGAAGTAGTTTATCAGCAGATTTTCCTGTTCTTAATTTGATCACAACTTTATATACAACAAATAAATCTCTTGATCTCATTGTTGAAGAATAAAGCAATACTTGAATTCTTGCTTGATCACTACAGCGATTCAGAAACAATTCCCTTGTGAAGTATATATATGCACTTACTCCAAAACCATACTTTGTCGTGTTTTCTTGCTTTTCAGTAGTTAGTGGATAGGATTCCAATGCTTAAGACAGATAGTAAGTGCGTCAAGTGATATTAGTATTGCATTACTTTGTGACAGTTCTTGCTGTCTAAATGGAGCCTACTTAAGCCCCACTGGCCCATTCAGGCCCATTTCCCAGAAAGCCTGGTGTTCCTTGCTCTATAGGCAGATAAGCAGTAATTTTCACACTGCATTGCAAGTTTCCGAAAATTCCACTGTAATTCTTCCTCATTTATACATCATAACAGAAAGAAAACGGTCAGCAGGTAATGTTTATAAGTGTCTGAGTGAACAGTCATAAAGCAGAGAAAATCTTCCAGATAAGGCCTAGGGTACCTCATTGTAACTCAGGTGAACAAATGAGCTTTATGGATCTGTGGTACATGAAATGAGTCACCTAACCTCCAATGCATGGACACAGCTGGAGGCATTCTTCAGCACTATTGCTCTGTGCCTCATTTTGAAGCATTTGTTTTGTTCTAAGTTTCTTGACTAGTTGCTCTGTGCCACAATGCTAATCAGCATATTTAGTTCATAATTTCTAGTACAATGTATTAGTAAGAAACAACGTAACAAGAGGCAAACAAATTAAAAATAGTGTGTTCCCTGATATCTTTGGCTGACCAGGTGAAAAAACTGAGGTCAGCTGAATGTAATTATCATACACAGTAGTGATAAAATTCTTTTGGTGACTGACTGCAAAACCCCAGTGACTTCAGCAGAGCCAGATTTTCACCTACTCATTTCTCCGAAATTCCTGGCAGAACAAAATGACAGTCATCACAAGTAGTTACCATTGGTGGCAAACTTGGTGAGAGTTTGAAGGCCTCAATTATCCACCTTCTTTTATGTAACTGGGTGAATTCAACGGAATAGTGTGGGAGTAAAAAAGCGCTGCCTCATTTGTATCAGCTGCATTGTTAGATAATTTCAGCTTCAGGGCTGCAAATCCAGTATTTTTTCTCAGCACCGTATTCTCATGTAAAAAAGATATTTCATAATCCAAATTAATTCAGAATATATTGCATAAAGGCATATTATAAATGGTTACAGCACATTTTTTTCTGTACTGTCACACTGCTAATTCTAGACTGAATGTTGCAGTAAGCCACTCCTGAGCTTCATAATGGCTAGAAAGACACCATATTTTTATCACAATTACAGCAGAAGATGGGCGCTTTCTATGCTTTTGAAAGTGTATTTTCAGGAAGGATTTTGGTTCATTTCATATACATACATTTCCTAACATTTTTAGATCTGTGAATGCTATTGCATTTCCATTCCTATTCAATTCCAAAGAGTGCTCTTGGCTCTTTCAGTTCCCTCCCAGTTATTGTTTTTTGCTGCTTTTCAGAACTCCATAGACATGCCGCATCAGCAGAAATTAAAAGAATTCTGTTGTGAAAAAAGTCTTTTTATAAGTTCCCTGGTGCTTACTGAATAAATAGCCACTGAATGTGAAACACCATAAGTTTCTGTTTTGGGTGTTGTAGCTTTCAGGTTTGCCTCTAATTTGCAATAAAAACAAGTGCAAAATAATAGAGACAGTTGCTGTCATGCAGCTGATGAAACATACAGCCAGTGCTAATTTGCCTTTATGCCTTTAGTAATTGACATAGAAGAGAACTGAAAAGTACTAAAGGCCTTTATCACCCTTGTTTCATGGTTTCCTATTTATACTGTTATGTGATTCTGAATTTAATCCTCTGCCTGAGGGCACACTCACCTACCTCATAATTTAATTTATTCTCTATTATACTATGGAATTTTAAATTAGAAAATTAAAATGATCTCTATAGGTTTCCAAATCAGCAGGTTTTATTTTGTAAGTGCTTGAAAGCTTACTAAACATATTTTGTAAGTTCTTGAAAGCTTACTAAACATAAGTAATCAACTGTTAGGGATCTGCTCCTTAATAGTATTTCTTTCAGTTATAGACTTATTTTTTTTTTTAATCTTGTATTTATTTTGAATCTTTAAGAGAATCGTGTATTAATTTGTTGTGAAGTAGGAGAGGCTAAAATATGAGCCATCTTGTCTCCTTACAAAAATACATACCTCGGCCAATTCTAATTGCTCTTCATAGACTGTTTTTAGGACAGGCTGTTTCTTAAACCTTTTCCAGTACTAATTTCAAGAAGAAAAAGGGAATTTACAAGGCATATTAAAAACTTTTGTAACTAATTACTGCAAGTGGTCACTGAACTGTCCTCTTACTTTTTAAATGAAGAATATTAGTAGCTCACGTAAAAAAAGGAAGTAGAAAATATTATTCTGAAAATTAAAAATCTATTGTGCTTCTTTATTTACCATCACTTTATATTTTAGGTTATTAACAATGAAATAGATGGTAAGATAACTGGAATCTCAAAACTAGAAGAGGAAGCAGAGTCTTTTTCCCCATTTGTTACCTCTGGAGAATGTGCACATATTAAAGCCAAATTGACTCAGGTCAAAAGGTATTGGGAAGAGTTAAGAGATCATGCACAGAGGCTGGAAGGAACGGTCACGGGGAATGCATCGGCACAGCAGAAATATGAAGAAAGTCTTAAACAGGTAGACACCGCAAAATCTAATGGATTGTTTGCAATTTATAGGATTACTCTATTTTTCCAAAATTGAATATAAAACCCATATTATAATAGAATGGACTAGAATATATGAGTATATTTTTAAGGTAATTGCAAGACCTCTGTATGTAAATTTGTGCTTTGAATGACTTAAAAGGCAGGTTCATGAAGACACTAAAATATACACACAAAAATTTGTGCTATCTTTTAGAAAACCTAAGTGGTTCTCCTGGATATTGCACCAAGAAACCACATCCATACTTCTTACAAACACTTCAACTTCAATTTTGCATTGTTAGTGGGTCATAAGGAAGATAATCTATATTATGATTGTCCCAGTTACAAGGAGCTGAGCACAGCATCTTTTAACTTCGAAAGGCACTCAGCAAAACAGAAGCTTAGGATATAATACTCTTTTAGCACTAAATATTTAAAAGATAATATTTAAAGCATCATTTATGTATTTCCTGCTGATTTTAGACTCTCTGGTTTGCCTTTTCCTCATAGGTGCAGCAGGCAGTGTCTGAATTTGAGTCTAAGGTAGCTGAGCCTCTGACATCATGCTCTTCAGCAGCAGCAACGTACACAGCCCTTCAGGATTGCATGGTGAGTGTGTGGCCAGCAATTCCTGCCACCGAGTCCAGGGAAATAGCACCACACTGACCTCCTCACAGAAATACCAGTAACCTCCAGACCACGGGCTGCCTGATGCCACACAGCCCAGGGTGGAGGCAGGAGGCAAAGGCTGCCTGTCAGGGTGGGCACCCTCAGGAAAGGCTTAAGCAGAAGTC
>JAVJGJ010000059.1:46368574-46396396 GCA_035590215.1 Microhierax caerulescens | reverse complement strand
GCATTCAAATATTCAAAGGTATTTTCTTGGCACAGGAGAAAATGTGATGTTTTGGAATGACTTCTTAATGGACATTCATCCAGGCAGGCTTGGAGAGTGTTTTCCCCACTCTAGAGAAAGGAAAGCTTAAAACTATGAATTCTTCAGGTTCTTGTTTTTAATTTATGCATCTAAAACATTATAAAAAAGTAGAACAAATGTGTCTGCTAGACATTTTTTCTGGAAGATTTTCACAAAACTTGCATCTTGGTAGAGAGAAATATGCCTTTTTTTTTTCTGCTTTTTTTTTTTTTTTTTAAAGAATCCTTGGAAGTAGTTTTTGTAGGACAGTGCAACGACTGAACAGTGTTTTAACTGACAAACTGTTATCGGTGATGCCAGAAATCCATGTGTTTTTTGAGATTTAGTTTGGTCCACTACAAAAGAAAAACAAATGTTGGATTGGTATTCAAACTACAAAAAATCCCAAATCTCGGGGAATTAAATATAGCATTTTTGTCTGTGTCTAGAAGTTTGTGATGCATTCTTCCCAAAATGATAATTACTTTTCTATATAATAAAATATTGTAAAAACTTCCAGTTACATTGTTCTTGCAATAAAATGCATATAATTTTCTAAACTTAGTGGTAACTACTTGCAAAGGCTGTATGTAAGGAAGACCTGGCCTGTCTGCTTTAAAAAAAACTTGATTCTTGTTGAGGAAAAATATTTTGCATATGGAGAATTTATTCAGACAGCACATGTAATCATTATTGTTACTGGCTTTTAAACATTATGAATATGCTGAATATGCTATTGTAAATTCTTGTCCTGCCTGTGGGATCATGATGATTCAATGCCTTAATGTGAAATTAATTTTTATTTTTTAGTTCAAACATCAGCAGCTTGTTGCTGTATAATTCACATTTCCTCCTATATATGATTTCTTTCATGACTGTAATGACAGCCTTTACTACTGTTTTTATTGCACACCTGCAAGTTTGACGTTTAGTGGTCTTAAAGCTATTTCAATTTGTGCTGTTCTAACTCATTGTACTACATTTCAATTATTTTCACATGAGCAATTTCCATAGGTCTCTAGAAATGACAACACTGGAAAGTCTAATCAACAGGTGATATTATCTATGAAAAAGACCTTTAGCTAATGCTGCCCGAAGTTCACAGTAACTGTGCTCTACCTCTCCCATGTCATGCCATGGGCTGTAAGTCTGGCAGTCTTCACATGCTGGAGTGAGCTTTTTGTATTTACTGTGTATGTATAAATTAGAGTAACTCTTAAGACAGATGGAGCTTTGTCCTACATGATCATGCTGTGTCACATGCCCATTCAGAAGATCTGACTGTTTTGTTGTGATTTTTTCTTTAACACTGATCAGAGGAAAGTCTTCCCCTGCTACCAGCTGGTCAATTGACATGCCTGGGACATGTATCTAGGACAGATCTGACCAAAATACAAGCTGACTGCATGATCTTGTGGATGTAGCATAGTTTCAGATCTCAAGTAGAAGTACAGAATTTCCATCATCATTACTGTAGCTCTGTTGTTTATGTATGTGACTTCTGTTTCTTTTACATGTTCATTAGGACCTTTGTCATACTGTGGAAAAACTGAACAGCACTCTGGCCTCTGTCTCAGCCTGTGCCCGAAAGGTGGCCAACAAAGAAAAAGCTACTCAAGAGGTTACAGCATTGCAGCAGAAATATGAAAAGGTGCTAGAGAATGCTAAGGAGAAACAAACCTTATTAGAGACTCTTCTGGCTCAGTGGCAGAAGTGAGTAGACTCTCCCGTCTGTTAAGATGGACACAGAGACCTTCCTGTGGTCAGTGTGTGAGACTGAGGGGCAACTTAAGTTGCTAACTCTTAAGTTGTGATTTTTTTAGGCAGGAGAAGGAGCTGTCTACCTTCTTGACCTGGTTGGAGGGGTGTGAAGCTGCAGCCAGGCCTTCAGAGCAGTACGTTTCTGCTGACAGAGTCAAACTGGAAGCTGAGCTGCAGTCACTGCAGGTGTGTTTCAACTGAAAGATTGTCCTCTTACATATTTCTTTTCCCTGTGTCTTGTAAAGGACGGATTTGCTCAGTTGTAGTCTGAGAAGTCACTTGATTCTGGGATTTGAAAATGTCCTGGAGAAGTGTTACATTATTGCTGGGTTTTATCGTTATTTATCAAAGACAAAAATTGTCTGGAAGAATGTTATTTGCAAACGAAATATGCCAGCTCAAGAAAAGATTTTGGATTCACAATGAAAATCTGATTTCCAGTTTTCTTTTAAACAAAAGACTTTCATCCTGTTCTGAAGTATGCCTTCCCTTGAATTTGTGCCATTTGTTTTTAGATTACTGTGAAGCAGATGACCAAATGTAGTATCCTGTATGCCCTCCATGAAGTCAATGTCCATTATTTCACTTTTAAATATTACTGCAGAGAAGAAAAAATACTTTGGGTTTTTTGTTGTTGTTGTTTGGGCCAATTTGTGGCATTTCCTCATAATTCTGTTGCTGCACACAAAATATGTTGCAAAACTTGGTCTTGATTTTAACCATTTTCATCATACAGTAGAGCTGTGTGGAAAGGATACACTTTGTCCTAAAGGAGAAAAAAACCCAACTTTGATGAATCCTTACTGAATTATAGTTGCAGGTTTAGCTGTCCGAGTGGTGTTGAGTACATGCTTGTCCTAAGAGACATCAATTCCTCCAAGGATTTGACTGTACTCAATCAATTCTCTCAAAGTGATGTACTGGAAATCCCTAGTTGATTTTTTAATTACTTTTGTTATTTTGCATAACATGATGTCATATTTAATCTAAAGGCTGTACATGCCATTGTTTTCCCAGGATTTGCAAGCAGATATTGAGTCCCATGCTTCAGTCTATGTGAACCTATTACAGTTAAATGAGTCACTATTCCCAACAGCTTCCAAACAGTGTGTGAAAACAGTAAAAGAAAAATTTGAAGAGCTGGATGAGAGGTGGAAAGCTTTACCACAAGCTGTTAATAAAAGGTTTGTGCTTCAGAATGTCTTTTACATGTTAAATAGGAGTAGCCAATATCCAGATGAGGAATCACAGTCTTGAAATGTAGTTTTTTACAGTATTACCATATGGAAAACAAAGATGCATATTGAATCCTGTGACCCCAGGAGTGGGGCATCAGGAATCCCACAGATTTATCATGCTGTATTTTTGGCACAATCTCCCCCTATTTTTATTTTTTTTTTATAGAAGAGTTCTGTTTTAAAATGGGGCATGATATTAAGATAACGTTGAGATTCCTCAGTTACAATTTCCAAACCAACTTCCTAAATTACTTCCAAAATCTGTAATATTTACTCTTTATTTTTTCAGTTACATGCTTTATCTTGTGCAAAGCCACACTATTATATTTTTAAACTCACTTTGAAGTTTTCATTTGCCATAAATACTACAAATGCTCATTTGTTAGGCTGTTGGCTCATGTTAGGCTCAGGAACACTGCCTCCTTTTCTGAAACTCTGTGTTGTTATATATTTAATTTCAATTGTTTTGGTGATGAACGTACATATTTTACTATTTGTAAAGGAGCTAAAGTAATAGATTCTGGTCAATTACATCATCTTCTAGGTGCTCTATCAATATGATTGCTTTATAATGTAACGATTTTCTACATACCATTTCATGTTGAAAATTATGTAGAGAAATTTCTAATGGAAATGGGAAGGTTCGTGACAATGCCTTTTTTAAGGACAGGGTTTAGAAGCTGAGTTCTGCTAGGTGCTAAATACTCTGGACACATTCCTCCTTTGAGTTGTGTTCCTTTAAGCAGACTTGACCCTTACTTCCTTCAGTGGAAGTTAAACATGCAGTTTTTCACCCCCTACCTAAATTGATGAGACTTTCACCTTACATGCAATGTTGCAGATGATAGGGCAAACAGAATTGGTGGGTCTGAAAATTGGAGTTTAGCTTCCATCAATATTATTCTCTTTGCTGGGGTTACCTCCGTGAAGTTGAAGAACATACCTTGGTAGGTTGGGGCGCTTCTAACAGTAGATATACATAAAACAGTGGAAATAGAAAAGAGCCAAACTGGTGCTTTCAAGTGTTAGGTTATTCCCCAGTTAAGAAAACAACACAGCAGTCATCACATTTGTAACACGAATTAACATTTCCTTCTTACCTTCCACCTGGCATTGATTTTAATGCTGTCCAGTCAGCCTGTGGTTTTGATTATGAGAAATGATTAATTTGCATCAAGTGCTTTCATATTTACATCTGACATCCTATAGGATCAACTTCCTTCAGTCTCTTGTTGCTGAGCATGGGCAGTTTGATGAGCTCCTGCTCAGGTTTTCAGACTGGATTAAGCAGTTTCTTGCTGAACTACAAGCCACTTCAGAAATAAACACAACTGATCAACAACTAGCTGCATCTCACAATAAGGTAAACTTTTGGATGTAAATATTAAAGACAGAGAAATTGTACAGTGCATTCAGCTAATATTAATCTAAAACTGGTGCAAGGTCATTTATTTGTTTGAAAAACAATACACTGTTGCAGTCACATTCAGATTTCTATTATTTGTTCAGTTTAAAGCAAAACTATAACACTGAACTGTTTTTACTGAAAACCCCTCAGTAGTATTTGTTTTGCTCATAACTTTAGTACTGAAATGTTTTCTGAGCTTTTGACTAGAAGAAGAAACCCAGCCCTATTTTCTTTCTTTCCCATAGAACCACTCAACAGAAGTTCAAAGTAAGAAACAGCAGCTGCAGAGGCTGAAGGAACATGTAGATAAATTGTGTTCTTTCAGCTGCCCAGAGGACCAACAGACATTGCAGGCAAAGGCTGAGGATTGCTTTCAGATCTTCCAGGAGGCAAGTCAAATAACTAGCCAAAGACAAGAGGCTCTCGATCAGCTGCGAGTATTCCTGGAGCTCCATAGTGCTGCATCAGGAGTGCTCCACCAGCTGAGGCAGACAGTAGAGAAAACAGGAAATATAGATAAAGCTAAATCTGAATTACTGGCAAAGGAACTAAATGATGTTATTCAAAATCTTAACAATCTGGAATCTGTTGCAATCAGTTTGGATGGTTCCCTTAGTAAGGCCCAGTATCATCTAAAACACAGCATTTCTGGGCAGAGGACGTCCTGCAGGGCTGTGGTGGATAATCTGTCCTTGGAACTGGAGGCAGTTCAAAACCTTCTGGGAACCAAACAGAGTGAGGCAGAAGCTCTTGGAGCCTTGCGAAGATCTTTCATGGAACGCAGAGAACAGCTACTGAAGTGTATTGAAGATACTGAGGAAAAGGCTGACAAGGAGGGCCTGAAGGAGGCAACGCTACAAGCCCTCCAGCAAAGGTAAACCCAGTATTAATCCTTGAGATTGGCACTTCTTCATTTGCTTGCAATCTCTAGATTTTTTATGATGCATTGAAGGCGTGTGTTAGTTTCCTGCCTGGGTACCTTATTTCTTCCCAGGTGTATATGAGTTCATATATGCACTCAATAAAACTTTGTAAGTGAGCTGTTTGGTTGGAGGGAGAACGTAAGCAGAACACTTAACAAGTCCCACTGATCTTTTATATTGAAAGAATAGTCAATAAAATCTTCATCTCAGAAATTTGTTTTGTCCAAATGAATCCAAGATCCAAACAGCTATTAGAAATCCCATATAACTATTTCTACTCTTACAGAACTGAAGACTACGTGTGCTGAAGGAATTGAAAACATTTACTATAATAAAGTATTAATCTAAGTAATTGAGTATATCTCCAAGTCACTGTTTGAGGTGAAGGTATATGCATATCTGTATAATTGTGTAGCTGTATATGTAGCAGAAAAATCACATTCTGAGCCCAGCTGTAGCAGAAAAATCTAGATAACACTGTTTTCTGAAGATATTGTAGGAAATGTTAGGAAAAGAGAACTTCATGCACAGTAACACTAACAGCAGCTGCTGTTCTTGCTTTCTCCTCTTTTCTGTTGCAAAAAAAAAAAGTGAAGAAAAGTAAATTTGAAACATGCCTTTTAACTTGCAGATTGAGGATCTTTAACCAGTTAGATGAAGAATTACATTCTCACCAGCATGAACTCCAGTGGCTCATGGACAAAGCAAAACAAATAGCCCAAAAAGATACCACACTTGCTCCTGAGATCGACAAAGAGATAAATCGCTTGGATTCTCTGTGGGAAGATACCAAAAAAGTTATACAAGAAAAGTAAGTAGATCTTAGACTTAAGGTGAGAAAGGACGGGGGTCTTTTAGTGTGGAAAAGAGACACAGTTATTTACACTTGACATCTTGTCATACTAATCCAAATAAAAAACAGGGCTGGTACGCTAAATACCGAATAGAAGATAAAACTCAGTATAAACCAGGATATTTGTACCAGCTGTAATTATTAATTAAGCAACAAATAATACTATTAATAAAGTCACAGGTAGGGCCTTAGGACAGTACTTAGAGAATAGTGGGCTTTTAGTTGCATGTTATTGTTTACTCTCCTGAAAGATAAGAAATCTCCATTGAGATTTCACTATGACTCCAACTAACACATACTGTCCTTCTAGCATTTTCCTTCTCTATTGGCTATGTGTTTCTGACAGCTCTACTTAGTGTTCCTAAATCATTCTTAGATTTAAGTCTTTCTGTCTGCCCAAGGGACCAGACTCATAGCAATCATTAGTGTATAATCAGTGATATGAGTTTTGTGACCAGTTTTCTGTATCAGTGAAAGTGGATGGAGAAAGGAGCTAAAGAAACTAAAGAAAGTTTCAACCTACCCTTTTCTTTGTCTTAGCTGCCTAATCATCTTCGTTAAACTTCAGATGTTCTTTTTTAAAATTGCATTTTAAAATTTTTATTAAAATATTAAGTACTAGTTTCATTCAGTACTACATTGTCCTCAGTGTACATAAATTTTGTCTAAGTGCAGAAGGAAAACAGTTCTAACCCTGGCTAATATTTCAGTGGGCATATGCAATCTGGTGATCCCCACGTAACTGCTGGGTTGGATTACTGGAATGATGATTTAAAAAAAAAAAAAAAATCATTTATGCTGAAAAGTGATTTTTTTTTCCTTTGTTTTATATACTGTACTGTTGTTCTATTTTCTTTATTGAAACCATACAGATATTTGTAAATATGCTGCCTCTTAACCAGATCTGTGTATTATTTCCCTCTTAAAAATACATACAGCTATATGAATTGCATTTCTGGTGGTTTTTTTCCAGATTAATTCAGTCTGGGTTTCTAGTGCATTTTTAGGAGGTGTATAAATCTCAACTAAGTGGAAAAAAATAATAGTTTTGCTTACAAATGTTTATCACTCCATTTTTCTTCAGCAGTGCTGCTAATTTGTATTTCATGTTGCGTGTTAATGCAACCCATTTTTCTTACCTCTAGAAGTCCTTGGTAATAGTAAACCAAGTAATTTCCAGTAATGTGCCAGAAGCTAGAGAGTACCAGCCTGGTAGCAAAGAAAATGTAAAAAGAGCTGTCCCTGACTTATAGATGCATTATTGAGGGTAAATGAGTTGTCCAGTTTTCACATACTGGGGTAGTTCTTCCCATCTTTATACCTAAAACTGAAAGATTCTCAGGTACCTCATTATTCCTTTCTAACATAAAAATAATGTTAATTTCTGTTTAAATTATTATTTTAATTTTAATTATTTTGAACTTTTTTCTCTGTCATGTAGACACAATTTTAAACCCCTCTGAACTTGATAATTTTGAAGAGCTCTGTGGAGCAGTCAGAGAAGAGCCGGCTCCTAAAGCGATTACCTCTCTTTCTTGGCAATGATCTGTTTCTGAAATTCATTTCATTGATATACACTGTTCTGCAACTAAACAGATCCAGAGTATTAGTCTTCCTTCTCCCTCTTCAGTATAAACACCAAAAATGGATTGAATATGTTGTTTTTTTCTGTCCATTGCCTGAGCAGAAATAGGCTTTTCTGGAGAGGAGGTGTAAAAATATATTAGCCTTGTTTTTAGCAGCACATTATCTTTTCTCAGTAGAATGACAGGTAAATTGATTGTAATGCTTTAGACCCAAAAGCCTGCATCTGACAACTAGAGGACAAGATAGACTTATCTTGCCTTGCTTTAGTCTTTACTTCTGCTCCTTTGAACAAAATAAATAAATAAATAAATAAAAATGTTCTGTGCTAAAGAAACAAGTTAAAAAAAAGTGAGCTGTGAGTGCCAGAATCATTATAGTGTAGTTTCCAGTAAGATGCTAACTTAGGAAGTGAGAAGCTTGAATTCCAGTTTCTTTCTTTTGCTGAAGGCAGTTGCTTTGATATCTGATATATATGATTCAGATAGCATCTCTTCTTGTGAAGTATGGACCCACAGTGATTTGTAAAACCTAAATGCTAATATTTCCTTAGCCATCCAAAAAACGTTTAGCACTGCATCTTGGTTTTCCCGTGGTGAATCGCTACGTTACATTCTCTTTCCTTCAGAAACATGACAGCAAATGGTGCTAACACAGCCTTTTCACGTTACAGAAAGGAACACTCCTGCATTCTTATTGATCTAATGAAGGAATATCAGAGCTTGAAGTCAACAGTAATGAAAGTCATAGACAGTGCTGACAGTGCTTCTGTGATCAAATCCATTTGGAAGGATCATGAAGACATCAGGCGAACTTTATCAAAGGTAATTACATACAATTTCATTTGAGGGCTTTAAATGATCTTTGATTGAGATGGATTTCTCTGTTTGAAAGGTGCTCTTGGGCTGTGTTTAAAGTTCCTTGGATTTACTGTCAATTCTTGTCACACTGACATTCAGGGGTTAAATTGTACTGATTCTGATGAGGAAAGAATATAGCCCTCAGAGCATTTTGGTGAGATCTGTTAATATATATTTGATTGTTGCTATTTTTAATTTTAACACCTAGAAATGCAAAATGTTCATATACATGGAAAGTGTAAGTTATCTGCTCTTTAGATAATGATAATATATTCCTATCATTAGTATGAGGATGTTTCCGGTCAACATACTTCAATGTTTTCCCTATATTGGGTAATTTTTTTAGTAGATAAGTCAACAAAAGAAAACTAGTTGCACACATTTCTGATGTGTGCAATTCTTATGTCTGTCTTTCCCTAAGATGACTTAATGCCTGGGCGGCAATGTTGAGACTGGACATTGAGCAGAGATAAGGAATTTGTATCCCTGCATCCCATTCATTTCACTGAATCATATTTCTAAAATTCTAAATTCTGCTATCCATTAGTCTGTCAGAAAGAGTTCTGAGTTAAACTCTTTCTGTTCATTCAGAGAGCAGTTTCATTTGGAAGCCTATTGAACTCTTCATTAAAAATTAATCAGCTAGATCTATATAAACCTCATTCTAAACCGTCCATATTTATGGCCTCTTTTTAACAGACATTTCAGCTAGAACTAAAAAATAGAATACAGCTTACCAGTCTAACAAAGAGGTGCATGTAACTTCCATATGATTTCTTTCCTTAATGTGAGCCTTGGGCTGTGGAGAATGCCCTGCTACAACAGTGACTGTATCTAGGTCTAAAGGAGTTGAAGCAATAAATATTTTGCACAACTCCTACCATAATAAAGTAGGCATGGCCACACGGCCATACTGCATCCAGGTCTGTAATTTATCTCTAATGCTGATCTGTGATAATGGTTAAAGCAAAAAGGTTGAGATGTTTACTGTGATCCTTTCTCAGTATGGTGTTACCTCTTCAGTGACAGGTTTTCAAAGATTTCCCTATGCCTAAAATTGCAAATTTAGTAGCCCTGAAGAATTTTGTCTTACTCATTTCTGAACACATCTGTACTTTTGTTTTCCAAAGTATCTAGGAGTGATGGGATTTACAGTTCTAAATTTTGTTTGCAGCATCCTCTGTTTACCCTTCTGTAATTCCAGAACTTATTTTAGATACTAATTAGTCAGTGATGGGTTTGATGGGTTCTTCCATTCAATTTTAGGTATGTAGAATCTGAAGAATAGAAAGAATAATTTTTTAAAAAAATGCCATAAAACCTGAAGATAGCTGGTTACCAAGTAGGGAAAATTCAGAATTTATTAATCCCACCTGTGTGCTTTATTTATAAGAACAATCATACTATTTGATTATACTCATGAAAAAAACCAGGTCAGTTACTCTGTATTTTGTGGCATGGTTAAATATTAGATGGTATGATAACTGAGAATTACCAAATACATAACATATACCACATGCCTAGGGATGCGTGCCCGGAGAACTGGATTTTTCTTTCTTTCTTTCTTCAAGGCTTCACTAAACAAGCAAATATTTATGTCCACAGCATGAAGCTGCCAAGAATGATCTGAGTGATAAACAAAAAGACCTGGATACTTTCACCAGTAAAGGAAAACATTTGTTAGCAGAATTGAAAAGGGTGCATAACTGCGACGCCACTGCAGTAAAAACAGATATGAACTGTACGGTGGACAAATGGCTAGATGTAAGAATCTGGTGTTTATATGCAAATACAGTTTTTAAGTAAGAATCTGGTGTTTATATGCAAATACAGTTTTTAAGTTGGCTAAGGTTACAGTATTAGTATTTTCTTAGGATCTTCGAGTGCAGTTGTTCAGTAAAGTTTTCTCTGAAGTATATCACGAAGAGTTAATCGTAGGGATTTGGCATCCACTGTAGACACAAAGTTGTGAAATCCATTTGACAGATTTAAACCGATGTCTTTTAACAATGTGTGAATGTTAGGAGTATAAATTTGCTCAGTGCACACTTCCAAGTATAAATTTGGATTGGATTATCACCTAATGTATGTCAGAATTACTTCATTAAGGTCAATTGGACTAAATAAATTAGGCAGTAAATTGTATTAATTATAATTGTTTTATGTAAAACATACAAATATGTTGAGGAAGACAATATTAAAGCAAAGAAACACAATATAAAAGCAAGTATTTTATATTTTCATATTTATACTGCTTTATTTGGAAATTCCAACATTACATAAGAAAGATCAGTATAGCTCATTTTAAATATAAGGTTTATTTCAACATAAAACTCTTTCCCAGTAAAAAAATATATACAATTTTAGAAGCAGTCACGTACATTTTTGTTCATTTTATGATCTGGGTAACTAAATTAGAATTCAGAACTTAGACCTAATGCTAACAAAATTACTTCACCTTGGCTTGCTAGTTATTTTTGATGCAGTTGTCTTACAACTGGCTGAAAAATAAAGAAATCTAAAAGTAATTTGTGAAAGGTATTGGCACATTCTCCTCTCCTAAAAGGTGTCTGAAAGAATTGAAGACAACATCGACCGGCTGAATGTAAGTGTGTCTCTATGGGATGACATCCTGAAAACTGGAAATGAAATGGATGGATGGTGCAGCAAGTGCATTTCTCAACTGAATGAAGGCATCAGCAACTTGAGTAACAGTCAGAGAATGGAGGTCCTCCTGAAAGACTTCCAGGTGCTTATCCATAAACCAGTGATAACAGTGTCCTGGACTAAAATCTCAAGTGATATCAGGTGCATAGATAAGGCTGTGCTGTTGTGGACCACTATGTCTCCTCTTCCAGCAGTGGTACCACTAACCCAATGGCTAGTTGAGAGCATTCCAGACCTTTTTTGAAGCTGTTTGCTTTGGACAGAAACAAGAATGACACGTCTCTTACTAAATCTAAGCTCTGTATTTTGGCTCTAGTAGTACATGACGATGTGTTCTTCCAAGCACAGAAATTTAAAAAAGTATGTCATTGGACTGAACTCTCTTCCAGTAGAAACTGATGGAAATTTTAGTTAGCTTCAGCTGAAGTTAAGGAAATAATGAGTAGTTTCTAAAATCTCACCTAAGAAGGTAGGTGCTCCAGACCAGAAAAAAGAATATATAAATAAATAAAAAATATATGCTGGGCTGGAGGGCGAATTTTGTCACGTTGTAACAATTTCAAGAAGACATCTTTCTTTTCTGTATAGTGTTAGAGTGTTTTAAAAATCTAGCAAATGTTCAGAATGCATTCTGCTTCTATTGGCTTGAAATATACAGCAGGTCAACCATAGAATGAGCCATATTCTACTTCATTTGAAATAATGAGGTCCTGAAGAAGACGCACAGTGAGCATATACAAGTAGTATGATAGAATATTAGATGGTGCTAAATCAATGTCTTGCTCAGGACAAACTTCACCTAATGTCTTTCAGATCAGTATAGCAATCAGACCACCTAAGTTCATCACTATTAAAACTTCTTTGGAGTAAGAGCTACCAGTACCCAAACCACAGGTGAACCCAGTTTACAGGAGGGCCAGAATAGCAGAAGACGAGCACTGTGTGTACATTTATAATCACAGAATGCATAGTCCCTAAGACTGTTTTTACACTTTATTTTGCAAAGGTGAGAGGAGAGGCAGTTCACTGACAGAAGGGTTCTGCCCTTTCAGCAGTCAGAAATAAGTGAGCATGGACAGAAATAATCAGTTTTTATATGTCCATAGATAGCAGTGCTCCCTTTCTCGATCAGTCACCTAGTATTGTATCCTCCCTAGCATAAAATAATCCCTGAGGATTCCTCTGGGTCCACCTGAACTTCTACCATTCAGGGGAGATGTTAAATGCAGCAATTTAATTCTGAAATTCACTGTCCAGTCTTTTAATTGGAGTGATCTGTTTGAATTTTTTAGAAAAGGAAGTTTGGGTATTAGGATGCACACACAAATAAATTACTTGCCTAATACTTCAGAACTACAATTATACTAATTATTGTTTTCTCTTTCACTTTGCTATTATTTTTTTAAGTAGACTATTTCTTTATAACTTGGATCTGTGTGACAACAATAAATACAAGGTCCAGATATGTCAGTGCATATATCGTAGTACTTTTAAAATAACTTTTTGAGGTTAAAATTTATTTCTGTGTCTGATTTTTTTTTCTGAGATCTTACTTCCTTGTAATAAAAACTAGAGAGCACATGTATTATATTCTGCGTGCCATTAAGTGGAACCTAACAACCACAGTAGATTTTTCCAGTTGAATAAACAATGGCATTCCCATTTTATTCAGCCAGTTTTAAGAAACTAAAGCTGTTAGTGCATTTTAAATACTAAAAATGTGTGCGGTTATTTTACTGGAGTGGAAAAAATCTCTGGACTGAGTCTAATAAAGGAATAGAGATGGGAGATTTTTAGAGAAAAGACCTAAAAGAACAACAGTGTTTTGCCTCTGGTTGCTAAACTTTGATTACATTTTCTTTCATTTTTGCAATTGATGGAGCATCATTCTGAAGGTCTAAAACCCTCTTGTAGTTTGGTATGAAACTTTGACCACATCTCTTTTACAGTCTGAAGTCAAGGATAAAGAACTGAAGTTGGAGCAGCTTAGTTCCAAAATTTCAGATCTCAAAGAACTAACCCATAGTCAGGAACCTCCTGCAGATCTCCAGGTAAAATAAAGATATTGGTAATTCCAGGCTGTGCTCAAATAACTAAGAGATGACTCCTGAAATTCTGTCTCTCCTGTATTGCCTTTTTCTTTCAAGCTGACAGATACAGTTATTATTCAGGTGTATCATAATAATTCTTTGTTCAAATTTCTTTAGTTAAATGATGTTTTTTTTTCTGAAAAAACGTATGCCATAAAGTAATTGAACATTAGAGTTGTAACAGTATTTGTTTACTAAATCAAAATAATAAGTTTATAAGGTATCTGATCATATATGAGACAGATTATATTCTCTACACTGCACATTGTTAAGCCACATCACATATGAGTGCTTACACAGTTTGCTGCTTTGAAAAGATTATAATGCAGTAAAATAAGTTAATTTGCTTTATCAACCCATAAGTATTCTTCATTTGACTGGAATTAGTGTTCTGAACTAGCTGTTACAAGAGAGGAGTAATATACAAACACTGAAGGTGAGCTGTTGAACTTTTATTATTGGCTAGGTCCTTATTTTTTATGTTATAGAGCAGATGCAGAACCAAATTATGACTGTTTAGGATGTTTGTTTTCAAATGGAAATTGGTATGTGAGATTATTCACTTTCGGTGTAAGAAGTTTCAAAAGATAAGATGAACTTTTGCAGTTTCCACAGGCAAGGAAATATCTCCACAGATATTTATTTCAAAATCATTTTATCAGATTTTAATGGAACTTAATATAACACTCAAGCCTTGTCCACATTTTATTGTGACAGTACACATAAGCCTAAATTACCAATCAGATATGGGTCAAGGGTCTCTGGTATAAAGAAATGCAAATTATATGGAAGTGCTTATGTTCTCCCAAATTCTCTCCTTTACATGAGGTTCAGAAAATTCAGGTTTAAACATAAGTTTCATAATAAATATCTGTCCACTTACAGAGTGAAGCTTAGAGCAAATTATTTTCTAGAATATTACTGTTAACCAACACACACACATTTTCAACTACCAAATATGATAAATACAATGAAAAAATTTAATCATATCTACAATTAAATGATCATAGTTGATATATAATTGTGAATTTGAAAATAAAGCCTCACAAACTAAATATAAATCCCCAAATTATTTGCCAACATTCAAATGCTAAATAAGTAAGCTACAGTGTGAGCAGTTCATATCCTAAGGACATAAACAAATCCTTAATAGAATTTTCAGTAATTGCTCCTTTATAAATATTACCCTATTATGACTGATTTGATTTACTTTTTATTAGTAATATGTGCACAGCTAACATCTAATTTAATTTCACATATTGCTGTCTTTGAACAGGTTAATGGGCAATATTGTTATTTTTGTATTGTCTTCAATTTTAATCTGCCTTACACTGAGATACTTTAAACCTTAGCAATCTTAAATCTCACTAGTTGAGATTTATGTAGCTAGTTGTGTTTAGGTCATGATCTGTATATACAGCAAATTAGTAAAGGAAAAAGATCAATTGTTGAATTTTTCAGAGGTGGGTAATAACCTCAACAGTTTGCAGTCTGGCTTTTTATAGATTAATATCCCTTTGGGTTACTGTGTATCTAAGACTGGGTTGACATTTTTAATTTATGTAAGGATCTTTAGTTACAGATGCAAAGAGAGCAAAATGATCACTGTATGTCGCTTTCCTTCCTTCCATTTTTTCAATAAACATTCACCATAATAAATGTTTTATTTAAATGCTTTAATACATAACATTTTGCTTTTAGTTTATAGAATCAGATTTGAGACAGAAGTTGGAACATGCCAAAGAAATGTCAGAGACAGCAAAAGAGATTCTGGAAGATTTTGGTACTCAGAAGATGCAGTTACAGAAGTTTATTGATCAAACAACAGACTTTTTAACAAAAGTGGAAGAGACGCTGTTAAGCTGTGCACGTAACCTGGATCCTGAAGTTCTAAATAAAGTGAAGGTCAGGGCTGAAGAAGATGAATATGCTTTTTCTTATGCAGTGATCTTTGGGGTTTTATCAGTTTTTGCAAAGCATTATACTTAATTTTCATTTGATAAAATCTATGTACCTCCTGCACTGCTGCTAGAATATTAGCAAATAATACAGTTAGACTCTTTAAGAAGTTCCACCAATGAATAAAAGTTCTGATTTATTAACTTCATACAAACCTTTCAGCAAATGAATAATATGGTCTTTGTTGTGACAAGCACCGCTCTTGTCACATACTCTTTAGTCATTACTCCAACATGTTTATAAGTCCCTTGACTCCTTTGCAATATAAGTTATGAACTTATCACTCATCACAGTAAAAGACCCTGGACTCAGCTCAATTTCAACACAAAGTTCTACCTCAGAAGTCCTCCTCAGTCCTCATGTATAGCAGTTGTTTTGTCTCCACCCTAGAACAATCTTGATTTCATACGATTATGGACATCATAACATAACAAACCACATGGAGATTGTTTCAGTTTGAGCATGTTAATGTTGATATAATAGCTAATTTAAATTTATTTTTCAGATAAACGTTGCTCTCTAGTCAAATGAAAATGGATGAAAACTCCCTTTCATTCACAAGTCCTACCAAATACAGGTGTATTGCATCTCATGTGTACCTTCAGATGTTGCTGAAAATACTACAATTGCTATTCAACATGCCTTGAAATTTATTTTTTTTTTAACAGAGTAGTAAAACATGAGAAATAGAACTTTTCGATTTTTTTGTTGGCTTTTTTAGTTTCAAGGATTCATCTTGCTCGGAAAATTCAGGAAATGTGATCCAGTAATTCTTCCCTTCATTGTGCCTAGGACTGGCAATAGACCATTGGAAGAAAAAGCATATGGGAGGAGCAGGATTGTTTGAGGAAAAGAGAGGGCTCTTTTTGTTCTTTGTAAATGCCATATTTGTGTTGTAACTTCATTTTCAGGAAATACAAAAAGACCTTCAGCTTCAGCAGAGCAGCATTGACTCTACCCGTGAGAATCTCAACAGCCTCTGTCGCAAATACCACTCGGTAGAACTGGAAAATCTTGGTGGCACTGTCGCTTCATTAATAAATAAGTATGAAGCTGTGAATCTGCTCTGTTCCAGAACACAGGCCAGCATGCAGGAGTCCTTGGAAAAACATTTTTTCTGTGAGTCTTCAGGCTTGTTAATATGAGCTGTTAGTCCGCAGCCATGAATCATTCTGGAGTCTGCTGGAGTTTCCAGTGATGTCACTCACTTACAATTACAACTGTATTTTTGTATGGAGCATTTCAAAAACTCCTGTTACCAAATGTTCATTTGATAACTGCAAAGAGACAAAGCATTTTACAAAACCAGAATTCGGCTTTAACCGCATAATATATGTGAAAGACAAGCTCATCTCCATCTCTCTTAACTCAGTATACATCTCCATTTTATACAGACTTGGTGTATTTGCCATAAAGAGATGTATATAATCAAATGGAGATGTTTATAAAGTCCCAATCTGAAGTATTTCCTGTGCCCCCTGGGTAGTCAGTGGAGAGAAGTAAGGAATTTTTAATCTTAAGATACTAATCTAGACATTATCTAACAATAAATTGGGACATATCAGGCTGAAAATGCCTGTCGTTTCCCAGTGCTTATAAAGGGGAGCTTAGTGCAGCTGTTCAAATTTGGATGTTAGCAGTGGAAACATCTAACTTTTGGGGAAATCAGTCTCAGTCCCCAAGTCACTGAAGGCGATGAGACTTATCCTGTTAGCTTTTACACACTGTTTCTGAAGGATAAAAGAATTGTGGAGGACAGCTGTATAGTATTGTGGATAATGCTTCTTCTTAAAAACATATTTTTTCTCTATACTTTTTTTATCAACTAAGATTCTATGCAAGAATTCCAGGAATGGTTTTCTGGTGTGAAGGCTGCAGTGAAAGAATCATCTGACAGGTCTGGAGACAGCAAAGCCATAGAGGCAAAGCTACATGACTTGCAGGTATAATGAACAAATTAAAAAATAAATAGTAACTAGTAATTTAGCTATATGTGACCAATTATATCTCTAAAATAATTTGTAGATGCTTTCTTATTAACTGGTTTTGTTTCCAAAAAATAATGCAAGAATGGTTTAAGACAGCAATATGTACTGTACAGGGAATACAGTGGAAACTGTTCACTGTTCTGAGAGATCAGAATTTAATTTCTGAAAGGTTCATGTGTAATTAAACTGTTCTTGTTTCTGTTTTTTAATCTTTTTTTTTCCTTTACCCCCTTCTTTTTTTAATATTCCTACTCTTTCTCATATTATTGCTTATTCAGTTTTTCAGATTAACGCTGATATGTCAGATCTTAACTGTGTAGACTTTTGATGGGACAGAACACAAATACCAGACACCTACTGCAAACAGCCCTAATTCCTGAAATGTATAACATCTTCAGGACATAACTAAACTATTCAGAGAAAGACAGGAGTACCTTGGGACCAAATGGGAAAATTGAGCTCTGTGAATTTTAGCACCACTTAATAAAATTTTATTTGAACTGTCTGCTAGGAATTTTTTCCATAGCCAGACATGGCTGTCATCTTGTTGGGGAAATCTGACCACTTCTAATAGAAAAATTGCTTATCTTTAGTTATTAAATCTTGCATGTTCAAACTGTATTCTTTTGTTACACAGAGTGTGCTGGATTCTGTTAGTGAGGGACAGGACATGTTAGATGCTGCCTGCAAGGAAGGGGAAAGTTTGTATGCTTGCTTACCCAAACCAGCTGTGAGCCATATTCAGGAGCAAATAGCAAAATCTAAGCAGAACTTGCATGAATTCCTCAACCAGTGTCTGAATGATAAGAAGGCCCTGGAAGCTTGTGCCTCACACCTGGGAAGGTGAGTAACACCAGTAGTCAAAAGCTATTGACTGCATGAAATTGTCCAGCTGCAGAAATACAGGGCACAATCTGATATTATTTCCAGTTACTCTAGTCCTGTTTTCTTTTTTCTTTGGAAATATTAATGAGAAAATGAAGTTATTTGCTGAAAACAAAGCAACAGGTCTTGCTCCAAGGGTAATGATTTGGTCAAACAGTGGAAGATCAGGATCATATATGCGGAAGATCTGTATAGCTCATGCAGTCCGAAATCAGCAGTTGGGATCTCAGTAATTTAAATGCAGTTTCCTGAAAGGAAAAAGTGTGATGAATTTCCAAGTTCTGCCCTGGGCTTTGAAGATAGTACACTTTTAACACAGCATGCATCTGTCCTGTCCCATTCCAGATGGACGTATTTCTGAAGGAGCTAATAAGAAAACACTCTTAAAGTATTACTTGGGGCTGGGACTTGGGGAGTTCCAAATATTTTTAGGTATAACTAGATTCAAAACTGTGGCTACTTAAAAGGAAAGTTAGTGTAGTGTTAATGGGTAAAACAGCTGATGAGCTGTTTTAAGCTAAAAAAAGATGAGATGTGTGCCTTCATGTAAGGAAAAAGTCTTCACACTTAGGGCCAGAACTTGTTTTGCTGGATTTTGAGTGCTCAAGATTCCAGTTACATTCTATTGGAGAGATTGAAAGCCCAATGCTTCAGGTATTGTAAGTGTCAATACTGAGTAAAAGCCCATTTTAACCCATTTTTTAATCTTACACTAAATCACTATAAGAATTTAGAAAAAAAGTTTATTTTGGTTTGACTTTATTGAATCTAGTAATAAATAAAAGCACTGTCACTTTAAATTTTGGAGACGTCTTTTCTCACTGTTCATGTTCCCATGATTTTGCTGAATATTTTTAGATTAGTAGTCACCGTGGAGTTATGTTTTGTGTGCAACTCTTATTCTTGAAACATTAAATTGATACCTACCTTTATTTTCCTGGTCTTGTGGATACTGAAAGAGCTGACTTAACTTCATACTAACTTGACTCCACCTGAGAAGTATTTTTAAGGGAGTATTTATCTGTTCTGTAGCTTTGAAGATCAGCACAAAAAACTTGGCCTGTGGCTACGTGACATGGAAGAAAGAATAAGCACAGAAGCACTTGGAGAGAGTAAACAACTTGTTCCTGAGAAGAAAAAGGAGGTGCAGAAAGTGGAAAATTTCCTGGAAGAGTTACTGAATTCAAGGTAGTATGAAATACATTTCCTAAAATGCTCTCACTTTTTCCTCTGCTAAAGCAACATTGAAACTAAAATTTTGGGGTAAAGTGTGTTTGTGAAAGATAGAGAAAGGTATTGTAATATATTCTGTGAAAAGAAGCTGAATCCAGATACTTCCAGTTGTGAGGGAACTGGAATTTGAAGCCAGCTCCAAAATTTTATGTTGATACATTTCCTAATAAGAGAAGTTTATCTTGCTTCATTAATAAATGGAAACTGAAAAATAATCATCGTTATTTAAAAAATATTAAAAATTTTGCATGTAAAAGTACATCTTAAAAATATTGCTTGTAAAAGCAATAGTAAAAATGACATTTATCATTATACACATTTAAAATTTTTCATACTTTCTGTCCTGCAACACTCAGAGCCAACCAGGTGGGAGAAAACCCCTTTCTCATATAGCTGGTGTTATAAAAGAGCTCAAATAACATCCACGTTGCCTGTGAAACATTTCTAGAATTCAGACTTAGCCAACTGATGATGAAGTAATTGCTTTTTTTAGTACATAGTGGTTTTTCACGTTCTTTTTTTTATTGTTAGGTTGGTGAAGATGAAACAGAAACAGTAATCAGTTTTTCATGCCTCACAGTGTGCTAAGGAAACACCTAGTCACTGCCTAACCCCTTGGGGCTGATGCAAGACATTTTGGTCTGATGTAAATTCCCTGTGTTCACAGGGTATCGGGAAAGGTGATCCAGTAGAGATTTACTGAGTCTGCATAAACCCAGAGTTTTAATCCCTTTTACTGACCCTTGTACTGAACCCAGAGTCAGTGTCTAATCCTGGAGAAATGGCCTGACCTTTCCATCATGCCTTCCTACCTGTCAAAGGCTATGAACTCAGAGGCTTTGGGAGGTACAAAAAGGTAGCAGTTCATATAGAACTGGAAAGTCTGACAGTGAAAAAGAAAATCAAGTTAGCTTTTAATTTAAATATGCAACACAGGTTTTAGAGTGATCATTTTGAATACCAAGACATGCAAGACATGGCTCTGTACACAAGTAAAGATATTAATCAATACACACTGCTTGTATTTCCTCTCAGTCTCTCCCAGATCATTTTTCTGTTAACTATGAACTCTGTCACTGATGGAGCAGGTGATTATGTCAGCAACCTTCCTAACTTCTGATAGTTGCTATAACAATATCATATGCTTTCTGAAACTAGTTTTCAGTCTCGTGATTCTCTTTCAGGGAATCTTTTGATAAGCTGTCCGAAATGGCACAGACTTTAAATGAAGAAGGCCATAGTGCAGGGAGGGAAGTGCGCCTGGCTTCTCAACATTTCACCAACTATCAAAACATTGTCAAAACTGTCAAGGAGAAGCTGCGAACATGTCAGCTTGCACTCCAAGAACATCTGACTTTGGAGGAGGCATTGCAGAATATGTGGTCATGGGTGAAAGAGGTTCAAGATAAACTGGCATCATCAGAGAGCACTGTTGGTAGCAAAGCCACGCTAGAGAGGCGACTGGCACAAATTCAGGTAAAGAAGGATACAGCTAGAGGTTATGCGTCAAGCTTAATACTGGGTGTGGGCCACGTCAGTGGGAAATGAATATTTTCATATTTTATTCTTTCTGTCATTATGGAGGAAAGGATCAGAATTGAAGGTGATCTTGACAAAGTGGGAGGTGTGCTATGAAAAACAGGATGAAGTTTAATGGAGACTGGTGCCAGGTATTACATTTAATTAGGGAATAACAAACTATGAAAATGTGTGTTCAGGTCCCAAAAAAGATTTCTAATGGAGGGGAAGCCTTGGGATAATTGACACAGAGAGGCTGTGATATATCTGTCACAGGATGTCTTTAGGAACAGGTTGGATTAAACATCTACTAGGAAGGTCATCAGTGCAGGAGATCCCACCATGGGCTTTCCTGAGATTTTTTCTAGCTATGCAGTCCTTGACCTGCTTGTTATCTACTGCAATGTGAGCAATATTTTAGGATCACCAATGCAGTGAAAAACCTTTATGGCTGTGGGAAAAACTGCTGGATCACTTGCACATAGCAAGGGACAGGCACTTAGAAGAAAATGTGCCTAGGAATTCATACTGGGCATGGCTGTGAAGGATAAATGAACTCAGAGAAGATGGTGTCCACTATTGAAAGAATAACAGCTATCACCTCTCAGCAGGTTACATTTGATATTTTGACTTTGCCTCACAGGAGATCCTGTTACTCAAAGGTGATGGTGAAGTTAAGCTGAACATGGCCATTGGCAAAGGAGAACAAGCACTTAGAAGCAGCAATGAGGAAGGACAAAAGGTGATACAGGCAGAGCTACGGACTCTGAAGGATGTATGGAATGACATCATCAGCACCTCGGTGAACTGGCAGAGGTAAAACTCCCTGGAAAAACACAGGTCAGACATTGCCATCTTTGCTTACAGAGTGGTACCTTACAGCACATAGGAGTCCATTCATTCATTACTGGTATGTGAGGGGAACGTTGCATCATCAGAGACAATCAAAACTACCTGAAAGAGCTACATCCTTCTGTAAAAAACATTAGCTGACCCTATCAGATTAATTTTCATATGAGATAGTACTTGATGGTAATTTAAAAATACAGAAATCATACAATTTCATACAGAAAAAAAGCTAGAAAGAGCTTCCTGAGTTATTGAACCTGTACTTGGGCAGGACCAAGAACATGTGACAGATACTTATCTACCTTTTCTATACAAAACTCTAGGAAGGTTTCTCAGTTCTGTCTTTCATTATGTTTTTTTAATAGTAAAAAAAAAGAAAATATCCTAATATCCACTCCAAATAATCTTTCTTGCATATTACACTGATTTCTTCTTGTCTTAACCTCAGTAGAAAGGGAAAGGTTTTCTTATTGCCTGTGTGAGAGCATTTTATATATTTGAAGGCTTCCATCATCTGTGTTCTACAGAGATGTTTCTTGGTTTCTCAGTACTAATACTTCCTGGACCTCTTTTATCCTTGTCTCTTTTCAATAGATTGCAAACCGTCAATAGTTTGTCTACATTTTTCTTAACAAGATAATAACTGAAACTAGACTGACCTTTTACCATATTTGAGACCTTATTGATTCTGAATAGTGTATCAGCACTTTGTTTACTTCATATAACACTCTTTTTAATCCACTCCAGAATAAGATTTTCCTTTCTTTCCAATAGTATCATATTGCTGAATTTTGTTTTCTTTATCCTCTGCTATCTCAAATCCTTTTCCACATTACTAATCCTAGGCAGTTGTCTCTAATTTTGTATTTGTATATCTACCTGATTTCTCCTTCCTAGGTAAAGCATTATTTTCATCATCAAATTCCATCTTTTTAAAATTTATTTTGAAGAACATCTGATATACATTTAAATCCTGTCATCCAAACTAGCTGCAGCCACTTCTTGGTTGTTTTCATCTGTGGGTTTTACAAGACCCCTCTGTTCCATCATCCCAGTCATTACTGGATAGAAATGGGCCCTTGGCAGACTTCTGCATGATCCTGCTTCCTTAGTTCTCTAATAAAAGCAAATTTTCCCTGCATCAGGAAACTCATAGTCTGCATCAGAAAAGTCACAGATCTGTATTTTAGATAATCTGAGTAGTAGGACATCAGGGTCCTAAATGTCAGCTGTCAATGGTGGGAGCCATGCTGTGAGTAAATTGGAGTTTTTCAATTGAAAGTGGTGGCACTTTCTTACTTCAAAATTGTAATACAATTATGTGTAGAAAATTATATTGAACTGCCTTTAAGACTGCATTCTTAATTTCACCCAACTTTTGTCATAAAATATTATTTAGGTCAGGTTAGACCATTACATGTTGAATTAAATTTGTACCACACTTATGTCTATCATCAAGTTCAGTGGAATGAGAATTACGTTCCTCAACATGAATCCCAGAGAAATATGGTGGTCTGCTAGGAGAAGCAATATATAACAGAAGAGAATATTTCTTATAAATTGTAAATGGGACTATTTATAATTGATTTGTTCTTCCAAAATTCACCAGAATATCTCTTTTTATTGTCAGTAATTTCATAGGCTGCTGCACATTTTATTGCTCTGATCATAAAGAACTCCAGTAACGCTCTACATTTTACTTTGCTTAACAGACACCGAAATGTGCTTTTCGTTATTCTGAGACAGATTGCTCATGTAACCTGTAACAGGGAAGCAGCTGTATCAAGTTATTACATGTAGTACCCCAAAACCACACAGGAATTATTCTAGAATAACTTGGATGTAAATTGCATAGAAAACTAATGCAAGACTGAGGGGAAAGCACATTCTAAACATGCTATACATGGCTACAGATAGTGTAAAAATTAAGGTATAAGCAGGCTCCTTTTTATTTCAGATTATTTGAAAGTTCTCATCTATATTGTGTATGTTTCTTTTAATGTAAGCTGCCTAGATTCTGTCATTAGCCAGTGGAATGAGTACCTGGAAAAGAAAAACCAGCTGGAGCAGTGGTTAGAGAAACTGGATCACAGAGTGGAACAGCCTTTAGAACCACAGATTGGTCTGAAGGAGAAGTTTGCTCAGCTGGATCACTTCCAGGCTATTGTTTCCGAAATCGAGGATCACTCCAGTGATTTACAGCAACTCATTGAAAAGGCTATGGAACTGTATGAGAAAACAGAGGATGATTCTTTTGGAGAAGCAGCTCAAGAACAACTAAAAACGCAGTTTAATGACATCACAATTGTAGCCAAGGTAAGATAAAGGCAAGATCTCCATTTCAAGTAAATAAAATGTTTAAATGTGGGTATATATAGCTACAATTTTGATTTTCATGATTTTTTAGTAACTAAAGGATTGACTGTATTTGAATAATCTTGCCTTTTGTTATGGTTGCATGTAATAAAAAAGTTGAATATAGTTTATTAAAATTCACTGGAATGCAAAAAAAGGTCTTGGGAATTGAAATTGGTGTGGTTATGAGTTTTCAAAAGTGAAGGACATATATTTTATTCCTAATTTCATATATACAACCATATTTCTGGCATTCTTACAGATTTATTTTCATCTAATTATTTTTCATTCATTCCTAGCACTTCTTTTTTACCTAGGAAGGGAAGAATGAAATATCTTCCCGAGCAGAAAACATTATCAGAAAGAGAATCCTATTTTCAGAAAGATACATGCCCGTATTTTGTGTTGTTTCAAGCCACCAAGCGCTGCACATGCTGTATGAGTTTTCTGTTTGGTTTCTAAGGAAAGATACATGAGCTCGCTGAGCCCTTCTGCCAACCAGATCACGACAGTGACACTAGCTCTGCGTTACAATCTCCATCTTCTCAGCTAATGGGAGGGTTTGCATCAAGAAAAGGCCACATAATTAAAGGCTAATGCAAGATTAAACTAAACACTGTATATAAATTCAGTAATTGATAGAAGTGTGATTCAGGTTTTCATGTATTGAGAATAGTGCTGATTGCCTGTAGGTAGTTCATCTGTAGTCTGTAATAAAAAAAGTAGGAAAGTAAAGGATTAGTGGAAGATCTAACAAATTATATGTTGGGAAAAATGTTAAACCTGGGGTGTATGAATTTTGTAATTATCATCTATTCAAACACTTTTTTTCTTTTTGTGATAAACTTTTGCTCTTTTTTTTTTTTTTTTTTTTTTTTACTGGAAATAGTGTGAATCTAGTTTCTAGAGATTCAGCACAGTTTCATCCTTGTGTAACTCTGCTCCCTTCAGTGGAGCTAAACCTGGAGCAATACAAAGATTACTGATTCACTCAGTACAATGCTTTTAAACTTGGGTGAAAAGAATGTAAGTCAGCATGGCAGTGTTCTCCTAAAATCAGCATGCATCAATAAATGTAATTTCTTAAGCGAGACGGCTTTGCAGTCATTCCCTGGGGAGAGAACAGCAGTGACTGCCACTGATAGAAGCCATTGCCACCAGAAGAGACCAACTAATGTTGCACTTTGCCTATATGCTCTCTCTCCACTGGTGCTATATTTTGGTGTAAGCAACGTGAAGCAGAGGTGCTAGTGGTCTGGTTGGTCTGACACATTCTGAGAAATTATGATGATCTTTTTCAGAGAGAACAGTAGGGCTTATTAATCCAACTTGGTTTTCAAAACTGTTAATGTTGAGTTATTAAAAGTTAAAAATAGCTAGAGTTTGATTCAGAAGTGGATTAGTTTGAAACTGGTTTAAGGACATGTAGGACTAAATTAGAGTACCTACACAGAAGTAAAAAGCTGTTTGATTAGGTGAGTTCACTTTTGGTTAGTTTTGATAAACATTTATGAGTGTTAGCTCACAAGAATGTAATAATAAATCTATTTGGTCAGATCAAAGGCAAATCTAGATCAGTACATTGTTTCACCTTTTCATAGCAAGGTAAACTGGCCCCACTCTAAGCTTACGTTAAAAATCTGAGATGGAGCCAGGAAAGCTGTTACATGTCTGTGTCAGGGAACATCCTCCAGGGCTGCAAGGCAGGTGGCTGGGGACAGTGACCACTTCTGATCTGATGATTAAAATGGGACTCGGCACCATAAGAACATTCTGCACTTTGGAACAGCAGAAGTGCTCCTTTGTGGTTTTCATATGGGACATCTCTGTGACTCTGCTTAGTATTTACAGAGACTTGGTGCTTCTAACTTTCTGACAGCGTGCTGCTCCCTGGGAGGACTCATGGGTTATCTGCAAGACCCTCTCCAGAGTGTATCAGGAAAAGCATGCCAGAGCTGTATAGCTGCAGCTCTGATATCTAGTAAAGGATACATTTTGTGTTAAAGGATGTGTTAAAGTGTATTTTTGCATACATTTTCAGAAGGCTTCTTCATCTTCTGCTCCAGCAGAATATGCCTGTCCAGACCAACCTGAACCAAACCTTGTGCGGTGCAGCACTGTGTTCTGCTGCTATAAGCTGTGCTCTATTCTGACTGTGGGGTCAGACCAGCACTCTGTACCTGCATGCTTACAGCCAGGACAGTTTTTAAAGCACTTTAATGGTCTTTTGTTTGTTTGTTTTCCATCTGAATGGTAGGAGAAAATGAGGAAAGTGGAAGATATTGTGAAGGATCATTTGCTGTACCTTGATGCCGTGCACGAATTCACAGACTGGCTCCATTATGCCAAGGAAGAGCTGCACCGCTGGTCAGATGCATCTGGAGATACATCAACCATACAGAAAAAGCTGGCCAAACTCAATGTAAGATAACTTAACTTTCATGATTTCATCTGCAGTTCAGACCCTGTCCTCTAACATAGGCCAGAGCCAAAAAGCTGTGGGATCTTGCTCTTTGTGTATTTGAAATGGTGATTCAGTGAGCTGAAAGCAAGCTTTCTAAGCTGTTTTGTTTTCACCTCCCTTCCCATACTAAACTCATGGAGTAAAAGCACAGTCAGACCTGAGTTAGCCACAGCACACACGGAAACAATTTGCAAGAGCGGAAGCCCAGTGGCATCACAGAAGGATGTGGCTTAGCTGATTAATGAATACTGCTCTGTCCTCATCCCCGAATATGCTTTCCCCATTTGTCTGAGTCAAAGTCAGAAATAGCCTTTCCTGATTTGCATGAAACGGAGATGCATAAAGAAGTACAGGGATTGTTCTCCCCAAACTCGGTGGAATGTATGGGCTGCCTCCCTGTGTATACTCTCCTTACCCTGGCATCTGTTCCTGGCATGTGGGTGTCTAAGCAAGTTACATATTCCTGAATGCACCATTAAAGCAGACCGCATGGTTTTTGCTGGTGCCTGATGTTTACATTCAGATACCCATGCTAGCAACATTTTACTCTGCTCCTAAACACGAGTGTGGGACAGGGAACAGCCTACTAGATGAGGCTTCAGGATACTCGAGATCAAAGTACAGATTTGTTGAATAGTTTTTCAGTCTCCTTTGTGCTCAACCTCCCCATGTATAAAATGGGAAAGGGAGGAGATAGTTTCTAGCATGTAAGACTAACGAGGGTAACTAACATTACTCCGGCATGCAGTGTTTGGGATGATATTTATATTCTCCAGCTTCTGAAGCTGAAAACTCCCAAAGTTCCCCTGCAGCATGTGAGACTAAAATAGGACACTACAGAAAGAATTCGCTTGTGGAAAAAAAAAAAAAAAAACAACGAAAAAAAAAGAAAAAGAGAAAGACATGTGCAACCAATTACGGCCCATCACAGATCACGGGTAGGCTGTAAAACGCCTGTTCCGAGCGGCACGGCCGTGTTCTCAAAACGGCGGTGAGCAGCTCCGTCCCAGTGCTGTGTCAAAGCAGGGTGACACTTTCCGCCCCTTAACCGAAACAGTCTCCTCGGCGTCCAGAAGCTGCCGCGGCCCTGGGCTGGGCGGCCGGCCGGGCGCCTGTTGGGTCCGCGC
>JAVJGJ010000059.1:46345703-46367923 GCA_035590215.1 Microhierax caerulescens | reverse complement strand
GCCTCAGCTGTACCGGGCTTGGCAGATGCTGCCCGGATCTTAGCTCGCCTCTGGGGAGGTGGGGGAGCTCGGAGCTGCTCCTCCAAGTTGCTCAGTGTTTCGAGGCAGAGTAGCGCTTGATCAGGGAAATGTGAAACATGTCCTAAAAGCCGAGTAGCAGCTGGAGCCATTTCTTGTCAGGACCATTGTGAGCTTCTACTTTCCATTTCTTGAAATATCATTCACATTATGGACACTGAGATCTTGAGATCTTGTCCAATATCCAAGGAAGCTAGCTATACTGGAAACCAGTATACTTACTAATTGCTCTGCTATGGAGTGCAGTGGAATTTGGAAAAGTAGGTTGTTTCTGTTCCTGATTATCTTCAGCAAAAAACATCCACATGTGTGTATGACACATATTATATATAAATATATATATATCACGGCAATTGAGATAGATATTTGTATGTTTCTCGACTACTGTGAATCACAGATGTTGAGAAAAGATACCAAGTAGTCACTTCCAGGGTAGTGTTGCAGTAAAGCAGCTTCAGTACAGGAAGGGGGTGGTGGTGGTGATGCCTGCTTTCTGGCCCCTTGCCTGAAGAAATATACGAAATACCCCAGAACACCTTCTCTTTGAACTGAGGTTGTGAATCTCCTCCGGTGTCTGTGCCAAGTTATTTCTGTGGCTTCCCTTTTCACAGAATTTCCTGATGCGGATTTATGAAGCCTGCTTGCTTCAGTGCCAGTATGTGTCTGTAGGAGTAACAAAGTTGATGTTACACTGGAACAAATAATGGCACAAATATGCAAAAGCTTCCATGTTTATAAGTTTTTAAAAAGGAAAGGAACACATGGACTTGTCATCAACATGTAGCAACAATTACCAGACGTGTTTTATTCTATAAATGGAGAAGTACTAAATTCAAAGGATATTGTTTTTATTAGTACTATATATACTGTGTATGTACTGTAGCTCTATGTAACAACACTTTATTTAGATTAGACAATTGTAAACTTTGGCTAATGAGGAGAATAAAGAGGAATCTCAAGACTTACTATGCCCAGCCCTACTATGTAATTTTATTTATAGCTAGAGGAAATGTGACAGCAATCCTTTTGTTTCTGGACCCCAGGGATAGATCCTATTGTGAACATAAAATAGCACTGCAGCTTTCCATTTCCATTGTCTCATAGTGATTCTGTTGCCATGTAAGCCAAGGCCACGAATTAAAAAATGCATTTCCCAATTCTCAGAATTAGCAAGCTCATTCTGTTATTGTGTTACACTCAAGCTCTGTTCCTTTAGGTATGTGCAGCAGATTTCACACTTGGAATTCAGCAAGTTCTTCTGGTTAGTTTGGTAATTATCAGATTCAAAATGAAGTCCAAGTGTCTGCAACAGTGCTATCAGTGTTTCTGTATGGAAAATTGCCATAGTTAGATGTACCCTGTATTGCAAGTTGGTGTGCCTGTTTGTTAATAGGTTGTGACTAAAGCTGTATGTCATCAGAATGATCTTTTATTAATTATTAGTAGTTATTGAGTTAGGTTATTTGAAAGGGAAGGATTTCATTGAAAACAGGCAATTCTAACTGTGTGCTACTTTTAGGATGTTTTCTTAAAAAAAAAAAAGCTGTTATTATTCCATTATGTTGATTCTTGCCCTACACAATTTGTGACATCCTGTGTTTAAGTAACAGACAGTGTTGTTGTTCCTAGTGCTTTAAAAATATAATCCTGTGTGTAGTTTAACATAAAGTAAGATAAACAAAAAGTAGTTAGATAACATTTTTTTCTAAACATAATTGTGATTACATAATTACTTAATTCAAACACTACTTTATGTGGCATTGAAACAAACTGCAGTGTGACTGTTTCGAGTATCACAGAACCACAGCACAGTCAGGGTTGGAAGGCACCTCTGGAGATCATCTAGTCCAACCCCCTGCTAAGGCAGGTTCTCCTACAGGAGGTTGCACAGGATCACATCCAGGTGGGTTTTGAATGTCTCCAGAGAAGGAGACTCCACAGCCTCTTCTGTTACCCTCAGAGTATCTTTTAATTATGGTTGAACAGATTTCTGGTATATGAGTGACTCAAAGCAGACAAAGTCCATAACATGAGCATGAATAATGTAAATTAGAGGCGTCCTGAAAATCTGCTATAGTAAAATATATTTCCATACTCACAAGAACACGTGAAATTTTATACACATAATAAATCTCTAATATCTCTAGATTTAATTTTGCAGGGCTTCCCTGTGATCGATAAATGCAAACAGATTTCAGTAATGTTAATATAATCAAGTTGTGATTATGGTCTGAAGCACTGTTATTTACAGCCAGTACATGCTTGTAATTTTATTTTTCTCAAAATGGATTGTTGTGTTTTTTTTCCTGGCAGTTCAGATACTACCAAGAAGCAATCTTTCTCTTCCCACCCCTCCCCACCCCCACCCCCCCAGCTCAAAAGTGCATGACGTACATCTTAAAAAATTAATTTTATGGTTCTGCAGACTTTTTTCAGGAAAAAGGATATGAAGCAAGTGCAGAGTTGCTTGTGAGCAGCAGATATATGAGCAGAATCCCTTGCATTTGTCCCTTTGCGGTTCTTACCAAGGCTGTTGATCATCTTGCTAGACCCTTGCGAGTATTTATTTTTACTTTTGATTTACACAAAGATATATCTGTTTATTGCAGAGTTACTTAATACTTTACAATGAAAAATCTCCTCAATGAGCATTTTTATCTCTGTAGATTGTGACATTTTGAAAACCTTCTGCATACATTTTCATGTGCATAATTTTTATCTTTCTTAAATGTTCAATTTTGTGCCTATAGGTTATTTCAAACTAATTACTATGTATGTTTTCAGTCATCCTTTCTTTATATATGCAGAAACATGATCTGGAGACCCCCTTACCCACTTCTATGTCCTTGTTCAAATCTGTCGTCACTTTCATGCGATCTCTCTCTTAAGTTTATATTGTAAATTTCTTCCCAGTTGGCACTTAGATTTAGCCAGACTAATCTATACCTGCCAAACACTCTGGCTCGCCAGTATTGCAGAACCTCTGCTGTGGTGAACGTAATGAGCTAGAAGATTATTTTCCCCCTAGTAGTTTAAGGGAATGCCTGAAGAATGTAGTTTCTAGTCGATGCTGGGTCTGCACTGCTCCTTATGCTGGAGTAGCTGGTGGGGTTCTGCAGTGGAGATGCTGTGGATGTCAGCAAGGACTGTTTTTGTTGGAGTGGTTATTACACGTCTCCCTGCGACATAAGCTAGGTCAACAAAAGCTTTTTTTTTGCTTTTTTTTTTTTTTTTTTGGCTTAGCTGTCTCCAAAGCAAAGAGTCTTTCCAGTGCAGCAATGACAGGCAGTAACCCCTTTACCCTCACAGGACTGTGAGCAGCTGTACGTTACGTTATGAAGCGCTCTGTGAAAGAGTTGAAACTGTTAAAAGCTTTGTGCATAAATGATTTTTTTGGATACAGCTCAAAACAGTTTCTATTGAAACTAAATGCTAAACTTAAGCCAACAGATTAATTATATTTATATAAACATGTATTATTTGCTATTCCCTAATGTACTTTTATATGTATACAGCTAACTGACAATACTGTTGCTTGTTTATTAAAATGAAATTTATATAATAAGCTGTTACTTGAGAACATTTTGACCTAAGAAAGTTGAGGCTTCCAGAAATACAGTCTCTAGAAGCTCAGAATTTCAAATAAGCTGCTGTAGGCTTGACTGCTAAAACATTCTTGAAAGTGAATATGCGCAGATCATAATTGAGGTTGAATTTAAGTTCTGATAATTTTTTGTTAGAAGGTGATTTTTATTTTTTTTTAATTTACTCACCAATACTATTTGTTTTGTTTTAACAGGAAACATTGGATGCTTTGGTAAAGTCTGAACATTTGACAGATGAGATCAAAACTCAGTTAAATGATCTTTGTAGATTTTCCAGAGATTTGAGTACTCATTCTTCAAAAGTTTCAGGGTTGATTAAGGAGTACAACAGGTACACGTTCATCTTGTTTATTGTTAATCAATTCTCTGTGTGTGTGTGGGCATGAGCTGTCTTTTAGGGGACCGTTAATTATAATTTTAGAATTAGAAACAGAGGATATAGAATGATTAGAACTGTTATTTTTATTTTTGATTTTGGTGTCAACAGTGGTTGTAAAAAGTTGCAGTTTGGGCTTTTTTTTCTAAAAGCCAGGCTATGCCACTAAACAGAGCTGAAACCTAGCCTATTACAGGAGGAAGCCTTGCAAGAAACTGATGTAACAGCTGTGGCTTTTTTGTTTGATGGAGGAACAAGCTATAACAGCTATTTAAGATCTTTTTCTTAATTTTGCCATTCAGTTTACTCTGACTAGCTGGTTCCCTGAAACAGGGGAGCTAGTCATTTGCTTGCTTTTTTGCTTTGTTTCAGGTCACTGTAGGTGGTAGGAGTGTGACACCTGCATTTCAGACACAAGAGTGTTGTTTCTTGCAGGGGGTTATAGCTTTTGGCTTTTGTAGGTGGAGAAGAAGGGTGTGACCACTCAGATTGATCCCTTCTAACCTCATAAATTTAATTGAGCCACAGGAGTTAGCACTGTAATTGCTGTCATTCTGCATCCTGTCCCTAGAAAGGGGCTTGCAGAAACGGTTCATGCTTAGGTGCACTAACTCACTCTGGAAACACTTATACCTGTCATATCTGTGACAGTTACATCCCAATTTACATGCTTCACTTTTAAGGAACTGAAAGCTTCTGATGGATTTCCTGGTGCCTCAGTAAAGTGCTTAAATTTGGTAGGAGGAATCCAGGTTAATCTACCACTGCATTTGAGAGAACCAAGTAATAGCACTGTCACCTAACAGAGTCCTGCCTTCCTTCCCTCGCTCTCTTCTGCTTCCCTGATGTGATAAACCCAGCCTCTGCCTGCAAGTTTCAAAAGGATGTCAGAGCAAAGAGCAGATCTTGCAGCAAAGATTTCGGACAGCTTTCAGGGACTTCCAGCAGTGGCTGGTCAATGCAAAAGTCACCACAGCCAAATGCTTTGACGTGCCTCAAAGTATCAGTGAAGCTTCGGCAAGTCTGCAGAAAATACAGGTAACTATTGCAGTAAAATATTACTCTGAGGAAGATCCAGTCGCTTTCATATAAAGCTCAGATTGAACTGTTTGGTTAATTACTATTTTTGGTTAACGTTGTTATTGTCGATACTAATGGTGACTAACTGCAAGAAAATAAACACTTATTTTTTTTCTTTTTTAATCCAGTTTGTTTAGTTTAATTGTTGGGCTATGGTTTGTATGTAGTCATTGCCTCTTGTAAGGTGTCTTTATTTCTTTTTTAGAATAGGAAAAAAATGTTTTTAAAGTACAAGTAAATATTTAAAGTAAAATCAGGATGATATCAGAACTGGGACATAGTACCTGGAATTATTGCAAACATGTAAATGTTTTTCCTCATTATGAAAGTAGAGCCTTTATAGTGCAAGAACAGGGTTAAAATGTATGAAGCGTGAGCAGGCATTTAAAAAGTGTATTTTTCACATAAAGCTAAAAGAAGCCCTAACAACCCTGTGGAAAGGAATTAAAAGTTTATTTTAATAAAGCAAGTGGAAGAAATACTCTTATGAGTATAATATTACTATAATTATAACTGAAAATAGCAAAATAAGAATTAAGCAATGAGACTGTTAAACCTTCAGTTAGGTAGTAATAGAAGAAATTAATATCTGTTTCTCAGAAAATATCAAAACCCTAATCACTTCCTCCTCCTTTTGGTAAATTCACTTTCCCTTGCTTAAATGGTTTACTTAAGAGCTATCAAATCTTTGACTACCCCAAAATGAGAGTGTGTTTAGAGGAAATATAAGGGGAAAAAATCCTAGGAATTTTTAACATTAAATATAAGTGTTTTATCAAGGTTGGGTTTTTTTCCAACAGTAATAAGATTTTTTTTCTTCATCACTGCAGGCCCTTCATAGCGTAAGACCTTACTTTGTTCTCCTCCTCCCTGAAAGGTGTTTTAGATAAAATAAACTTTTTTTTTGACATGTAAGAACTGCTTTAGGACTTCTAGAGATGTCTTTGTACTGCATAAACTTAAAATTTTATTTTTGTTAAAAGTTAATGTTCTGTCTGTTAGCACATTTGACATCATTAAGTCACAAGGCATAGATGTCTTTGATTTTTAATATAGCCAGAACTTGAACGAAGTATCTCAAAGCTAACAGACCCTTTGCGTTCTCTACGAAGAGTTCTACTGTAACACAGAATTAGAACCTGACTTAGTAATTTTTGTATCAAGTCTGTTACTTCTGAAGATGGATATGACTTTATGATGATGAATACAAAACTGTATCACATAGTCGTGACAGTAACAGTTTAAAATACTGGTATTTTAAGACTGCTCAATTCCTAAATCCTCACAAAGTCTTTGAATAATTACAAGTCCTAAGACCGTTATCCTAGTATGTAGAAATTTAAAAAATCTGGCTGTTTCTTTACATTTCTGTATAATTCTTGCATGGGCATTTTTCCATACACTTCTTGTGCACCAGCATTGTGCAAGATTTCCATGAAGAAAATTTTTTTCAAACTGGAAGGGTAAATTAAGGATTTAGAGGGATAAATCACACAGTTCAGGCATTGCTCAGGGTCTGAGCATCAGCCCACGCCCCTACACGCTCATTGGAAGCCCAGTGTGGCTGTCACCTATGGGCAAGGCTTCAGTCCTGTGTGTGCCTCAGAGTGGGCCCTGGCTCCTGCTGGTATCTGTGTCAGGATACTGGTTCCCTGAAATGAAATTTTTACCACTTCTGTACCATGGAGATTTGAAGAAGTGTAATACCCAACTAATTGACCAGTAATTGTCTCATGAAATGCAGAATTTACAGATAAATTCTTAAGTCTTAACCGAGTCTTAAAATATGCATTATTTAGACACATGGCACTTCTGGACTGAGTAGATGTTGTCCCTAAATTCCATAAATATGAATGATATTAAAATGGAATGTACCAAAAGATGAATTAGCATGTTAATGAGCAGAAGCAATAAGCTCTTACCACTGTTAAATTTTCTGGGAGCTTACCATTGACCTTTATGGGGGCCCAAAGTTCACCAGTTTGCTTCTTTTATTACTGTTTTTAGGAATTCTTATCAGAAAGTGAGAGTGGGCAACAGAAGCTAAACCTGGTAGCGTCCAAAGGAGAACTGCTGTGCTCTATTTTACCAAAGGAAAAGGCTAAAGTTATCCGGGACAAATCTGCTACTGCTAAAGAAGATTGGAAAAATTTTATCACCACCCTCCACCAGAAGGAATCTGCATTGGAGGTATTGAACGAGTCACAATGGGGAAAGACAGGATCTAAATTTCCTCTTTGCTTTTTTGTTTTAAACAGCACAGTTTAGATTTTGTATATAGCTGTGACTGTTCGTGAAGTAGCAGAACTAACAAATAGCTGTTTTCAAGAAGATTTATTCTTCCATTTATATTTTACTTTTGCTTACTTATATCCTTATGACTGATTCCACTTAAAGTGGGATGTTTCCTGCAGAAGGGTGTTCAGAGTAACTGTAGCAAAGACAGTGATTGCTCAAATTCATTAATATGAGTCTCATCAGATGTACTGGACTACTAAAACACATTTTCTTTTTAAACGACTGTTTTAGCACAGATTTCTGACACTGTTGCTGATTGAATGGTCTCAGTACATGTGGGTAAATGTTGTCCTGACATTGCAAACTGGTGAAAAGTAATGATTTACCTGAGCACCTTTTAAAATAAACCCCAGTGCCTTTCTCTATTCAGAACTCACAATCAACCAGCAAAGAAGGTGGATATCTTAAAAACTTCATCTCTTTTAAGGTCAAAAGGCCTTAGCTGCAATTCCCTACACAGCACAGGAGAGTTAAAGTTCCTAGGCATTCTCGTTTCAAACCCAGTGCTGTGTAGCCAGCTGAGAAGAAGTTTAAATACATTTAATGCATCATGTAGGAAAGCCTTTCAAAAAAAATTCGCAGGTAGCTAAGATTTACCTTTCTTCATCTTAGGGTTGCCATGGAAAGAGGATGTTCTTAGAGGTTAATCTTTTAAAACCAAGCATTTTTCAGTCTTATAGGCTTAGTTTTTCATTCTGATGTTTAATTTCAGTGATAAGGCTAATAGCTATAAAGAAAACTAAATCAGCCTGGGGGGAAAAAAAACCCATAAAAATAACTAGGGCACAGGAACTATGCTGCTCAGGTTTGTATTCCAATTATTAATTGGAAAATAATTTTGATTTATTTCATATGTTATTTTTTTTTTTTTTTTTTTTCAATTTTGCAGAATAAGCCTACAAGAAAAATAAGCAGGCACTGAAGGAATGTCTATATATGCTTTTATGCACATATTTTTATAAATAAAATTTTACACTGAAAAAGAATATGGTCAGAAATGATCCCCAGTATTGGGTTGAATTTAGTCATACATCACCTAGGAATGGTGGCAGCCCGTTTAAGGAGGGGTCAGTGTGAATGCCTGCTGTCATACGTTAGGTAACTCGTATCCCAAAGTAGCCTTTCTTCAGACTACCTTAGTTGTGTGAGACATACATTGACTCAAAGCTCCTAAGATCTGTAAACCTTTCAGTCTGGAGGAAATTTGCTTCAGCCTCCCCTCAACTGTGTAGACATGTCCTCTATTTTGTCTGTTAAAGAGGTGATCTCTGAGACTTCTTTCAGCGCCTGTGGGATGGGAAGGAACAGAGCTGATATAATTTATTTATAGATTTGTGTAATATTTGTCTGCAATTGATTATCCTTTTTGTGGGCTTCATCTGTGTGTTGTGCATGATGGTTATATCCGATGCAGTGGGACTGTTGATAGAAATGTTCGTGTCTTCCCAGAACTTAAAAATCCAGATGAAGGACTTTGAAGCAACTGCAGAGCCTCTGCAGGAGTGGCTGACCACAACTGAGAAGGTGGTACAAGGGAGCAGCAGTCGGCTCCATGATCTTCCTTCCAAGAGGAGAGAACAGCAAAAGTTGCAGGTAACTTCTTATAAGTCTTTTTTAACACTACCAGACTTTTCTGTCCCATTCTCCTGGTCTCATTGATTCCTTACAAAAGCTTGATCATTCTAGCATCCTGACCTCTAAATAAGATGAGAACTGATTCCAAGGGTTGCTGTCGGTGATCCTGTTCCATCAGGTTTTACATCTGCACATTTCTTACGACATGCTGCTTCATTGCCGTAGCTGTGTGGTGTGCCTTTCTCAGTAAGCTCGCCATATGTCGCTTCCCTTTTTCATGGTGCCTTCATGCTTCTCTATTTCCTGCTTTCTTGCACCCACTCTTAATATTAACGTGCTTGTGCTTTACAGTCTGTCCTTGAGGAAATAAGCTGCCACGAGCATCAGCTCAACAGGCTAAAAGAGAAAGCTCAGCAGCTGTGGGAAGAGCAAGCTGTCAGCAAAAGCTTTATGCGCAGAGTGTCTCAGTTGTCTTCTCAGTATCTTACCCTAAGCAATCTGACAAAGGTAATGCACCCAGTGTATGAGCTTTTAAGCAATTCATTTGATGTATGTGGGTAAAAAGACTGAAATGTGAAACGCTGCAGTTGTCTTGCTTGTCTGCTCTGTGGTATGTCTGAGCTATCTTGTCTTTTGCGCTGGTTTTATAGAGTGGGAAGTAAGGACCTGGATAATACCATGCACTGTAAACAGAATAGAATAATGATTTTAATTTTTTTTAAAAAAATGTAATTTGATTAAAAAGTTTTATTTTGATTATTTCAAGCATTGAAGACGTTTTATTTTTTTAAGAAGTGACACCTGAAAGAACTACTTTTCAAAACTTGGAAGTTATTTTTTTTTTAGAGAATATAGACTATGGAAAAGTTATTACTTCATTGTATCCTATAATGATGATTAATTATTTGCATTGTAAGCATCTTCATCTAAAACTAATAGATTGGTCTTCTAAAAAAATTGTCTCTCAGGCTGCTTTTGAATGTTCAAGGGGAGGCCAGATTTTAAAGCATCACATTAGGAACTGAGAATTTAACCTAACTCTTTTTTGCTGAGTGGTGCTTGACACACTTTACCATTTAATAGTTCTGCTTGCTACCTCTTATCTGTGTGAACAGGTAAGAAGGTCTTTGTATTAGGACTGTTTCACAAAGTTCGTGTCATGAAGGAGGCTTGATACTGAATTAGGCTTATAGTTACTAGTGTAATGAGAATAATTAAGGATATAGGAAGTGTGTTACAGGATAACAATTCAATTCAGAAAGTATTTATGTTTGGGCAATTGCTAGTCTGTTAGTTTCTACTTTTTCTGTGGATGTAAAGATTATAAAGCGTATCTAGAGCTCTGTGACTTCCTGAAAATGGTTGTATACATGGCCGTAACAAATTTTCATGGCTGCAGAACGAGAAAGGGAAAGAGTTACCAACATTAGTTTATGTGGACTGAACTTGTAAGTGCCAGGATTAGAAGAAGGAGTCCAAGGTAGAGGATACATGATCCAGCCTGTAAGAGGAATCCTGAAATTTTTTGGTAGCCATGAATGCTTGAGAAGGGTCACTGAGTAGCTTCCTAAGCCTGTTTCACTGGTTTGACTTTAGTTCTCTGTCACTGTGTGAAATACATTCTGCTTTGTGTTCCTGCTCACACCAGGCCTTCTAGCAATGTAACTTGAGCGTTTGTTCTTGATTTGTACGAGTGCTAGTCATTTTTCAAAAGAATGGTTATACCAATGGGAGAAGCGAGTCTGTCTTTTCCAGGTATCAACAAAGCAACGTTGCTGCGATAGCATAACAAGCTTAAATCTGTCTTGTGCACTGACGGCCTTCACAGGTTACCTTCAGTTGCATCACTGGAACGGAGTTTAGGTGTGATACCAGATCTTAAAGGTCTTTTCCAACCAAAATGATTCTATGCTTAAGAAAAAGTGAAACCAGAAAACTCTCACCTGTTTTGGAAGAGAGGAGACAATTAGATGAAGGTTTGCATTTAGAAAACAAAATAAAAAGCATTTCTGAAATTTTCATTTGTATATTCTGTTTGGACAACTCATTTGTATGTGCGTGCATGCAAAATTCATTCCATGCTCAAGTAAGCGTACTTGTAATTCAGTGTATGAAGAGGATTTCTGAGTACAGTGATGAAACTCACTCTAAAGTCTGTAAGTCAGTCTGGGGAATAAGGAATCCTTTGAATAGCTGCTGGTACTAATTGCTGTATGAATTGCAGGAGAAAGTTTCCAGAATGGATAGGGTCGTAGCTGAGCACCAGCAGTTCTCACACAGTGTCAAGGACCTCCAGGACTGGGTGGCTGATGCAGTTCACATGCTGGATTCCTACTGTCATCCCACTGCAGACAAGAGTGTTCTGGACAGTCGGATGTTAAAGCTAGAGGTATGGAAACAAGACTCCAAAACCTGCTCTTTTTAGATCTGTAAGAAAAATGTAAATTTAGGATACTTTATGCTAGTTGTTGCGTAATAGTGTAACAATTCAGACACTGTTTTGCAATTTATATTATTTATATATTTATATAAAAATATTTATATAGAGAGAGAGGAAAGAGCTCAATATTAGAAGTTTTCTCTAAGAAGGATATAGAGAGCTTTATGACATGGAAAACAATATATGCAAATTCATTAAAAAAATCAAAAGATGTATGGCTGCTGAAGGTTAAACGGAAGAAGTAGGATATTAACTTCTGTTAGTTTAATATATTATTTCCCAGATCTTACAAGTGATACGGATGATTCAGAACAGCTTTTGCTATAGTTGTTTGCTTTAAAAATGGTGAGTACAGGTAAGAGAATAGCAGCTGTTTATATCACTGCACAAAAGGTGTTGAAGAGCAATACTCAGAAAACAATACTTTTCATATTACTGAAGTCTCAGATTTTGAGCTGTGGCCAAATATAGACAAGTCCTCAAAATTACAAGGACACATCAAAAAGCAAGAGATTATACCAAAAGACTAAAATTATGTTTTGCCTTTTGCTTGTTGAGTCTTTCAGGTTCATGCTTTGAGGCTTTTTGTGACTTTGCATAGTGTTAGAAGCTGTTAGTTTGCAGCTGCACAGCTCCAGGAGCTGAAGTCTCTAAGCTGATGTTGCTGATAGTGTACTGAGTTTGTATGTTGGTACCTTTGCATTGCAAATAGATTCTAGAGTTGTAGAACTGTATTTCAGCCATGTAGAAGAGCTTTGTTATCCCATCTTGTTTTTTCTATGAATGAGTCATCCTTTTTTCCATCTAAATGACATTCCCTTTGGAATGTCAGTTTTTCCACACAACAGGAACATCTCTGATATGCTCTAAGTACCTGCATAGATTCCATGGAAAATTCCCTGTCAACTAAGATATGTTTGGTTTTTTTTTTTTACTGCCCTAAACCTACTCTTTGAAAGTCACTTTTTCCTTGTGAATCCCAGCTGTGAACCCCACTGTCCCTCTTCCAATTGACTGTACAAGCTGCTATAAATTTGATGAACTCATTTTCCAGTAAAGACGTTTAGTATATTTTTGCCCAGTTAATGATACAAGTGAAATAATATCTACTTACTCTGTAGGGACTGCTAGCAGTGAAACAAGAAAAAGAAATCCAAATGAAAATGGTTCTGACAAGAGGAGAATCTGTTCTGCAAAATACTTCTCTGGAGGGAGTGCCAGTGATTGAACGGCAGTTGCAAACCCTGAAGGACAGCTGGGCTTCTCTTCTGTCTGCCTGTATCCAGTGCAAGAGGTAAAAAGGAAATGAGGTGCAGAGTGATGCTTGGCAATAAAGCACTGTCAAAATTTTTGAAAAGTTGATTCCCAGAGTTTCATAATTAGAAGGGTCAAATTCATATAAAATGACTGCATGTGCCTAACATTGCAGATCTAGAGACTGTGACATAATCATTTGAAGTAGAAAAGGGGGAGGAAACTAAGGGAGAGATCTAAGCTAACACTTGCTAACACTTACTGTCAATATAATATAAAAAGTGGATTCCATCTTTGTGATCTTGTCGTAAATTTTACTTTGAGTTGCACCTGATGCCTTGAATTATTCTCAGAAATGAGAAGATCTTGTCACAGACATCAATGGTTGCTCTGTCAAGTTCCTGTCTGGTTTTTCACTTGCTAGCATTTCACAGAAGGTACTGTAGTTACAGTGGCCAACAGTGATGCTCAGAGTGATAGAATAAAGAAATACGGGGGGGGGGGGGGGAATGCAGCCGCCTTTGGAGCATCACTAGTTGCAAATATTTCAATTTAAAACAACAAAGGTAATTAAACATTAGAATGCAGCAACTTAGAATGTATGCAAAGGACAGAAAAAATATGAATAATCTAGATCTTATGCTTTCAGTTGTTTCATTTACTAAAGCTAGAAGCTGTCAGCTAGCTACATAACTTACAGACCTCCATAATATTCCACATTTAGAAAACTTAATTTCTCTTGATCAGCCAAACAGTGCTACTAGGTAAAACCAGTAGGGTTTTAACAGCTCTGTCTCAGACTACTCTACCTTGTGATATATTTTTCTTTTAAATATAGTTTAGAATAACTGTATATGACTATATCTCACTGCTTAAATAGCACGAGAACCTCCACTATCACAACAAATATGTATTTTTAAATTGCAGTCAACTGGAAGGAGCTCTCTCCAAATGGACAAGTTACCAGGATGATGTTCGTCAGTTTTCCAGCTGGATGGATAAAGTAGAAGCAAGTATGAATGCTTCTCAAAGGCAGTATGCTGAACTGAGGGAAAAAACAGCTGCCCTCAGCAAAGCAAAGGTGTGTTCGCTTTACAACAAGCCAACAGCAAGCCCGTATCACCTTATAAGTAACAACGAAGGCTAAATTACTGCAAGATTAATACGTGGTCTTGTTATAATGTTTTCATAAATGTGTTCTTTTTCTGTTTTGCAGCTACTCAGTGAAGAGGTGTTGAGTCACAGTAGCCTGTTGGAGACTATTGAAGTGAAAGGAAGTGGGATGGCTGAGCATTATGTCACTCAGCTTGAACTCCAGGACCTTCAGGAGCGGTATAAGTTCCTCAAAGACAGAACGAGGGTACAGTTTTTCTTGATAGCACTCCCTCTACATCATTTGTTGGCAACAACAAAAAAGAGAAAGTCTTTTCACTGATAGTTTATTTTACTGTTAAATAAGGAGTAAAAGTGTGGGGACAGGTGTAACTCAATGTAACTGAAAGTTATTAGGGTGATTTATCAATCTGTCTTCCCATACCACTGAACTTCGGCTCTTTTCAGAAAGGTTCTAAGAATCTGAATCTGAAAAAACTATCAGGTGAATAGGTGAGGAATTCCATATCAAAAGTCTCATTAACTTCAGTGCAGATATGATATTACCCATTATGACTGAAAAGTTGGGAGTATTTATGAATTTGTGATTCACATAAAAGTATGTATTGCAATAAACGCAACCAGTTAGGCAGGCAAGTCACAAATGGTTGACAACTACAGAAGCTTGTAATTGAACACAAAACTTAACAGCAAGTCAACTGACTCTAATGTCAAAAGACCCAGCATGATAAGTACTGCTTCTACTGATAAGTGTTAATATTGTAGATCTGGAAAAAGATTAGGGCATAGACAGATAAAGATCAAGATGGGGTTTAATTAAGATAGAATGTAAAGAAGAAACAATAAAAGACCTGGTGATACATTTAAAGCTAAATTATTATCTCCAGTTAACCCAAATTCTTCCATGGTAATTAAATAACACCTAGCGTACGCTCAGACAGGCAACTTCATGACAGCAGTGTATTGAATTTTGTTGTCTCAGTGATGTCTTTGTCCTGTGGAAAGGGCCAAAATTCAGTGTTTCAAACATGAGTGATTCACCATTTTGTGGTACTGTCTTCCATAACTGCAAAGAATACAATGCACAGTCTTTCTTTGGACCTTCTGTGAATAGACTCACTCCGGTTTGCCAGAGAGATGAGTAAGTCCTGGGAAGTGCTAGCAAATACCAAGTATTCTTGTTAGCATGGGGATCCTCTACCTTTTTCTCTTGCACAAAGATATACAGACTGTCTGTATTTGGTCAGCTTGAGCAAGAACATGGGAATGATGAGAAATGGATAGTATTTATCAGAGGCAAGAATAGTGTACGTCTTTCCCCATGTAGCAAGAAACATCCCTTCTTTTTCTTCCCACCTAATACCCCGGATGACTTTGGTCTTTCCCAATCCCAACTGTGGTGATGATGTTAAGTGTCAACAGTGCATTCAACCTTTAGAAAGAAATTTAAAGTTCAAAGCTAATAGCTGGGAAGTAAGGAATGGTCAAATCCTTTAATAATCCTTTGGCCAGGTGGAAACCTGACACGCTTCCCCAAGGGTTTATAGTCCAAGCCTGAGCAGGCCAAGCCCTGTAATCCCGTGCAGCCACTGTGAAGAGGCAAGAGAACAGTCTCTCTTTCCCTCTTACCACTACTGGGTATGGACAGGCCTTGTAAAAGATGGATAACACTCACTCCCCTTTTCTTCCTTCCTCCCACTACACAGACCTGTTAGAAATAGGTAGAGGAGACAGTAGGTTCATGGCTACTGTTTATGAAAGTGTTTTTCTTCTTATGTAGCCTGCCTTGCCTCCATTCGATCTCAGTTCCCTGTTCCCATCATTTCTTAGAGGATGTGAATTACTTGTAGTATATTTTTCTTGTGCTTAGAAAGACGAGTCTTATACTAACAGATGATGCCTTTCCTGCTGTACTCCAGATATGGTAATATTTTATTGCTGGGTTGTGAAACTACTGTAACTTGCTCACCCACATACAAAGCAGACTTGCAGTCGGTTTCTCACTGTGCTCTGTAGGAACTGCCTGCAGAGGGCTTGGGTACTCTTCAGATGTAAAGATACTAGGTAGTCTTAATAGAAGATTAAGATTTTGCCATTGGCAAAAAAAAAAAAAAATATGCAAAGAAAAAATAAGCCATTTCTAGTCTCATACTCATTAATTACTTTAGTAAAGTTAATTTAAATTGGTATTAAAATTAAGAAGGTCTTCCGTTACTAGACACTAAGGTGTTACTTAAAAAGGATTCCAGATCAAAACTTTGTATCCCAGAAGTCACAAACTTACATGAACAGTCTTTTAGGATATGTATCTGTATCCTCACATTTGCCCTCTTTTCCTGTAATTGGTTAAATCATCCTGAGAATCCAAGTAACCGTTGAATTCTAGGAAAGTTCAGCATCAGATACAAAATTTTCCCCGTGATGAAAGTCCAGGTTTTTAATTTTCTTGGTTTGATAATACAGTAAGATGTATATACATATATGTATATATTTTAACAAACAGGAGGCAGTAACAAAAGCTGAAGGACTGCTTAACTTACATCAAGAGTACCAAAGAAATCTGAAGGCTTTTGAAGTGTGGCTGGAGAAGGAACAGGAACAACTTGATTGTTTATCACATCTTGATGGTGATGCCCAGAAACAGGAGGCAACACTCCGAGACTTACAGGTACATAATGTATGACATCCTAAGTGAAAAAAAAAAAAAAAAAAAAAAAATCTTACTTTTGAAATAACAGAATAATATTAATTACCAGACATCTCTTATTTTCATCTTAAGAACAGCTTGGAATCGCATTATATGTAAGTACTTTGCCACTCAGGAGTAGTTCCAGTAGTGTCAGTGGAAATTATTGTCACTTATTTCCAGAAAAAAGTGTCAGGACTTGAACAAAATCTCCAGGCATACTAATACTTTCTTGCAAGTATTGAATTTGTTCTAGATGTTTACCTATCTCTTCCTTTCCCTATGTTTCATAGAATATCAAAAGTATTGTTTTCATTGGGTTTTCATCTTTTATTGCTTATGGTTGCAGATCCATCTACTTTCAGGCAGTTCCAGTCATGTAAACTAGCTCCCATGGGAAGGTTGAACCTCTAGTACTTCAGTAATTTCTAAGTTGTGATCTTAAGCTGACCTAAAATACTCTCATAATTGTTGTTGAATTAGCAAAAGGTCTGTATTTGAGTTATGAAATATTTATTACTTAATTCAGGATATTTAGAAGGTCTTTGTATGATCAGGGACTCTGCATATATGTCTTGTTATTACAGGTTACTTTACAAAATCTGAATCCATTTTGAAAATCTGAATATATACTCAAATATAATCTAAGACAACACACCGCGGTATTTTGTTAAGGTAATTTCCTGGTTCTGTGTCAACCATAGATAACTAAAGGTAATATCTAGATATTGTGAGGTAACTGCTTTTGTCTTAAGTAGAATCAGGGCTTTGTTTGCCACATGTGAATGAAAGCCGTTAATGTAGGGTATGTATCCTGGGCTGCCTTCACAGGAGCTGCAGGTGCACTGTGCAGAAGGACAAGCATTACTGAATGCTGCTGTCCATGCCAGAGAGGAGGTGATTCCCTGGGGTATTCCCCAAATAGAAGACCGAGCCCTGGAATCCTTGCGGCAGGATTGGCAAGTTTATCAGCACAGGCTTTCTGAAGCAAGAAGCCAATTAAATGCCACTGTGAGCAGACTGAGATTGATGGAGAAAAAATTTCAGAAGGTTAATGACTGGCTAACAGACCTGGAGGAGAAAGTTGCTATCAGGACTGGGAGGCAGTCTGGTAGAGCAACAAAGGAGATGCAGCTTCAACAAATGAAGGTAAAGAATGTAGTTAAGGCATTCCTTAAACAAAATATCATGTGAGGTTTCCACATCAGTTCCTGGTTGCACTGTGAAAATGACAGGAATTTATTGCACTTATATTGAGTTACGGATCCAAGAAAGTTTCATGTCTTCTGGGTCCAGGTTCCTCGCATTTAATGGGTAGAGGTGTGGCTCTACCAATACTGAAATCTCATGGGGAAATGTGGAATTCATATGCTCTGTGGTATGGGAAGGCATAACCAAGGACAGAGGTTGGTCCTGGAAAGTGTTAATGTGGTAACAAGAGTAAAATGTGACCGACTGTACATGTAGTCTATGCTGTGTTGATGTAATGATTTCCTTTAGTCACTGCAAGGAGGAGACATAGTTCTGAATAAGCACATAAACACAGGAAGCAGATTTGAAGAGATTCAAGGTTATGCTATATAGTCACCTTTAAAACTTTGGGCAAATTCTATAGGAAGTCCAGGTTGCATTTCTATTCTTATCTGGGGGGGAAGTATTGAATCTATTGTAATGAAATGCTGTCCATATGGTATGATAAAACTTTTAGCATATTCATGACATTAAACTTCATCAGATTCTGTTTTGTTTTCCTATTATAAATCCTTGTTTACAACCATGTATTTTTTTATTATTATTTTCAATGATTTCCTGACTTAGTTATGAATTCCTGTTGTGTTTAAGATATTTGAATCAGTCATATAAGCTAGATAATGTCTTTGTCATAGAAGTGGCATGAAGAAGTTACAGTCTACAAAGATGATGTGGAGGAAGTTGGGGTATTGGCTCAGCAAATACTAGAGGGAAGTCTCACTGCAAGTAGAATGGGAAGCCAGGCTACGCAACTTACATCTCGCTACCAAACTCTTCTTCTTCATATCTTGGTAAGTAATGAAAATTAATTAATTGTACCACCATAAATTGTCAGTTAAGAAGCAAATATAAACAGACTTTGTTAATTAGACTTTATCAGAGTTTATCATTATCGTAGACTCAATAATATAATAGTCACGTATATATATATACACACACACATACATGTAGATTTCATTGGACTAAATGTATTAGAGAACCGTAACTGGGATAATGCATTTCCAAAAATATACATTAATTATCAGATGTTGTTACTACCTTTTTTGGAGTTGCAGGAGAAAAATTCAGAATTCAGTATGTTTGAATACTAAATGACCTCTAGATAAATGTTTTCATGTTACTACTGAAACACAGAGTTACAGGGGAAATTTGAGTTGATAAGGTACAATCTTCAGGTTACTTTAAGTAGTAAGTGTGTCATAGTGCCATAATCACCAGTCACAATTCAATTTCCCAAATACAAGTACCTTTTCAATATTTAGTATTAATTCAGTTTTAACACTAGTGATTGCTGTATGTATGCTCTGACAAGACCCCAGTGAGAACTATCCACTAGATATGAAAGTATTAAAAACCTACGTGTTTAATCTTAGTATATCAGGTTTTATTAATCAATAGCAATTTATTGTTGTCTTTAGAGAATAGCAAAGATAAACTTCTGGGTCATTCTTGTTTCCTCCCCCTACCCTCCATATTTGTTTGAAGGAGCAAATAAAGTTTCTGGAAGAAGAAATACGCTGCATGGAGGAGTCTGAACTGGCTTTTAGTGCTTACACAAATTGGTACGGAGCTACTAACAAAAACTTCAGAAATGTGATCACCAAGTTTGATGTGGTTGATAAAACAGCAATGGAGAAAAAAGTGCAGAAACTAGAGGTACAGCTTTCTTGAATGCAATTTTTGTTTCTTTTCACCACAGGGAGGCTATATTTTAACAAGTATCTTAACAGCTGCTCAAAATTCTGACTTTGCCTTGCCCAGAGAAGCTAATAGGATAAAGGCCACCCAGTATAAAACTTTCTGTTCTCATGTCATATATACATTAGATCACAATTTGGTTGTTGAAGTTATGAATAATCCTAAATAATATAATCCTATCTTTATGTAAGACATGTTTGTATGTGTTTTGTTTTAGTTTAAAACTTCAAATAAATTCCCCTCGCAAGGCATCCTGTCACGTATATTTTATACCAGTATGCACTGTGGCAAGAAGTGCTTCCTATTTCTTCTCATTTAAACAAATCAGTAGTAAATCTCACATTTCATCTCAGAGTTGTAGATGAATTTCTCATACGTTCTGCAGCTTAAATATATTACACTAAAGGAAAACTTTGATCTGTTCCAAAATCTGGAGTATGAATCCTCTTGTGATAGCCCTCACTTTCTCTGTTTATCTTCACAAGCCCAGTGCAGAAGTATTTGCTTTTTCTGCTTCCTTCTAGTTTACCACACTTTAACTCCAGGCAATTTTGTAATGCAGTCTATTCAATTTCCCTAGCAATTCCTTCTGTATCTTTAGTGAAATTAAAAAAAAAAAAAAATCATTAGCCTTTCACTGGCAGTAGAACTACATTGAATAGATAAAAAAAGGGAAGTGCTTGCATACATTTTTCTGTTAACCAACACCTCTTTCACAGCTGCTATTGAGTGATATGGACATAGGGCACAGTTTACTGAAATCCGCCCGTGAGAAGGGGGAGCGAGCTGTGAAGTACATGGAAGAAAATGAAGTTGACCAGCTAAGAAAAGAAATTGGAGATCATGTGGAAGAGCTTGAAGAGCTGGCTGGCTCTATCAGGAAAGAACACATGACTTCAGAGAAGTGCCTTCAGCTGGCAAAGGAGTTCTCAGACAAGTACAAGGCACAGACTCAGTGGGTTATGGAGTACCAAGCCATGTTACACTCTCCTGTGGAGCCAAAGAGTGAACTTTATGAGAAGAAGGCCCAGTTGTCCAAATACAAGGTAAAAAAGGGTTTATCATTGTACTGTCAAATCAATTTTGACCTGGTAACTTTCAATACATCCTCTGATCCAAGTGTCCATTCAAGTTTCCTCAACAGATGTATGAGATGTCTGATCTGGATGTCCAAATCAGCATCAAAGAGAAACCATACATGACAGCTGCATCTACAAAATAGAGTGAGCACCTGCATTTCAAGTGCTGATGTCCTAATAAGGCTCCTGCACCTTAAAATTTCCTGTTAATGGAATAAAATTCTTGTATGGGTACACATATGCATAATTTCATTGATATCAACAGCTGACAGCTGTTTAAGCAAGGATAAAAATCGGTTGGTCTTTCTTCACTGCAGACATTGCTTCTGTTTACATTGGCTTAATAAGCTTTCTGGTTAAAGCTGGATGTCCCAGCTCAACTGGCATCTAAGGCAGTCAGCTGCAATAGGCTTCTCTGTTTTTAGTTAGGATTTAAATTAAGGTTTGTTTTGGGTTTTTTTCCAGTCATAAAAATGAGTAGAAAAAATTGACCACAAACCCCATTGCTTCTCCTAATGATGTTTTTGTAAAATATTCCAGGATTACAGGTGTTTCATAAGATGTGTACTGGGGCTGGTTGGGATGGAGCTAACTCTCCTCATAGTAGCCCACACAGTGCTGTGCTTTACATTTGTAGCTCAAGAGCGTTGCTAACAAACCAGTGTTTTGGCTATTGCTGAGCAGTACCTGTACAGCATCAAGGCTTTCTCTCTGAAAGTGCCCGCTGCCCCTCGCCAGCTTTGATACTGAGAGTCATATGTTATAGCTATGTGTTTGCTTTTTACACATTGAGGGAGCTGGTACCTCACTGTCATTTGATGGATGGTGGGCATATGCCATGCTGTCAGAGCCAGTGGCACAATGACATGAGATCAGATTGCCTGCACTTGAGAGCACAGTGTTACATGCTCGTCTGCATACTGTCTCATTAAGGGGATGGCTTTGGTGGTACTTTCCTACCTATTTGCAGAATTTGTTCATCTGAACCAGTTTTATCCCTAACGCTTGCCCCTTCACAGATATTAACTCCCTTCACCAACTCCAGGTTATTAGCTGTACTATTAGCCACTCACAAAAGGAGCAATTGCTTTTAGATGCCTGCACAGCTGTTACCTCAAGGCACGGCTGAGAAATAGTCTTGTACTGGTAGCAAAGCTCTTCTCATCTGGAAAACATGATACATGCTATGATAGATGGCTGTGCTTCAGATCAAAGGAAAGTTAGCGAAATAGATCTTCACTGTTCAATAGATTATTTTGATTCTTGCTTGCATTGTAGTCTATACAGCAGACTGTCCTGTCCCATGAGCCTTCAATAAAATCAGTGATTGAAAAGGGAGAAGCTCTATTTGATCTGGTGAATGATGTGAGTCTAAAGAACAATGTTCAAGACCTTCAGAGCAGTTACCAGGAACTCTGCAGCACAACAAAGGTAAACAGTCAGGAAGAGAACTCTTAGTTGTTTCAGTTTACTATATTTTTTACCCTCTTTAAGAAGCCGACTGTTTTCATGCTTCATGTTGTTATGTCATAGCCTGGGCACAGAGCCAGTTAAATTTAATTACTTTTTGGTTGTGGGGTAGATTGTTTTGTTGGGTTCTTGTGTGTGGTTTTTTTTTGCGTTTTTTTTTTTGCGTTTTTTTTTTGGGGGGGGAATGGGGGCAAGAGATTCTTGATTATGGAAAGAA
>JAVJGJ010000059.1:46325619-46345603 GCA_035590215.1 Microhierax caerulescens | reverse complement strand
GGTTTTTTTTTTTTGCGTTTTTTTTTGGGGGGGGGCAGGGGGGACAGAGATTCTTGATTATGGAAAGAACTTCTACCTAAATAAATCTAACAAGAGTAGCTGAAATAAATTTTGAGCGTGACAGATGAAGTCCTTGTAGCATTAAGGGGAAATATATCAGTGACTAGTTTGTACTATTGCTACTATTTCTAATTACTTTGAATAGATTTTTAAATACTTTATTTCACGAAGGGATAGATGGGGTACCATTATGTTATACCATTTTGTCCTTTGTTTCTGCTAGATCTCACACAAACCCTGTTTAATCTAGTTTAGTGTTGAATGGAAGACATTGGAGATGAACTGCAAGATGAATATAAATTCAGCAAGGATGTTATTAATATTGATTCATTAGTCCATATGTATGTAGTACTTTGAAAGATCTAATACTTCCAAGTACACCCTAAAGTATGATTATACCTAAAGCTCTTAATAGGTTACACTCCTAACAAGGATAAGCTCTGCAAACCATATTAGTACTTATGTTTGACCAAAGTACGTTTAATTGCCAATCCGTCCACCAATAGCAGATGATCTTATTTTTTTCACAGTTGTTTTTTAATTTACAGACATTCCTCTGGTCTATACCACAAAACTGGTGTCTGTTGCATTAGATGTAATGTTGATGACTTAAATGTAGAGAAGCATATGAAAAATCTTTAAAAGAATAAATAGATTTTAACTCAGTGTGCACATCCTTTATTTGCCTACCACAGTCCCAGGCAATATGTATGTGCAAAGGCTGTAAGCAGCAGGCACCCAACCATAACATTTGGTAGGTCATGTGCAGTCTCTCAGAGAGATAATAACTGTTTCTAAGTGAATGCAATTTCAAATTGATGTGTTCCTTTTCTTGAAGTAAGGAGATCCTCAGTGTTTGCCTCTGTCTTTAAAGTGTGGTATTTCATCTGGAGTGAAAATACTGCCCAGTAGCGGAGAGTTTATTCATAGAAGTGATCCCTTTGATGTCCTCCTTAACAGTCTAATCATGTGAGAACCTCTCACAGGAATATAAATTTAGAAGATATGTTTACTTATGTTTTCAAGCTCTTGGTATTTTTTTTTTTTTTGTTTAAGGTCTCTTTGTATTCTTATGATTACCTGAATATTTAATTTTGATTATTGTGGACCTGCAGGCATACGTTGAAACCTTAGAGGTGAGAGTGAAAGAACATGAGGATTACAATAGTGATTTGCAAGAAGGGGAGAAATGGTTGTTACATATGTCCAGCAGGCTGGTCAGCCCTGACCTTATGGAGAGTAACAGTCTTGAAATAATCACTCAGCAACTAGCTAACCACAAGGTGAGTTTCTGTTGGGTAAACTTCCTTTGTCTGGTAAACCAGAATTTTTCTTCTTTTCTGTCTCTAGAGCTCTAGTTATTTTTCATTCACCTGTTTTATTCCTCTTACTGCTGTGTAAATAAGCATTGGTGTCATTAATGCAGTTAATAAATCTACCTTGTTGTTAGCACTATTTCTTGGATGAGACTGCATCTGCTGCACAAGAGCTTTGTTGTACACTGTCAGAATTTTGCTGAGATGTTCCAGGACATAAACCACAAAAAGCAGCTTAGGGTCATTTTACTCCTATGGCATTTTTTGCTCTGGTACTTTTAAGTATAAATAAATAAAAATAATTTCAAATATTTGTTTCCCCTCTATTAGGTTGTAAGATTTCCTCCATTGCTTTTATTTAAGGTATGGTTGTGGTTGCTATGAATGGTGATCATTCACTACACCAATAGCTGATGGTTTCTAGGAGATAAAAGAAAGTAAAATTCAACCCTCCCTACTAGTCACTGAAACTGAGATTCCAAGGGCAAATATTGAACTCTTAACTCATTGTGACTAGTGTGTTATTCTTTAAGTAACCACCTTAGATAAAAATTTGGCACCATCAAGGTCAGAGGAAAGTACTGTCTGCAGTGAAAGAGCTTATGGAAAAAGATATACAACATCAGATTTAGTCATTACTAGACACAAAAGAAGTTGGTGCCCTGGAGAGTGTGCAACAAAGGAAGGTTAAGGGTAGCTTTGGGGCATGAGCATATAATATTTACACATTATGACAGTGCTACTGATGTTTCTGTGGGATGCCTATGTACAGACTTTTGACAGTGATTTTACAACGAACATAAACTCTGATAGCTTGACTATAACAATAATAACAATACACATTGCCTGAAAACTTTTTTACAAATCTGAAGACAAAGAGCGTTTAAGGGAGGGGGAAAAAACCCCAGCTCATTTAAAAAGCTGTAATGCAGAACAAGTTTTAAGTTCAAAATATTTCTGCAAAAGTATTTTATCTGTTTCTTAGGCTATTATGGAAGAAATTGCAGGATTTGAAGACCGTTTGAACAACCTCCAGAGTAAAGGCGATTACTTGATCAATCAATGCACAGAACATCTTCAAGCAAAATTTAAGCAAAACATACAAAGTCATCTTCAGGGGACAAAGGACAGCTATTCTGCCATATGTAGCACAGCCCAAAGAGTAAGGCTTGATTCAGAAATGTTTTTATGCCATGTAGGAATAACACATGTTATCATTTCTGGAAGTACTAGTTTCTTTTAGTGGTGTAAAACTCTTTCTACTGTTTCTATTTAAATCGAGCCTACAGGTTACTACAGATCACTTCATCATTAGGGTGCTAGAGTTCAATTCCTTGTGACCCGAATGTTACAATGTTGTTTGCAGTCAGCAAAACTAGCTGCCTATCAGTTTTTACTTTAACCTCCACACCCTCACTGCCTTCACGTTACACTAGCTTCCAAGTACCTGCAGCAAAGAAATTAAACTGCTCCTTCTTCAAATACTAGGGAGCAAATCGCACTCAGCGTCAGTAGTTTACATACATACATAATGGGTCTTAACTATGTGCTAGGAAATGCGCTCTCTCTTAGTAAAACCAGAATATACAGTTAAGAAGGGCTAGCTGGGTCATTCTGTTAATCCAATTAGGAGATCAAGCTAGCATAGTCTAAAAAAACCCAACAAAACCAACAACCACCACCAAACAAACTCAAGCAAATAAAACAAAATCCCCAAAAGAGCACATCAAAGTCAGTAAGATTTGTAAAAGTAGGTAAAATCTCTTACTAGATTGATGACAAAATGTTGAACAAGAATACAGAAATAAGAGATAATGCTCTTAGTTTACATTTTTTTTTTTTTCCGGAAGCTGTGTCTTAGATACTATCCCATCTTCTCCACAAATTAGCGAAATTCTCACTGCATCTCACCTAAGGAGCTTTCATCCCTTGGTTCTTTTATGTACAAGGGATAAAATAACTGCAGTCTTAATAATTCTGGCTCACCTGCAGTTTTCAAGGTGGGAGAGTCAATCGTAGTGTTTGAAAATACAGTGACTTTACAAAATGTTTCTTTTAGGTGTACCAGAGTTTGGAACATGAACTCCAGAAGCATGTTAATCATCAAGATACCCTACAACAGTGCCAGACTTGGCTGTCTACGGTGCAGTCAGAGCTAAAGCCAACTACCTGGCCACCTTTCAGTCTGGCAGATGCAGTTAAACAGGTAAAAGTTCAGCACTTGAAAATGCTGTTATCTGTAATGAAGCGAGTTCAGGTAAGAGCTTCATTTTGATAGAATTAGGTATTCTCAGAGGGCTTCATAGCCACATTGTTTATTCCCAGGTCCAAAAGGAATACCTTAAGTGAAAAATAACCATAGATGAAAAATCACGCAGGGCTTTTGCTAGCTCTGCTTAATGCTTAGAAGTGTGTTACCTGAAAAAAGTTGGCTAATTAGATACACCTGCTCAGATACTCCACAGATGTGCTTAGTAGAGAGGTTGTGTGTTTCTGCTTGTCCAATTGCCCATCTGTCTAGTGATGTTCCTATGTGAGACCTGGTTTCATAGTTCCATGGACAGAGTCTGTTATCAGACAATTAAAACAATTTTTTCAGCCTAAAAGCATAGAACTGCCTCTAGCCCACATTAGCCGTTAGGAATGGTTTCTTTTCTTCTTGGTTATTCTTAGTAACAATGTATTTTACATTGGATTTGTACCTTGTTTTTAAATTAAACCGGTATGGTACTAAAAATGCTGGAATTCAGGGCTGTCTCATCCACCACGTGGCTTAATAGAGACCTTGAAATACTACAGATGGCAGCTCTGCGAGGCTGGGGGGTGACAGTGGGGCCAGCAGGGCAGCACATTCCCAGTGACCTGCAGAACTGCAGCACACAGGTGAGGAGAGCAGAGTTCCCCTGGTGTCAGCCACCGTCCGGTGATCACCAGGCAAGTCTGTAGTGACGAGGCCAGCCCCAGGCGGCAGCAGGAGGTCAGGGCAGCAAGGCGAGGCCAGCAGGATCTGCCAGGCACAGATGCACCTGTAGTGTAGCTCAGGTGATGTCCATGGGTGGGTGAGGGCCTGAGCTTACACGCAGCTCTTGAGCAAGGGGGAAGGCTTCTGAGCACCTCTCCGTTGGCCAGGTTCCAGCTGAGCTGAGTCAGGGCTGGCCCCCAGCAGATGAAGGCAAACCCCAAGGAGAGGAGGATAGAGGTTGCGGAGCTCTTTGGCGCACTGAGGGCCTTGCCTATCCCCGAGGATTAGGGTCCTGTTCCAGTGCTAAACTGTTCTCAGTGTGAAAAATAATTTCCCTCATATCTAGGAAGAATTTCCTTGTTGCAGCTTGTCACTTTTCCCTCTAGTCCTTTTTCAACTCACTTTGGCAGAGTTTGGCTCTGTCTTCTCAGTGCTGCCCTGACCTGACCCCTACCATTTTAAGTAATGGCAGACCGCAGTTAGCCTCTCTTTTCCAGGCCGAACAAGCCCAGTTCCTTCAGACCCACCTAAATGCCATATCCTACAGCCCTGTATTCCCCTGGCCCTTTGCTGGACTTGCATCAGGTTGCCAATCTCTTCTATGGGGGAAGAGGGAAACCGGGCCAGATACACCAGGGACCACCTGACAAGCATAAGTACAGGAGAGTAATCGCTTCCAACAGCCTGCTGTCTGCGTTCTTGCTAATACAGTAATTTGGGGTTGCTGCAAAGGCACACTGCTGTTGTGTTCAACTCTCTGCCCTCGAGGACCCACTGCTGGCCCTCTGAGTTAGGGAGGCACTCACGTCTCCTCCCTGGGACTCAAGGAGGTGTGTTATTGCCCTGCTTGTCAACACTAACATCACTGTTTCCTATTGGGATGTGGAAACTCTTCATAGGAAGAGGTGAGCTCCTACAGGCAGTGTCGAGAGCAAGGACCCTCAAAAGCATCATGTTGTCTGATCTTGGCAATCATAGATATTGGGGACATTGGGAGGGTTTCAGAAGGTGTGAGAAAGCTTGTTGTGCTGCTAGGATGGATTCCCCATGAGCTATCAGACACTAGAGAATTTTACAGGTATAGGACCATGACACTGTATTAATCAGATAAAGCCCTACTTCCCATTTGCCTTGGGAAATTAAATCACCTTGTTGAAACTGGATGTACCTACCCAACACTTTATAAATAAATAAATAAGTTAGGTAATGCATATGTCGCTAAGCACTTTTATAATTGGATTATAATCAAGTTTTTAAGAATTACTCTTTTCCATAATTATCATAGAGTAGCCTTACCTAATAAAATAGTGTATCTTTTGGAAATAATAAACTAAAGTAAAAATACTAAAATGCATGACTGTATTAAAATAAGAGGTTACTTCCACAGTCTCAGAGTTTATTTGAGGACTGTTTTCCCTCAGGTAAAACATTTCCGGGCTCTGCAGGAGCAGGCCAATACATACTTGGATCTTCTGTGCTCCATGTGTGATCTGTCAGATGCCACAGTGAAGAGTACAGCAACAGATATTCAACAAACGAAACAAACGGTACAAGATAACCACAACAACCCACTTTTAATCGTATTTAGAGCTTTAACTGCCTTTATCTGTCCTCTATTAAAAAGGTCATATTGGGTAGTAGTTTAAAGAAATGTCATCTTACTTTCATCTGAAGTATTTCTTTTAGAAATAATTTTCTCTTTCTTTTTCTGCTTTTATTTTTTTTTTTTTAATTAAATCCACACATTGCCATCCTGGTAGTAATGCAAAGACACATGATGAAGTTTGCTAAAGTTACTTAGGCGGTGTTACAAGATGTTGGTCTAAAGCCACACAAATAACATTCTGTGGAAAAAAACCTGATCCAAATTCTTTGTTTTCATAAAACACAATTCAATATATTCTTCTCTGTATTTAATTAAAGCTTAGAAATATTTTACTGTTATTTATTCAATAGTAGACTGAGGTTCTTATTAGGGTATACTAATATGTTAATTATAATAATAATAAAAAAAATATGATGGTTCAATTCATAAATCAGAGTGCATCTATTCCAGCATATGAATTTATAGAAGGGTACTTCAATTTTAAGCTTTAAAGAAGCTTAATGCTTGATTTTAGAATAAAACTATAAACATAAGTTATTTTAAAAGAAACATTATAAGCATTCCTTTTTTATAAGTTGTTATAAACACAAGAAACTCAGTTTTATATACAAACACAACCAAACTTTTGAAACTACTTCTACAAAGGGTAAAAATCTAATACATACAGTAACGGTATTCCATACCAGAGAAGCAAATTGTATAAATCCATGTAATCCATAAAAACATGGCAGGCCAAATGCTGAATAGCCATAAAGCATTTCCAACATCAGAGTAAGATTCTCCTTTTATATAAGTAGTGAAACATTTTTGAGAAATCATAGGTGGTACAGTGCTGACATATATTAAGCTCCTTGAGTTACATATATGTTGAGTGTCTAAACCTTAAAGGTGCCCTATTGCTGTATTTGGAGCAAAAGAAGCTCTGTGACTACTGGTTTGAGGTGACTGATGGGCTCAGATCTGGTAAGCATTCTTCTTACTGGCATTTTACAAAAGGCATATAGGCAGAACAACTGGTCTAAGAAAATCAAATGAAAAGTGTTTTGTTTAAGCTTTTATTTGGTCATTATGAAGGCATGTAGGGTGCAGTCCAGCAATATTCTTGGCGTGCAACAGATGAAATCATACAGTTAATTTAAGCTTTAACAGAAGATCAAGCTCATTTTGAAATACACACACTCATAAACAAACTTGCTTCTCTCAAGGGTGAATGATGATATTATTTTTCCCACAGCTTTCCTTTGATAATTTTTTTTTATGAATTTTGAAGCTTAACACTCTTTTTTTTTTTTTTTTTTTTTTTGTGTGTGTATGTGTGTGGGTGATATTAGCCCTTTCAGAATCCAGTGCAGAGATCTGCTTTACTACAGTATTATGCTCAGAGGAAGAATGGTACTCATCTTCCATTCTCCAAAAATAGATGCATTAAAGCATTCCTACTCCTTTTAATTTATTTTCTTCTAGATTGAGCAACAGATAGTGCACTCACAGTACTTGGCCCAAGGCTGGGAAGAGATCAAACAAATGAAGGCTGAACTCTGGATATATTTCCAGGATGCAGATCAACAACTACAGAATTTGAAAAGGAGACGGGCAGAGCTGGAGCTCAACATTGCCCAGAATATGGTACTTCAGGTTAAGGTAAGGAGGAACAGAAAGTAAAGAAGTTGTTGTATTGCATACAATTGCTAATGTGTTCTGAGCAAGAGCAGAGAAGACAGAGGAAAGAGTGTTTCCCTATTGATGCTGCAGGTTGACACAGAAAGCAAAGCAATGTACTTCAATATTTTTCTGGCTTTGTCTTTCTGACAGTAGACAATTTTCAGCCTACTGTTCTGATTTGCCTTTGCTTTTAATAGGCAAGCTGCTGATCACAGTGGACCTAATCTGTGGCTTGTGCTTGCTGCACAATCTACTCAAAATCTATTTAAAAATTAGTTTAGAAAACTACTCAATGTTGCTGGACTCTGAAAACTACTGGAGAATGGGTGTGATAGAAACCTGATTGAATTTGCCCTAGATAATGAGACAAACGCCTTCAGATCTTCATTCATTCATTACAGAAGAGAGAGTTTTTGTGGCCATTCTGCACACATCACAAACATCAGTTAAGTAACAAGAAGAAACAGGAAAACAGATTATTTCTTTAATAAAAGATGAAGTGCTTGGGTTTTGCATTTTTTGTCTATGCTTTGCTTGTATTCTTTTTCTCATATGCCAGAAGTTAGGTGAAAAGTAAAAAGCACTTCCTCTTCATCTCTGTTTTACACAAGTGTTTGAATGGTTACGGCCCTTGAAGATAGCTCAGCACAGTGTGGACTGAAAGCTGTTACAATAGCTATCATCAGAGTCCAGGAAGAAGCAGGAGCCTGTATTTCTTCACTATTTCAGTCAGGAACTTTGTTCAGAGCAGGTTCCTGCCTCTCATGACAGATGTGGCATGATGTGTATGTTTTCCTTGACTTTACACTGTTAACATAGGAAGCCTGGCTCATTTGAAGCAGTGACAAAGAGGAATGAGGCAGACCTGGGCAGCAGCATCTCTCCTCCAGAACCCCTACCAGCCCTCAGTGAAAACATGTCATCCCAGCAAAGTGCAGGAGCTGGGCATGGTTGTTTAGTTACAGTTACTGGAACTAGAATTTAGGAAGAGATACTTATCCTAGAAAGTGTGTAAGTGCTGAAAAATATTTGGCTAGTCTTAGTTGTCAGTATATTGTATATCTTTTTGGGTTCTCTGTGACTACTTATTTGGTAAGGAAAGTGTATGCAGATGGACTCTTTATTTACTGAATTTATTAACTCAAATAGCAATCGTACCTAGATAATCATTGGCTTTTTTTCAATAACGACAGTGATAATAAGTTACTATAATAGAAGTAGGAACAAAACAAAGTATGGATGTGAGGGCTTATTGATTCATGGACTCTGTTTCCTAGTTTTAGTTTCTAATGAAAAAGGAAAAGGAAAAACATGAGCTAGAAACAGTACTGGTAAAATGAATTCTCTTGAAACCCAGCCTGTCTTGCATGTTTCAGTGTATGGTGGGAGCCAGTCCAGAACCCTGGACAGCAAGGTGTGACTTGATTGTGATTTCTGTTTATCACTGGCGCTTAGAAACTCCACTGGTTTGCTTTCACATCTATAACCAACCTGTCCTCACCAGAGAAGATGGTGGAAAAGGTTAAGCAAGGGGAGAAGGCACTTCCAACTTACATCTGCACAGCATTTGCTTGGGCAGATAATTAATCCTTACACAATTTATTTATTTCAGGCTTTTTATTTAAATTCCATCTTACAATTTTGAGTAGGTGTCACCATATTGGGTTTGGCTTGTATCTTTTTCAGGAATTCAGTCAGAAGTTGCAGTCTAAGCAGTCAGCTCTTACATCTGTGACTGAGAAGGTGAACAAACTAACCCAAGGACAGGAATCACCTGAACACAAGGAAATAGGAGAACTGAGCAGCCAGTGGCTGGACCTCTGCCTTCAGGCACACAGTTTGCTCCTACAGAGGGAGGAGGATCTGCAGAGGACGGGGGACTACCATGATCGCATGAATGTAGTAGAAGTTCTCTTGGAAAAGCTCACAAAAGAGTGGGACAACCTGGCTAGGTAAAGAAGGAGTAGCATGCACAAAGCTGACTTAGTGCGTGTATGCTGAAAGACCTGTTTACAGAGTATCTCTGAGCTGGATCCACTAAAAATCCATTTTCCCATGCTTAATTAAAAGCAGGCCTCCCTTATTACTTATAGGACTATTACCTGTATTGAAATACAGAGAGTTTGAGAAGCCAGATCTTCAGTGTTTGTCTTTAAGGCCAGTACTGATTGATCCCATCTCAGGGTATACCATTTTCTGATATTTCAAGAATTTTGACTATTTTGACTCCTTCATTTGTGTTTATTGTTTCATGTGTGTTTTCCACTGTGATATTGTGTTTTATCTGTTAGACTATTATATTAAAGCTTAATTGCTGCTGCTAAATGATTGCAGCTGCTTTGTATAGTGTAAACACACTGGATGTGTGTAAAATTGTGAGAGTCTATTACTGCTGCTGTCACTGTCATGGAACTTTATTTGTTCATATGTGCAATATAACCAGTATGCTGTGTAAGTATCCATGTTAATTTGTGTGGTCAGCCTGATGACCACATTGTAAACAAATGGGAGAAGACTAAAATATTAAAGTTCTAAATTAATATTCAAGACTGGTACCTTCAAAAGAATCTGAAAACCATAGGTATTTATATCATATTGATTTGGGTGTATAGTGGCCTTATAATTAATCCTGTCCTCTTTTAAGTCTCTCCTGAGATAGGATCTAATAATTTCTGTCCTGTCCATTTTGATAACAGATCTGATGCTGAAAGTACAAACATGCACCTTGAAGCTTTGCAAAAATTGGCACTGGCACTGCAGGAAAGGAGATTTGCTCTGGAAGATTTGAAAGATCAGAAACAGAAGATGATAGAACATTTGAATCTTGATGACAAAGAATTAGTAAAGGAGCAATTTGGTCATTTTGAGCAACGCTGGACTCAGCTGGAGGACCTTGTCAAAAGGAAAATTCAAGTTTCTGTTTCAACCTTAGAAGAGCTCAGTTTGGTTCATTCCAAATTTCAGGAACTAATGGAATGGGCAGAGGAGCAGCAACCTAGTATCTCAGAGGCTCTTAAACAGAGCCCTCCTCCAGACTTAGCTCAGAGTCTTCTCATGGATCATCTTACCATTTGCAGTGAGCTTGAAGCCAAACAGCTTGTTTTGAAGATGCTTGTGAAGGATGCTGACAGGGTGATGACCAGCCTAGGGCTCAATGAAAGGCAGGAGCTTCAGAAAGCACTTTCTGATGCACAGCACCATGTAGCTTGTCTCAGCGACCTGGTTGGCCAGAGGAGAAAGCACCTGAACAAAGCGCTGTCTGAAAAGACCCAGTTTCTCATGGCAGTCTTTCAGGCTACAAACCAAATTCAGCAGCATGAGAAGAAGATAACGTTTCCGGAACACATTTGTCTGCTGCCAGAAGATGTGAACAAACAGATCAGGACTTGTAAGAATGCCCAGGCCAACCTGAAGGCCTATCAAAATGAAGTCATGGGTTTGTGGGCTCAAGGAAGGGATTTAATGAAAGAAGCAGCAGAACAAGAAAAAAGTGAAGTGTTAGGTAAACTGCAAGAACTACAGAATGTGTATGACACTGTTCTACAAAAGTGTAACCAGAGATTGTTGGAACTGGAGAAAAACATTGTTTCCAGGAAATATTTCAAAGAAGACTTGGATAAAGCTTGCCATTGGCTAAAACAAGCTGATATTGTCACATTTCCAGAAGTCAATGTGATGAATTCTAACTCTGAACTATACAGCCAGTTGGCAAAATATCAACAAATTCTTGAGCAATCTCCAGAATATGAAAATCTGTTACTTACACTGCAAAGGGATGGCCAAGAAATCCTACCATCACTTAATGAAGTGGATCATTCTTATCTCGATGAAAAACTTAATATTCTCCCTCAGCAATTCAATATTGTCACTGCATTGGCAAAAGAAAAAATATATAAGGTTCAGGAAGCAATTTATGCCAGAAAAGAGTATGCCTCTCTGATTGAGTTGACAAGTAAAGCTCTGATTGAGCTAGAAGATCAATTTATTAACACCGACAAAGCTCCTGCTGCTGTTTTAGTCAAAGAAGCTGTGTCACTCCAGCAGGCCTACAAAGATCTCTTGGGTGAAGTGGTGAGCCTTGGTGCAGCTGTGGATGAACTAAACCAGAAGAAGGAGGCCTTTCGAAGCACTGGCCAGCCATGGCAACCAGATGAGATGTTAAAACTTGTCACGCTGTATCACAAGTTGAAGAGGCAAATAGATCAGAAAATTAACCTGTTGGAAGACACAGTAGAAGCATGCCAGGAGCATGAGAAAATGTGTATGCAGTTTGAGTCACAACTAGAGACTGTGAGGAAGGAGCAGATTAAGGTAAATGAAGAAACGCTCCCAATAGAAGAAAAGTTGAAGATATACCATTCTCTGGTGGGCAGCTTGCAAGACTTGGGGAGCCTTCTGAAGCGAATAACTGAACATCTAGAAACCCTTTCTCCTCAGCTTGACTCATCTGCATGTCAGGCAACAAATCACCAAGTGCAGTCTTGGCAAGAGAAACTAAAGACTTTACATGCTGCCATTGGTGACACTGTGATGGAGTGTGAGAACAGACTTGTGCAAAGCATAGACTTCCAGTCAGAAATCTGCCGCTCACTTGACTGGTTGAGATGGGTGAAAACAGAACTTGGTGGAACATTAAGTTTGGACCTCAAACTGCAAAGCATTCAAGAAGAAATCAGAAAGGTTCAGATACATCAGGAAGAAGTGCAGTCGAGCCTTCGAATAATGAATGCACTGAGCAATAAAGAGAAAGAGAGATACATGCAAGCAAAGGAGCTGATACCTGCTGACCTGGAAAACACTCTTGCTGAGCTGACAGAACTAGATGGTGAAGTTCAAGAAGCTATACACATAAGACAGGTTAGCACACCCGAAGTGTCATTAGTTTCTTGCTCATGAAGCTGAAAAAGATGGCTCTGTGGCTTGATGTTTGTAATCACCATAAAAAGATTGATTTTAATAATCCTGTTTGGTTTTATTAATGACTTAGGTTGTGGCCTGTTGCTGCGGTTGACTTGGCGTGGAGGGGTGAGGGGGTGGAAGGCTTCCTTAATATGCATTTACACCTGTGTGCAGAAATGCAAACTCACTCAAAATTTGCTTCCATGTAGTCTCTTCAGACCTGTCTTTTAAATAGTAAAGGGAAAAGAAAACGAGCACAAGCAAAATCCAGACTCTGCTTAGCAGAGGATCTTTTTGTTGCTTCTGTGGATTTTATGTCTGTGACCCTCTGTATAATTTTCCCTTTTATTTCAGGCTACCTTGAATAAATTTTATAGCCTCTGCCAAAGATACTACCAAGTGATGCAGATAGCAAATGACTGGCTTGAAGATGCTCAGGAATTTCTACACTTAGCAAGAAATGGTCTTGATGTTGAGAACTCTGAGGAGAACCTAAGGAACCACATTGAATTTTTCAGCACAGAAAGTCAGTTCTGTAATCATCTGAAAGAGTTGCGTGGCTTTGCGTCTGAAATAGAGCCCTTCATCCAAGCCACAGCAAGAGAGCAGCTGATGCAGAATGTAGCTGCATTGGAGGAAAAGGCCAAAGGGACAAAGCAAGAAGCCAAAACCCAGCAAGAGCAGTTGCAAAGGTATATTAATCTTTTTTTTTTTTTCTTATTTTCTTTTCATTTTAAGTCTGCCTTGTTGGTAATAAAGAAAGAAATCACAACGTTGATTTTAGTTTTTCATTTTGCTACTGATGAGAGAAGTGGATATTGTGATTCAGAGCTCTGGGATTCTGTTCTCTGCCACTGACTGACTAGATGTGTGATACTGAGGAAGCTGATAAAATTACATAAAGCTTGGAACAGCACCAAGTAGACTACGGAATGACTGTCCCTTATTTCACCTGGCACAAGACCTACACAGAAACAAATGAAATTGAAACAGACTTTTTGAAGTAAAAGGAAATAGCTTTTTAACCAGCATAACTGTGTTAATTACTATTTCTGAATGCTCTGAATTCCAAAAGTTTGGGTGGGTTTAAAACACAACCTAGGCAAAATCCCTGAGGAAGAGTCAGATGGGTAATTAAATGCCCAGCTATATCTGTAAGGCATAGCTGAAAATCAGGAGCATATGCTTCTGTGTACGCTCTTTCCAAATAACATGTCTTTTTTTTTTTTTTTTAAATACTTTGTAACAGCAAAACTAAAACTAAGAAGTTACATTGAAAACTAGGTGCAGCAATATTCCTGATTTTCAAATGGTTTTATATTGCATTAAATTGTTCTTTCTGAAACTGTATTTGTTTAAGGTGTGCTTCTGAGTGGCAGGAGTACCAGACAGCAAGGCAGAAGGTTATTGAAGTGATGAATGAGGCTGAGAAAAAATTATCTGAATTCTCAGTAGCTAAAGCTGCTTCTTCTCATGAAGCAGAAGAGAAATTGCTAACGCATAAGGTAAGGTACTGAAAATTATGTGAAATCCTTTTTCTTCAGTGAAAATAAATGTGTGTTATGTAGGTCCCTGCCTGTGGAAACCTTAATTTGAGTTTTAGAACTTTTCCTGTAATGCTTACCTGTGTCACAGTGCAGCAGGAGGTGTTTTGTGTTGTGCAGAACACCCATTTTATTTGTGGGGTGACTGAGACAGGTATTTTTAATCACTTCTCAGCTTAGTGTCTGTCTATGTGCCTGTGAGTATAGAGAACTGGTAGGAACCAGGAGATTCCTAAAAGCCTTGCGTACACAAGCCCCAAAATTGTGTACCCTACAAGAAATTCAGATTAATAGAAGCATCCATCTACTCTGGGTCGAGTGGAATATTACTCGGACAGGAAGGGTTGGAGTTTAATATTAAATGTTACTTAGTGTAGAAGAAAGAAATGTGCGTTAAAAGAATTACTTTCCTCTCTAGTATTTAGGGTGCTAATCCATTGCCTTAATATAGGCAGTTAGTGACACTCCAGACATCCAGCCTGATCTCCAGCTGTGTCTCTGTGAAGGCAAGAATCTCCCCTAAGGGTAATGTCTTGTCTGCCAGCTTCATGAGAACATCCTGATACCTTCAGACATCTAAAATGGCATTAAAGATAAAAATAATATAAATGTATGCTTAAACACCTGAATTCATTTTTAGACTCTAATAGAAGTCAGTCTTTGCTATGAGAAAGGTCCTGTATACTTATTTCCACCCCCTTTGAGGGGCTAGAAAAGAAGAGAAAATCTGATTACACCAGATTTCTGCAGCTTCCAGAGCCTTGCATTTTAGACCAGGTCCTTCAACTAGCTGTAGTTAATACATAAAATAAAATGAGATCAAACTACCTCACTCAGCATAGAGTACCTCCTCTTTGTCTGCCATGGATACAAGTGGCTCATCTGCCTGCAAGTGTGTTGAATAGTTCTGAACTGTGTTGTAAAAGAGGAAACAGCGCTTACTTTTGCTTCTTCAGACTCTTGTGTCTGTAGTGAATTCTTTCCATGAGAAGATCACAGCCCTAGAAGAAAAGGCTTCACAGCTGGAAAAAGTTAGCAATGATGCCAGTAAGGCAACTATAAGTAGATCCATGACAACAGTTTGGCAGCGCTGGACACGGCTCCGGAATGTAGCCCAAGAACAAGAGAAAATTTTGGAAGATGCAGTGCAGGACTGGAAGGGCTTTAATGATAAGGTAACTTCTGGTCTTGGTAAATCCTCCTTTGTTAACTGTACATAGGTTTTACACATTATACTGACTTATTAATCATCTTATGGTAGACAAAGCTGACAGCAGGAATAACAGTGATTTATTGTCAGGTCATAATAAAAATCAGCTATGGAAGACCTAGGTTTAGAACCACTGCCTCCAAGGTTTGCGCTGTTCTATATGCATATGTGTATAGTAAATACAGAGTTGGTTTGGTTTCTGATGATTCTTCAGAATCTTCTCCTCTGTGTTTCCCTTCCCCAGATGCTCTGTTCTAGATTGTCAAACGTTTTTCACACCCTTTTATTTTCCCCTAAAGCGTATGAATTTGCTATTTCTAAGTTTATGCAGTGATATTATTGCCTGTCACTGCTCACTGATGATGTCTCCTTGTTTTCCTTATGTCCTACCTGACATTTTTTATCTGTCATTGTCCATTATCTTATGCTCAGATTGCAGGTTCTCTGGGAATGGGGATAAGCTTTTTGTTAAATGTGTAACTTGTGCCAACTATGAGTCTGCCCTGGGATAGACCTTTAGGTCCTATGGCAATAAAGATAATAAGTGCTAAAAAATGTGAGGGGCCACTCATTACTTGACAGAAATGTCCCTTAGCAAGTCCTAGTCTGCTGTGAAAAGCGAGGGCTAGCTGGCTAGATCTAGCACGTTAGAGCATAGGTGAATATCTGCTGTAGACACTGCTGTGCAAGCCCTTCACCACAACTGTTTTACTGCATGTAAATGAATAGCACTGGATTTAGCAGCTTTTGGTATCAGTTGTACTAGCTTCTTTTTAATTTCATTACTGCCAAGACTTCATCTCTTTCCACAGATTGAGAAAGCCACTATAGTAATAGATCAGCTACAGGGTCGCTTACCAGAAAGCTCAGTGGAAAAGGCATCCAAGACAGAGCTCCTGGAACTCCTGGATTACCACAGCAGTTTCCTTCTGGAGGTGGACCACCAGCTGTCATCTTTGGGCCTGCTCAAACAGCACGCTGTCAGCATGCTTCAGGATGTGGAAATAAAGCCTCCATCTCAGGAGGAGCTACCAGTCATGCAAGAAATCAAAGCAATGCAAGATCGGTGCCACAAGTAAGGCAATATTTTGAAAGATTCATTAGAAAAATGGTACCTGACAATTCATTAATAAGAGTTCATGTGTCATTTTTGTTATCTTTAACAATTACCATGCTTAAAACAGTTACTGTATGTAAAATAAGCACCAGTTAAAATTATCTTTAATTAATTTTCAAATATATTTTCACTACTATTTTTTATTTCCATCAGCAGGAGTATGCATTTTATAATATGTACTTCTTGTCTCCCATAGTAATAGTAAGTTATATAAAAGTTGTATAAACTACATGAAAGCTACAATTGGTTTCAAACACTTCCATTGCATCTCACCATTAACAGTGGTCTTTTATCTTTTTGTATCCTAAGTTCAGATTAGTTTATCACTTTGTTCCCCTGTTGGAAGCACTTAGGTACCAAAAGTAGGTATCCTATGAAATCTACAGGGGAATTTAGAGCATGTGCAAATGAAATATCTTAACATTTCACCTTGTGATTATATTAATGTTTATGTAAATATAAAAAGTTTCACTGTCATGTATAAAAGAGGAAATTTTATGGCTGAGTTTCAGGACTCATACCCACCTCATACTTTGCCAAAATGCCATTAACTGGATCTGCACAGTGGGAAGAGGGAAAGAGACAGAGAATGAAAAAAACTGTAAACACTGCACCTAGCCTGTGCAATTCATTGTGTGCATGCATAACCCATTACAGTAGAATAGCAGTCCCTGTAGAAAATGTGCAGTTGTTAGCACTTCGGTAATTCCATTCTTCCCTGAGAATTGGTTTCTAAGAAATAGGGCCTGTGATGATGTCATGCTCCTGTAAATAAGGCATGATTCAACTATAAAAGGTTAATACAAACGTAAATACGGGAATATTGAAGTAATATCCACGTCACATACATAAGAGCTACAAGTAGTCTGGTAGATCTTTCAGAGTTGTCATCTGAAAAATATTCTATTTTTTATATGAGATCCAAGTTCTTGAGGCAGTTGCAGAAATTCTGTCTTAGTGGAAGTGTGGAGTTAGGTCCCTGGATAAAATGGTGTTCTGGGGTTTGATCTACACCCTATCCTAGGCATTCTGCCAATGCAAATCCTATCAATAAGGCTGGAATTTATCTCACATTATTTTAGATTATAGATATCTGCATCTGAATTGGTTAATTCTCATTGTCTCACTGATAATAAGCAAAGAGAAACAGACGCGTCTAAGATGCAGTTTTTCTGAACCATTTTAGAAGTCTTTTTCAGAATGATGAGGAATCATCCTAAATAATGCCTTAGAATTGCCTGCTTCCTCCACTGACAATAAGGGCAGTCTGTGGTGATGAGCTCATATGGAGGTGTCTGTGCTGTAAACATTTGTGTTTCTTCAAAAGAATTAAAAGGAATGAACTGAAGAACGAACATGAGGAATTTGAGTGTGCTGCTTTAGTAGCCTGTTGCAGTACTGCCCCACTTGTTATTACTCTGGATGTGGGGCTATCAATTATTACCTTTATTATTTTTTCACAAAGCAATATTTTAAGATATTGCTTAATTCCTTACAAATAGTTAGCATTTCTTTGTTTCTGAAGTATGCAACAGAAAGTGAAAAAAGGTGTGAAGATGGTGAAACAGGAGCTGAAGGAGCGTGAGGAGGTTGAAGCAGAGATTAATGTTGTGAAGTCCTGGATCCAGGAAACAAAAGAATATTTGTTAAGCCCTGATGTAGAAGTGGATATGCAACTTCAGGAGTTGCAGGTATATCAAACTTATAAATTTTTAAATTACAATATCTATCTTCATTGTAATCTGCTTGTGAGTGTTAATCAGTTCAAAACCACTGGAAGTTCAAATTAGATAATATCCATTAGTTTTTGAGTAAGCCACTAGACAAATTCATAAAGCATGAAGTATCTGATGGGCTGTAATATTTAAAGGTACTTAAGATATATAAGTAAGTGTTTGCATTTGTGAAATTTTACATACTAGCATATTGTTTAGTAAGTTTTCTCCTCTCATCTAAAATACGGGTGAACTATAGCATGTGAATGGACAGAATGTGACATTTCTTTTCTATCTTGACAGTTTGGGGCAGGGGGGGAAGGAACAAACTAAAACTCATTTCACTGGAAGTGCTGAAAACTTTACATTTTTCTTATACATGGGGTCACAGAGGAAAAGATAACTGTACATACAGTCATAAATAATAATCCAGGGAATCCCAAGCTAAAACTGTTTTTAATGAACTAATTACAAAATTGAAAGCAGTTAGCTTTGTTATAAGCTGCATGCAATATCTGCATTTGCTATCTAAGCAGACATGTTTTTCCCTTTGATCTTAACAATACTGTTTTTCTGTCATTAGTCTCTCCTTGGTGAAGTAACAACTCATCGCCAGGCTGTTGAAAAAATGGCTGAACAACAACAGAATAAGTACTTGGGGCTTTACACCATTTTACCTTCTGAACTGTCTCTTCATTTAGCAGAAGTTGGGCTGGCCCTTGTAACTGTACAGGATCAGGTAAAGCATAGAAAATAAATGTTTTGCAGATCTATAGCCCTTCTTTAGACTTTACACCTTAGTGAAATACAATATCCAAGTGTGGTCAAACAATGACAATGTAGAATAGTTTCATTACCTTCTTCTTTTGAATTAAAGTAAGTTAAATAAAAGTTAATTTCCTTTCAGGAATAGATATTCCTGGTTACTGAATTTAATTCTTATTGTTGACAGATTCAAACCAAAGAAAGAGAAACTCAGCAGATTAAAGCACTGAATCAAGAGTTTGGTCAGAAAATCCAGGAGATAGCAAATGAACTAAATGTCATTCTTTCCAAACTGAAAAAGAAAACAAATGACATAGCACAAGCTAAACTTGAACAAAAGGTAAGAGAAGGCTTCCCTCATAACTGGTTACACCAAATTGAGACACTCACTTCTTACCAAAGTTGTATTTGTGAAGACTTGCATGACACATTTTTTTAACGTAGTTCAACAGAAGAATGGACAGAAATAAGGGTTGACTTAGGAGATATTTTAATTATGTTCTTTGCAGACTAGCCCATACAGGGGCTAGAGTGAGTAAGAACTTGGAGGAAGTAGCTGAGAGTAAAACCAAGTTGGATGGACAAAGCTATGCTGTTCTCTCTAGATCAGGGGTCCTCAAACTATGGCCAGCGGGCTGGATTCGGCCCCCCAGGGTCCTCAGTCCAGCCCCCCGGTATTTACAGACACACACACACCCCCCTCACGCTGGGGGTTGGAGGGGGGGTGTGTGGGAAACCAAGCAGCTGCAGATGACTGCCTGTCACTTAATCTGCATGCTGACCCCCTGTTTAAAAAGTTTGAGGACCCCTGGTCTAGATAATGAATATGACTGCAGTCTGGGAAAGCCTAAGAGGCTTCCAGACTGCTCCTTGTCCCAGCCTGTACTGCAAAGATGATTCTTTACAGTATACTATTACTTGTGAAACATAGAATTTTACTTAGCCAGTAATCAAATTCATGCTATTTCATGCAGTAATGAGGTAAAGTACTACTGGTGTGTTTAAGGGTAATGAAAAGGACTCTTGGTTCATTTTGTAGTTTTTCTTAATTTTGGGTGTATACCACACTCAGAGAAGCTCATCTGTACTGAGGTGTAATGGCCAAGTTAGGATTATCATATGAAATTA
>JAVJGJ010000059.1:46272625-46325606 GCA_035590215.1 Microhierax caerulescens | reverse complement strand
GTTGGTTGGGTGTATTTTTGTTGGTTTGGTTTGTTTTTTTAACTAAGCAATTTGACCATGTTACTGCTGAAAGTAAGTAAAGCATACAAAGTAGGAGATAGGGCATGCCTGGCATGTCAAAAATTACCTGTATATTTTCATGAGTTGCTCTCAGTATGCTCCAAAGTACCATCTGTTTTGTAGGAGGTGTCGTTGTAATATGTCCTTTAAAATTTGGTGTATCTCCTTAATTCCAGTAATTAAACAGAAAGCCAGCGAAATGTGCTTTCCCCCATCACAGACAGAAACTCTGTCACTGAAGATTTAGTACTGTTCCCTCAACTGCATTTATGTCAGCACTCAGCTGGTATTTCTGAGATTGGTTGGCTTTGATTACAGCAGTAAATACTTCTATATTAACATTGAAACTGGTAGTGAAATATAAAATAAAAATCTGTTTTAAATCCACATGACCTCTGAGTCAAGTGGATCCTTCCCTCACTTTTAAAGAGCATATAAATTCTGCATAATTTCTGTAGTAGAGACATATATTTATGCCTGAAATATGTGTGTCTTTGTATTTAGATGAGTAGTTCAAGATTTGTCTTTATGTCTACGTGTAGACAGTTATGTCACTAAGTTAATGGAGTAATATTTATTTATGATAACAACCGATTGCAACTTATACTCTAAGGTATGTCTGCCAGGGCAGCCCTAACCTGAACAGCTTGAAGTAACTTCTTGAAATGCTTGTAGCTAGAGCAGTGTTCTGAATTGATTTTTGTCTAATGATTGCAATTTAAATTTCTAAAAATAATTGGAAAGGGGCTAGGGTGTTTGATGAGACTTATTTTATGTATATTACAAAACGAGTGAATTGTTAAACCTTAGGTATAGAAACCAAATACAAAAAAACACCAATACCCCCTCCCCAAGAAACTGTAGCTCACAACTATGTTATCAACTTTTTAGCTTTCCTTTTTAAACTTTTCAGAAATTTTGTAACTATGATAAGAAAAATTGATTTTAAAATCAGTTTAAATTGAAAAAGTGTAGCATGATCCCAACTGCTCCTGTATCAAGATCAAGCTATGAAAATTCAAGTTTCAAATGAAAATGAAAGTTTTTATAATGCATTCATGAGTAATTACATATTTCTGAATTTCTAAGGGTATGTTTTAAGACAGTAACAAAACAAAATCCCTTTCCAACAAATAAAAGTCCTTGCCATGGCAATGTGTGCTGACTATTCATTAAAAACCAAACAGAGATGACCAACAGTTAATGTCACTCTGAAGTGACTCACTCTTTCGCTATGGTAGGGAAAACAGTTATCCCTTTCAACCAGGAAGCCAGAGAATAAAGAGTAATGGCACACGTTTAAGAGATGACCAAACATCCTGCTGTTCTGCTTTCCTGCTTAGTCAAGCATTGTTGCTTTCCAGCCAGATTAAAAATGGAACAAACCATGGAGACTTTGGACAGGGCATGAAAGTTGGACTAGAAATAATCAACCAAAAATCTCACACTTCCTGGGTCACTGATTTTCTTGTCTGTCTAGATCCTCGGTGAAGAGTTGGACAGCTGCAATATAAAATTGTTGGAATTAGATGCATCAGTACAGGACTTCGCAGAGCAGAATGTACCGCTGGCTAAGCAGCTGGCTAACAAGATAGGGAAACTCACTGCATTGCACCAACAGACCATACGGGAGGCTGAGTACAGAGCAGCCAAGCTCAGTCAGGTATGATTCCAGATCCTTTCTACTGTTCCCTTTTCAGAAGCAGGAGGAGCATGCAAGCTTCTTATTTATTTTCCTGTAGTTATGCAAGAAGGGGCATTCCTTGACACATCTGCCTTTTTATTATTAGTCAGGCAGGGCTTGCATCACACCTCAGAGGGGCACATCAGGAGGGTGGAATTATTCTGTGATGCTGCATTAACACCTTTTTTCATGAATCGTCTGCTGGTTGTTGTCTCTGGTGCCCTGAAAAGATTGTAGAGCTTCTCACAAACAGCAGCATGCCAGGAAATAGTATCTCATTGTACTTTTCAGGACCTCTGTCTTATCACTGTTACCTGTATTTGCAACATTGAAAACAAAAAAAAAGTTTTATTCTAGTCACAATCTATAGAGGGTGAATATAATTTGTAGAACCAATAGAAAAGCTCAGATACAATGGCCTCAATTATGCATGTTTATGAAATGCTTGAGCATTCATAAATATGCTTCCTCTGCAGTTCAAAGCCCCTGAAACTCTTTCTTCTGTATTTTTTACTAGTTGTTGTTATTCCCAAAAAAACTAGCTAAAAGCAAGGAAATGGATTTTCTATGCTCCTGCGATCAGTACCACAGTAAATTACGAGTTATTTTTTTCTACATATGTAAAGAAGCTTCTGTAAGGCTTGAAAAGCCTGTTACATTATATTATTTTCAGTTTCCTCTGAAAAATTGTTTTTAAAAAGAAGTAGAAAATTACTATCAAAGTAAGAGTTCAGTCAAAGGTACTTGGTGAAGTGATTTAACCATTAGGATACTTTTGTTCAGCACCAAGAAATCCACTTTCTATCAGAAAAAATTATTTGTAAGGCAAACTGTATGCAAATACAGTTCAGTCACCTAGGTTTTGATCCATCCTTCATACAGGACAAATGCATGAAAATCAGTGAAATTATTCCATCTAAGTGAGAATAAAATTGGAACTAAAGAGTACTTTGCTAAATAGAAATTGAATGAATCAGCAAGGAGAAATTTTGTCCTGTGTTTTGAAATGAGTTGTGACACTTCTTTTTTTTTTTTTTTTTTTTTTTTTTGGAAATAGACTGAGTGAACAAAATAGTTTTTTAAAAAAGATGATTTGGAGGATGACATGGAAAGAGAGAAAAAAATAAGGAATGACTTAAAGGAAGCTTGCAGTGAGCCAAGAAGGTATTTTGGAACTTAGTGTGAGGCTGAAATATGTGCACAAAGTGTACCTTCTAGGGATATATTTGAGCATCAATGCACGCTCCCAGTGTGACCTACATTCTTGTAGTGCCTTTTTTCCCGTGAAATAGATATGCTTGTTACTGGAAGCAGACCCATTTTAACTCCATAAATACAGAAATAATTACATTATATTCAACAGTAAGAAAAGTTGTTAAAACAACCCCAAGTTAAAAACAGTAAATGAAATGAAATTAATTTTATCATTCTCTAAGAACTGTACAGAATTACATTTTAGGCTTAAAGTGGATTTTTCTTTTATATCCAGGCTGCTTCACACTTGGAAGAATACAATGAGATGCTGGAGTTCATATTGAAATGGATTGAGAAAGCAAATATCCTAGTGCATGGTAGTATAACGTGGAATTCTTCCTCTCAGCTTCGTGATCAGTTTAAAGCATATCAGGTGATTAAATGAGCTGTGAAATTTGAAGGGCAGTGTATATAAGAAGTTATTTTCTAAGCAGTGAAGTTTTATTTCCTATACTTTTTTTGCCTCCTTTCCTTGAGGAAGAATCTTTTAACATGCTAGGTTTCTATCACTGTTTCCCCAAGTCTGTAAGATTAATTTGTTTTGGGCAATTCTTTTGAAGACTGAAATTAAGAGATACTGTTGAATAAAATGACATGATTGAAAGTTGATCTCCATGTTTACTGAAGTACATTGACTTCGTAGTAGCTTTTGATTAAATACTGTGTCTATATACTGATTCAACCACGCTGAGTACCTCACTGCAATTAACATTCTAAAATTTTAGTTAAGCAAACACAATTTTCAGTTTGGATTGTTTTGTTGTGGGTTTGTTTTTTTTTTTTATTTTCCTTCTCCTTTATGCTAAATTGGAGAATCCTTTTTTCTCATTTGATGAGTTTCACACCAGATTTCTCAGACTGACACCCAGTGGATGACTTTTTTCTAGTTGCTTCCTGAATGTCTCACATCAGAGTGATTTGTTGTCCCTGTGACAGTGCAATTTGTTCTGGGTGTAGAACATGCAAATGTGGGATCAGTGGAGCACTTTGATAAGGTTCAAGCTTGCCCAGTGTTAAGTGACCACATGAAACAAATCAAAGATTCATAAGATGATCATGTCTCACTAATACCAAAATCAGACTGCATTAATTATGTGTGTGTGTGTGTTATATATAGTTAATTGTCAGCTACCTCCACTTATAATGGGGCAATGTAGTATGTCACACTTTATTATTCTGAATAAGAACCTTCAGACAGTTTATCCTCAGGATAGCTGGCAGATTGCATTTCTTGTTTTGTTTGTTGCTATGGCTTTTTCCCTGCATCAAAATTTTATGAGGATATGGGCTTAATGCCATCCCACAGAACACTTTGGTAGCCATTTTTTAGGAAGCATTAATGACTACATCCAATTGCTTTCTGCTGCATCCTATTAGGTACATCAGGTTTCCAGAACAAATCCAATCCATAGATTACGTCCATTATATTTTTGTAGGCAAGTGTGTATAGCAAAACACTAAAATGAATGTAATAATTGGTAACTACAGCTGCTGAAGCTTCATGACTTAAGCTTTTGTTTCCCAGTCTCCATAAGCTTAAAAGCACTTAAGCAATATGCTTAATTCTGAGTGTATGCTGAAGCCTTAAAGGAAATCATTGGAACTTAATTATACGCTTACAGATGTGTAAGAATTGAGGACTTTGAAGGACAGGAATATAATTAAAGATATATTTAATCTGAAGCTTAATTCTGGCATTCAGTTTGTTCGTATCTCCGTCTAGACTATGCTTGATGAGTCTGGAGAGATTTGTGGTGATCTTGAGGCCATGAGTGAGAAGATAGAGTATCTGTCAAGTGTATACTGTACTGAAGAAATGTCACAGCAAGTGCTGGAACTGGGGCGGCGGACAGAGGAATTACAGCAAGTTATCAAAGTGCAGCTACCAAATCTCCAAGATGCTGCCAAGGTATATGAAAGCAGTTCTTGTAATGCTAGCTGACAGCTAGGGTGGTGCATGCATTGCGTTTTTAGGACTATTTATCTGTGGGCTATAAAGAGCATGATTGTGTTGTCTAAAGTTACATGTCTTGTGCCATTTGAGATACTGCCTTCTGGTGCTGTTCTAGATGGGGGCAAGATTTCTCCAGGTTCTGCTGTATCTGCCCATTCTGAATGGATGTATTGGGGATCATGGTATGTCTCAAATGGCACTGATGTTTAGATAATTGAAAAATGTCTATGTTGGAACTTAGGTGACATTTCCTTTATTTTTCTTTTAAAAGATATTTAGAGCTTGCTATCAATTAATTCAGATCAGTACTGGACCAGACCAGGATTCCATACTGTAAGACCAGCCTCTACAAGAGAGTGCAATGAAAAGAGTGAATGTGCTTATTCATGTCCCTGACATTTCTGTGCAGATATTCCATATGTGTTTATTATTAATGTAAATGTGTGTTATGCCTGTGCAGTGCCTGAGGGCATGGTAAACTTTTTTTTAAAAAAATCATACAGTAATTCAGGAAAAAATATGAATATAGGAGTGATGTATTTAGTATATTTATAGGTGTTCTTCTGCTGTCACCTGCTACAGTTATACTCTAATAAATAGAAAACCAGCAAAATGTAACTTGAGAGAATAGGCTGTCACCAACTGTTAGGATGATTGCAGCAGAGGTTAAAAATGGTCCTCCACATTTGACTCTTATTTCACAATATTTATAAGACAGCAGAAATGCTCCAGCTACAACAGCCTTAACAGTGTAGCAGAGGTTTGGAAAAAGACTTCTTTCTATTACAAAAGAACAAATCAGTAAACCACACTTTGAACTGAAGGCTTTTATTATTCTTTTTTTATTATTTTTCATGGAACAAACCAGAGATTGGCGTACAAGTAAACATAGTGGAAGTGAAACTTACTAACTTCAGTTCTCAGAGAAATATTGGAACAATTGAATAAACTATTTGTAAATTCTTATAAGAAAACATGGGGATGAACAGAAGCCAACACAAATTTATGAAGGAAGAAAATCATATAAAAAATATCCAATTTAATGTGAATGTAATAGATTTGTATATAAATGTACAGTATGTCATATAACTTGATTTTAATAATGTTTCATGTGATATTGCTAACGAAGTTATTAAGCTTTTCTAATTGAAAATACAGTAAGTAGGTGTAAAGCTGGCTATAGAAAACTTACATGGTGCATAATTATCAGTGGTTCACAGACAGAAAGGAGGGATACATCAAGTAGGGTTTTGCAGGGTTCTCCCTTGGATCTGGTACTATTCAGTATTTTTATTAATGAATTGTATGGTGGTTTAGAGATCATGGGTTTTGGGATGCTTAAACAACACCAAATGTACAGGGTCTACCTGAAAAAAATTAAGCTGCTATTTCAACAGACAGGTGCAAATTGTTATGTGTAGGCAGGAAGAACCAGGCATGTGCTCCTCTGAATGAGGAACTAATGGCTTGACATGCCCTGTTGAAAGTTGTTAAGTTTAACAATGTGGATCATGGAAAAATGCCTGAACATTGTCACATCATTGTAAAAAATCCAAACACCATGCAGAAAATAAAGTATATAAGTGTAAGGTATGTGAAGCAGTCCTTTTGTTCTACCTGTTGGTCACCAACAAGGTTACATCTGTGTCCAATTTTGCACTTGAAGAAAGATGTGGACCAACTTGGGAAAGAACAGAGGGTAGTGATGATTGTGATATGTGTATAAATTTGTAGAAAATATGCATGTAAAAGGATTATCCTAACATATGATGAATTCAGACAGAATAAAATTAATTTATTCTTCATGTCTGTTGTTAATGGGATAGTAAGTAAAAGACTGAACTGGGAACTAAAGAACTTCGTGTCAGACTATCAGAAAAAACTTTCTAAAAAAAAAAAGAGTACTGAAGTAGTGGAATATGTTTTCTGTAGACTTAAGGGGGACTCCACTGCTAGTGGCCTTTAAGAACAGTCTAAAAATCAGGCAGTTGTGTCCTGTCTTATTACAGGAAGGTGACTGGAGGACATCTTGAGTTCCTTTCTAGGCCTCGAACTTTATGAAATTAGCTTTATAAAGTACAAGCTGTATTTGAAATTGAGGAAGTACTTAACAATTGGTTTTGAGACCTCTTTTTCTAGACTGTCACATGACTGGTACTTTTATCCAATATGGTAAACATCTAAAATTTGTTGTTAAAAGTATGAATTAATTTTGGCATGTACATAAGGGACATAGCTACAAAATCCAGACGGGTATATTTATAGTGATTTTTTTCTTTTTTTTTCTTTTTTTTTTTCTTACTTTTCCCTGAATCAACTGTGTTGTGTGTTATAGGACATGAAGAAATTTGAAGTTGAGCTGAGAGCCCTGCAGGCTGCTCTGGAGCAGGCCCAAGCCACACTGACCTCTCCAGAGCTTGGGCATTTGAGCTTGAAAGAACAACTTTCTCACAGACAGGTAAAAGGCCAGGACCTCAGAGTTAGCTCTTGAGTTGTGTGAGTTTAAACAATAAATAATGAATATTGGTGAGACTGTGTTTTTTTTTAGGTGGGTGATTGTTTCAGAGTCTAGCCCAAAATTACTGCAAAGGGAATAAGGGATGGAACAGGAAAAATCATTCCCTCAAAGGGAGTGGTTGAAGTATAATCCATTATAAGTCTGTCCTTAGGTTAATGCAATTCGGAAAAATTTGCATCCAATCCAAATTTAATCCTCATTAATAATAATAGTAAAGCTCAGTTCTTGTCCAGTGCTTTTCATCAACAACTTCAAAAGGAAGTTTAGATTGTTATCACCATTTTACAGAGAGATGCAATGAAGAGAGTGTTGCTAGCTCCTGCAATAGTCAATTGAAAAGCTAAGAAAAATTCAGTATTCCTTAAGCCCAGTTACACTTTTGTATGTTTAGCTGAATTACCTCCATAAGGTATTGTTTTCTGTGTTGCTCCTGGCCTACTGTAGTAATTTGTCAATTTGATATTTTTTTGTCTCAGTCTCGTGACAAGAAAAATAACCCAAGTTATAGCTTCTGAGTTGCTTAAGAAATATTTGTTGCTGCAAGCTAATATAGAGATTTAACTGTCTTAGTGTGCCAGTAAAAACTAAATGTCAACAGGTCCACTTCAGGATTAAAATCGTATGGAAAAAACATATGGATGAAAGGTAAATTTGCAGAGCTTTCCCTTTGGATTAAAATATGCGGTCTTTATTCTAAGGACTTGCAGCCAAATTTCAGAATGTGGCATTGAAGAGTGTTAGTGAAACACATCACTCACTGTAAGAGTAGAGGAACATGAAGTTTACACTGTTGTTTATGTGTGGTCTTTGTTCTAGCTGCAGCAGGTCTCACAGTATGACTTTCTTTTGTAGAGAAAGGGGCCATAGCCCCTGCCCACTTTTTTCACCAGACCAGAGAGGGGATCTTGGAGGGTGCCTGGCTGGTGTGCCGCCCCCAGGGTACCTCTAGGTGCCCACTGCACAATAAAGGCACCCTTTGCCAGCAGTATGGGGCCTGCCAGAGGACAGGCCTCACCAGTGATGTCTGAGGAGTAAGTCATTATACCAAATCTCTGGTTACATTATCCTCTATATGTCATGAAGGCACAGAAATAAAGAGCAAACCACAGTCTTTTCACCAGCATGCACATCAGACCCACTTAGATATCTGTCAGCATATGGAATAGGGAAAGGGTGATGACTAGTCTCTTTTTTCCTGTTTGGCACATACATGTCTAGCTGATTTGTATCTATTGAACTTAAAATCTTTTTTCTAATGTGCTAAGGTCCTTTTCCTCAAAGTCACTTTTTGTTTGTTTGTTTCAATTGTTTTTCTATCTGTGAATACATTAAACTCCCCGATGAAAAGAATGCTGACCAAATCTATTCTCCGCTCATTGCATTTAGAACCTTCTCATGCATATGAACAAACAGCTTGAATGGACTTTGTGAATGGAATAGAGACTATTAACAAAAGCATCCAGTGCATGATTATTCAAAGGAAAAGATTTCTCTGTAGCTGTGTTTCTTTCTGTTTGATTGCCTTTTGAATTTTAAGCAACATTTTCAGCCATGGTTTGTATTTCCAAAGGAAGGCTGTGAACACAAAGGGATTGATTTGCTGGTTTGAGAATGTGCTTCTGTGTCCCAGTGAGGAGTTCCACTTGGATTTTAACATTAAAATATGTGTATGCATAAATGACATCTATGCTGCTTTGATTTGTGGATTTTTGTAAAAATTTATTTTTTCAAATCTCTTAACGGAAACGTTTTTGTACTTATACACTAAGAAATAGGTACTACTATGGTTTTTAATGAATTATTTTTATTTCTATTATATGGGCTTTTTGCTTAACAAATATTTAAAATAATGCTTATTTCAGAATAAGCAACTCCAGACTAAGAGTGTCCGGATAATATTCAATTTAGAAAACAGATAGTCAAATTTGTTTGGTTTAGTGCTTGAATCGATCATTATTTTTCTTTCACTGCATGAGATGCCCTGGGAGTTCTGCAAAACTGGCTTACTGTGGCATTGACTGACTTTGTTTCTAGCATCTTTTGTCTGAAATGGAGTCACTGAAGCCAAAAGTTCACGCAGTGCAAGTATGTCAGAGTGCCCTGAGGATTCCCGAAGAGGTGGTCACTGGCCTGCCGATGTGCCACAGTGCCCTCCGGCTCCAGGAGGAGGCCAGCCGCCTGCAGCACACTGCCATTCAGCAGTGCAACATCATGCAGGCAAGTATAACTCCATCCCATAAATTACTCTAACTTGAACAGTGCCATACAACTTGTGATGAAACAGAGAATTTCATACTGCTGTGCATTCCTCTTTTCCATGTAGTACCATTAGGGAGTTTCCCATGTCATGAAATGACAGTCATTTCTGACTGCATGTTTTTGGACGTTTTAACATTCATGGTTAAGTTAATTGATTATTTACTCATCGGACTCATCTTGGTTCTCTCCTGAATCTTTCTAAGTTTTTTTTAATGCTGTTGGGGTCAACTAAACAAATAGCTAATATATGATTGTATGCAGATTAATTTTATAATATATATAATCAGTTAATGACACTAGTATATCATTACATCAACTGCTTATAATTGAAAAAAACTACTGAGTTAATGAAATAGCTTTCTAGGATAAAAATAATGATATTTTTCTCTTTATTTAAAATTTATATTTTTGTTGTCATTTTGGAGTCAATTATCATCTATTAAATTTGCATTTTCAAATTTTGCTAAATACAAGAAATCTAGTTTTATTTTGATTGATTGAATTCGTAATTACACATGTACAAGGTATTTCCAAAAAAGAAGAGAGTAAGCTTTTCTTTCCTGCTATTTAGTGATACAAAAATGCATAGTGAGCTAGGTGCAACCACAGAGCTTCAAGCTAAATAAAATAAATGTCACACTGAAAAGTTTTAAAAACAACTTAGACAAACCACAGGTGAATTTATGATAGAACTGATGTTACACTGGTAGGATAATGGTCTGAATCAACCTTCATAGTCATCTCCCAGTTGTATTTTCTTGTAAAATCTAACTTTTTCCTATAGTGTTTCCATTTCATAAATGGAGGCTTGAAGTGTAAAAGCAGATGAAAATGCTTCATAGTAAAACCATGAGATTAGGGAATGCTGTCTTTAGGTGGGTATGTTTTGTGCAGACACTTGTGGAAGAAGAAGTTCTAGCTCCTTCTATTGGGTGTCTAAAACATCATGTTATTTGAACTGTTTTTTGGAGATAGTTAAATAAATGAAGCCATTGAATTCATTGCAGTTCACAATACTTCTGAATGGACTTTCTCCTGACTATATTTGAGCTTTGTTTATCCAGATGCGAGTGCCAGTTAGATGTATGTTTGCTCCACTTTAGAAAGGAGATTGGTTATCCTTGGACTAAGTAATTACTTATTTTCATGTAGACACTCAAGGTATTTTTTTTTCCCCTCTCTAGGAAGCAGTGGTTCAGTATGAGCAATATGAGCAAGAAATGAAACACTTACAGCAAATGATAGAGAGCGCCCATCGTGAGATCCAAGGCAAGCCAATAGCAACCAGCAACATACAGGAGCTCCAGGTCCAGATTTCACACCATGAGGTAGGAGAGCCAAAATGAACATGGGCTCAATGGCAGTTCATTGATCAAAAAAAAATGTTCTTCATAAGCAGTGGTCATAAATTAGCTGAGTAGCTGTTCAGACTTGCTCAACTACCCTTGAGCAGATAGACTTAATACCAGATAGGAAAATCATGCTATTAGTACAGTGTGGAGTATTCATTTGTTTATTCAGTTAGATACATCCTGATCTCCAGGCAACATTATGACAAACAAAAGCACTGCACAGTTCAGGGACTTAACATAGGTACTTGACTGAGAAATGTCCCAGAAGTCAATGTCACGTGATCACTGCTAGTTCAGTGATGCTTACATATATTAAAAAACCTATATATGTATCTATGTATATATATATATCCTAAAGCACTTACTCGTTTCCATCCTAGTAACATTTTGTGAAAGAACACCAAGGGACTTGAATGATAGGAAAACCATCATAGATTTGGAGGAAAACTCTGCCACATTCACTTCAAAGGCTTCTTTTAAAGTAATTGTTGGGAAGAGTTTTGTCCTATGTAGTTACAGGTCCTGCCCTCAACCTCATTGATCATTAGCCTTTGAATGAGTTGGAATAGCAGCATGGGAGCTCCTGAGCCCCTTTCCCTGTCCCCTGTCTTCTTTTTATTTCTGGGGACAGAAAATGCACCATTGATCTCTGTGTGTCACTTGGCACACCAGATGGCACCATTTCTTTACCTTTGAATAACAGCATCTATGCTATTATGTAATGTAATGTTACATGTATTGCTCATTTTCTAGCCAGTTACAAAAGTGAGCTAGTGTAAATGCAGAGCAGTGCTTAAACACTTCTGGGGTTTTTAGTACTGAATGAATAATGCTACTATTCTCTATTCAAATGTTCTGGAACAGCAAATACAGGAGGGTGACTTCAGTGTTACAAGGTAATATTGCTGCAGGAAGGAATGATGCTGCAGGGAGAAATGAATTAAAAATGGGGTAGCTTGAGATTTCATCTTCATTTGAACAGGTTCAGTAGCTAGGAGGCCTTCTAAACGTCTGCAGGAAGACAGCAGCTTCACTCTTGCAATGTTAGAATCAAGCAGAGTGGACAGGTTTCATACTTGCAAGCTTTCTGCGTTTAGGGGTAAGGAGTTTTGAAAGACTGAGAGATGCATATTTTTGGCTCATATTTTGTCTTCTAAATACCCACGGAAAAGTATAGCATAAAAGGGATATACTGCACCCTATATTATTGTGCTGTTTCAAAAAGCAAGTCTTCCAAGATGTTTGAGTGTTACTAATTTAAGAAAGCATCAATTACCAGGTTCCCTGTTGAAGCCTGCCTGAACAAGAACTTAAAGGGACATTTGTAGTAGCTATATTTAGAACTCAAGAGAAAGAACGTAGAAGAAAAGGATACCTTGATTTGTAAGAAGCTTGTATTACGGTGCATGTGTGTAACTAGTTACACTCTGGAACTATGTTTACTGAATTGTGTTTCTTTAGTCTTTCAGATAAGAACGTGGGCAAGGATCTCCATACTTGTGAATTATTTTAATGGATAATACAGTACCTCATAGGATATTGCTTTTACAAGTTACTTTATTTTTTCACAATCATATTTTTGCCTCTTTTTTCTTTGTTTTCAGTTGAGAAAGGTATGTTAGGTATTCAGTGCATTGGACAATAATGTCACAAATGTTATTGTATCTTGGTAATATTGATGGAGTTAAATCAGTGTATTGAATGACAATAATTTCCTACTGGGCCTCAGAGATGTCATTCATTGAGCATTAGTGAATGAGTGGTACTTGCCAAACAGAGCAGATAACTATTACAGCTGCTAGACGTTGAAGTTGTGGCTTGATTTGATTGCAGTTTGGTTTCCAATTGATCTAGTTGATGTTTTATACTCAAGACTTTGTTTAAGGCTTGGAGCTCCAAGAAAGCTCCTTTTGTTGCTGGCATGACAGTGACCAGGTACCACTGAAACCCAGGCAGTAAAATGTCATCCTCAGTCTTTGTGCTGCTTCCATTTCTAACTTTGTGTTTCTTTCTGACTTTTCTGCACTGTGATTTTAAGGAAATGGTTTCCTGAAAATGTTACACAACCAAAAAAAAATGTTTTCATGTTACCAGCCTGAAGCAGTAATCTTAATTACTTTTTAAAATATATTTTAATTTATATTTAATTTTATATATAATTTATATATATATGCAAAAATATTATTATAGCTACTCAGTCATGCAACTTCTGTTGCTATTTTTCCTTGAAAATTTGTGATTGTTGAAGAAATAAAAGCAGATATAAAAATAAAGCAGAAACATATTTGAATGAATCATCACTGATTTAGCAGGCAAGCTTATACAAATGTTGTTTTCACTTTATAGATCAAAATTCTATCATGTTATGGACCCTCTAGGGAGACAGGAACAATAACTTTGGCAGAAGCATGAAAATCTTCCACCATTTTTTATTTTAAGTGTATTAATTTAAAGCTTTGAAACTGGACAGTGTATGGGGCAGCAGTACAGGGTAGGAGAGGAGACAAGTCAGTTTCTAAGGCTATTGTTTTCTGTCTGTCTTCCCTGATTAAACTTAAACTTACAATGGTGTTTGGCCATGCAGATAGACCGTTTCATGGCCATAAAAACCAATACTTGAAAAAATCCCGTGCTTTAGGTCAGACTCCCCAGCATTTTTTAAGAAAGGTTAGTACTGTGTGCAGCTCAGCTTTAACTCTGAAGACTGACACAAAACCAAAACAAGATTAAAATACAGCTTATCCAAACATTGCAAAAAGCTATCCCGCCTGCATTTAATCTTATTATGTGACTGATTGTTCCTATCACATTTGATCTTGTTAGACCCTGTGAGTTACTGTTTGAACAATTCATTCTTTCTGGCGAGAGCTGAATGGGCATTTTACAGCTGCGGTTACCGCATGACCTCATTTCCATGGCACGCTCTGTGCAGAGGCTTGGTCTTCCGCAGAGAAATGGAAATAGGAAAGGGAAGAAAAGCAGGACAGAAAGAGGGAGAGACGTTCCCCTCTGCAGCAGCCTGGAGCGCACAGACTGTGTCAGGTTCGGGCTGGGTGCAGGCGCGCCTTGTCCCTCCCTCCCCTCCGCAATGCACAGCGCTCTCCGCAGGCAGCGCTTTCCGGCTCTGCGGTGCGGCCCGCCGCAGCCCGCCCCTTCCCCCGGCGGGCAACGTCCTGCGCGCAGCGGGCGCGGCGGCTGGTGCGGTGCTCGGTGCTCGGGGGCAGCGCTGGCATGGGCTCGGATGGGCCCGGAGGGGAGAGCGCGCCTTTGCCACGAAAGCTGAAATGCCGCGGCGCCGGTGGCCTTTATGGGCAGGCTCTGCATTAGGGGAAAAAAAATGTTTCCTCAGGAGCTGGCTCAGAAGATCAAAGGATACCAGGAGCAAATTGCTTCCTTGAATTCGAAGTGCAAGATGCTGACAATGAAAGCAAAACATGCCACCATGCTGCTGACAGTGACAGAAGTGGAGGGGCTTTCAGAGGGAATGGAGGAGCTGGATTCAGACCTGCTTCCAGCACACCCCACTCACCCCTCGGTGGTTATGGTAAGGAATGCATTGCTCGCGGTACAGCGTATCCGAGCTGCTTGCTGCTGCAGCATTGCCATGCTCCTGTGTAGCAAATTGCTGCGGCTCACATCTGTATTTCGCTTTTGAAATGGCTGGAGTGTGGCAAATCAAACAAGTTGCAGCTTCCCCTTACTGTATTTTGCTTTATATGGGTTTTCAAGATTGTTGATAAAGGATGAAGTAATTTAACAGACGAACAACAGCGGAAGTTGTCTGTAACAGGATGCAAATGTAGTGCTTTTCCGTGGCTGTCAGCATGCAAGAGCAAACGCTAAGAAACTAGTGGATTGCAGTAGTAAGATAAAACCAGAATAAATATTATCTTGCAGTGTGTAGGGTTTACACACCATATTTTTAAATCTCTTGTCTTAAGATGTTGATGTGATAATTTACGTTATGCTGCTATATTCTCAGATGGGAGTGTTGGAAATGAAAGCTGGCAAAGTACTGCCATAGGCCTCACATTTGGATTACTCTGCTTTTGTTTGTTTCTGTCTGGGTCTCATTACAAACATACTGCTGGTGCTGTTGTGATCTGAGTCAAAATAGAGTGCAGATTTCAGGATTTATCACTGTATAACAGCATTGGGGAAGCAAGAAGAGTATGTTGCTACTGTATTGTGTGTATTCTGTATTTCAAGTCTATTCTGTGCTGTTCTAACCAGGCCTGGATACTGAGGCCAGTACAGCGTTATTTTGTGGCTCTCCATAGTGCTTACATATGAAACAGTGATTATATTAGAAGATGTTTAGGCAACTCTAATTTGTTATTATTGAGTTGCTATACATTTTCTTTTAAATTCATTAGGGTACAGGAGAGCGTGTTCATACCGAAGTATGACAAGTAAATGAGACTATTGATTCAATCAGGTTTTTAAACTGGTAAATGTAAAAGCATGAAATATGACTAAATAATGTCATGGTAGTTCTGGCCATGTTTGTGTTTCTTGTTTTGATATCAGTATAAGTCAAACCTAAGCTGAGGTAACTGATTTTCTTCCTGTGCTCTGGGGTTGCTTTTCCTGTGGCAGATGACTGCTGGTCGCTGTCACACGCTGCTCTCCCCTGTCACTGAGGAGTCTGGGGAGGAGGGAACCAACAGTGAGATTTCTTCTCCACCTGCCTGTCGCTCTCCCTCACCTGTGGCTAATACAGATGCTTCTGTTAACCAGGTACCTCCTCTTGGCATTCGTTCTGCTTTTATCTCTGGCATGCATGATTCCATTCCACAGATGGTTTATTTAATCCTCTGAAATAATATTTACATATAGCTCCAAGGAACTGAGGCTTAACTTCTAAACTAACTGAACCATTGGCTTGTAGTTCAAAATGGATACAGACACTGACTTCTGATTCGAAAATGTATAAATCTGGTCTTACAGCTATTTACTATTCTTAAAAATAAATTTTAAGTGACAATTACAAAGCTCTTCCATGGCACTACTATTTTCCATTTATAACTTAATTTTTATTTTCTCAGTAGTACTCAACGGAATCTTGCATCCTGAGAAAATACGCAGTTTTGTGCCCTCCTTAAAAAACATTGCATTATGTCCATATATGTCTCTTACTGTACATTGTAGCGTTGAAGTCACTATCTGATACCTTCTACTTAATACTACTTAAAGTATTAACTTTCATGTATTTTTTTTCCCATGTGTTGTTCATTCCATACTTTCCATGACAGTCTATTTTAAAGTGCTAGTGAGGCAGATCAGTGAAATCACTGAAGTTAGATTTTTAAATCAAAACTGAGGGCTCTTGCACTTCTAATGGGACAAAGTGTGCATCAGCATTCATTAAAAAGGCAAACAGTGAACCAGCACGCTGAGCATCATGCATGTGAAGGCACACATAAAAGTTTTAGGAGTTTAGAAATGAGCCTTAGGAGTAGTCACCACCTGACTGAGTTCATCATGTTGTGGGTTTTGTGGTTGTTTCCTTGGTTTTGCATTTTTGTCTGCTTCCAAAATTGACCACTGCAGACTTCAAGGGTAGAGTGTGTTGCGTTGCATTGCTGAGTAAAATTAGAGAAGTTTGAGCAAGATGTCCATTGATTCCTTCCACTAATTTCAAGGATGCATATGGTGCTATAGAAGTTGCTAAGTATAAGTGATTTATATTCATGAGCTGATGTGAGAAAGAATACTAAGGTAAGATAGTAAGAATGGTGACAAAATCTTCAACAGCTTAATAAAAAAATTATATAATGCATTATAAGGATTTTTCTGCTGTTCCATCATTTCAGATAATTTCAGATAATCAGAACTTTCCCACTAGAGTTTACTTATAGTTGAAAGGCAGCTGTACATTTCAGCACAAAAATCTCATTACTTTAATCAGTGAAAAAGGATGAAGAGCAGCTTGCTTCCTAATAAACACGACCAGTGTCAGTTCATGACATTTCTCTGAAAATGTAAAACCAAGCTAACTACTCCAGTAATTAATGATAAGGAAAACCCAGTGAGCCTGCTGAAAATGCAGGTTTTAGAAGATTTACTTGGACAAAATTGAACAAAAAATTATGTCTTTCCTTTAGCAGAATATCTTAAATTTGATCTTTAAAATATCATAAAATTGATGGTGTTACAATAATTAAAAAATTTACAGATGAAGGTTTCTTCAGTGTGGTTAATGTTGAAATGAACTGCATGTAATAAACAGTAGGCGGAAGAACATTCCAAAATGCAGTGGTTTACTTACAAAATACTTAGGTTCATACTCACATGAGACAAAAACTAAAGAAGCTACGAAACTACCAGTGCTGATCATGATGAGTGCCCAGGGAGACTTCAGGAAAGAAGGTTGGTTAAAAAAATACACGCTAGAGATTAGTGAATTAGGAGCTTAAATGTAAATTAAAAATATTTTGTATTCAGTAAGACTCAGCAAAACTGATTTCAAAATACTTTGTTTTAAAAAAGTAGCCAGTGTTCAGAGAAATAACTTCTCACAGGAAGATCATACGCAAAGTACCAGAAAAACATGTGAACAGGAACTCTAGGAAAAAAAAAATTAAAGGCTCTTAGGAAGTAAGGGTTGAAGAGGGAAAGGTTGGGTGTTAAGACTTTTTAAATTCATCCCTAATAATCTCTATACAGTCTTTTATCAGGGTTTCATAGCATCTCTTAATGGTGAAATGCAGCTACTCTGAATTCAGACATCTGGGCACTATTTTTACATTACTAACAGGTAATGAAAATATAAAACGAGTGCCAATGACATATTAGTGAAAATACTGGCTCTATGTTTTGAAATAGATTAAAATAACTGTAAATACAAGAACATGAGAGTTCTAACACTATTATAAATTAACAGTTGCCAAGGTTGTTTGTTTTATACTGGAACTCCTCTAAAAACAATGTGGTGGTGGTAAATATAAAAATGTTACCTTTAAGAAGACTGAGGAATTTCATAGTATGTAATATTTTGGCAATTGATGACAGTCCTTCAATGCAGTTTATTCTGATACATAGCAAATCAGACACTTCATCTGTGCTGTAGTACTGAAGGAGAATCCTTCTTGAGGCTAAAACTTCTCACACTTACCCCAAGATACAGTTCATTAAAATTTGGCACATTTTTAAAAACTTGTTTTCCAGATAAACAGTGCAGAGCAATTGAATTGAAAAAGCTGAAGTGTTGACACAAAGCCTTTAAGGCCACAGCTAACTGTGTGATTCAAGTCTTCAGCACTGGGTCACTGTCAGTGTCTTTCTATGTTCTTCTACACAGACTACTTAATCATTCTTTTTCCTTCCCTTATGAAAACCCATCTAGATTGCAACAGTCCTTGTTAAATATCTTCTGAAATCTAAATGCACCCTTTGCCCCTACATCCTATTGAGTGCTGTTCATTAGCTAATTTTCATAAAAGTGAGCATTAGATGTTAGGGCCTTTATAGGGGCAACAAAATCTGTTACTTCTGAAAACATCTGGATTCACACCACCATCACGTGAAAGCTCTGCCAAAAAAAAAAACCCTGCAATGTTCTATGCTCCAGAAAGTAGCTGAAAAGATGGGGAAGGATTGTTTTTCCCTCTCTGTAATAGCAAGTCCTTTATTCTGGAAACCATGATTAAGAAGTCTCAAAAGCACAGTTTTTTTGTTGGCCTTGAGAGAGGACTACCTAAGGGCTGGAGAGTAGCTGCAGACAAAATGAGAAGTTGCCTACACTGATGCAATTTTTTGCTGCAGCTTGGAAAGATGACTTGTGGTCAGAGAAAAAATTCTGAAATTGCAGTACTGAGTGTGGTGCTAGACTGTTCCTTATTCCCTGTTGGTTCTTTGACATCATAAGCACTTTCATAATTAAATTTTTCAAGATTCCCAGTTACTGCCTTTGAAAGAATTACCTTCTTTGACACTTTTGGTCAGTGTGATGGGAGTAACCTGGCTTCTCTGCTTTTCCAGAGCTTGTTTGGTTTTGTTCGCATATAGTATTAGATTACGTATTGAAATAGAATTGGGAAATTAAGATTCTGCTCCAAATTAGGATCCTAATTATGCTCTGAGCTCTGATACTTCAGAAGTAGTCTGGTTTAGTACCTAACTTTTGTACACCTACATAGAATTGCAGAATGGTTGAGGTTGAAAGGGATGTCTGGAGGTCATCTGGTCCAACCCCCTTCCTCAAATTGGGCCACATACAGCAGGTTGTCCAGGACTATATGCAGGTGACTTTTGAGTATGTCCAGGGTTGAAGACTCCAAAACTTTCCTGGGCAGCTTGTTCCAGTGCTGTCATCCCTCACAGTAGAAAAGTCTTTCCTGATATTCAGAGGGAACCCCCTATGTTTCAGTTGTGCATGTTACCTCATGTTCTGGTACTGGGCACCACTAAAAGGGCCTGGCTGTGTCTTCATTGCACCTTTCCTTCAGGTATAGAATAGAATTATAGAATCATTTAGTTTGGAAAGGACCTTTAAGATCATCAAGTCCAATCATTAACATAGCACTGCCAAGTCCACCACCAAACATGTCCCTAAGTGCCACATCTACATGTCTTTTAAATGCCTCCAGGGATGGTGACTCAGCCATTTCCCTGGGCAGCCTGTTCCAGTGCTTGACAACACTTTTAGTGAAGAAAGGTTTTCTAATATCCAATCTAAACCTCCCCTGGCACAACTTGAGGCTGTTTCCTACTTACTACTTTGGAGAAGAGACTGACAACCATCTCGCTACAACATCCTGTCACGTAGTTGAAGAGAGCAATATGGTCTCCCCTGAGCCTCCTCTTCTCCAGGCTAAACACCCCCAGTTCCCTCAGCCGCTCCCCATCAGACTTGTGCTCCAGACCCTTCCCCAGCTCCGTTGCCTGTCTCTGGACACGCTCCAGCACCTCAGTGTCTGCCTGGCCATGAGGGGCCCAAACCTGAACACAGGATTCGAGGGGCGGCCTCACCAGTGCCGGGTACAGGGGGGCGATCACTGCCCTCGTCCTGCTGGCCACACTGCTTCTGACACCAGCTAGGGTGCTGACCACCTGGGCACACTGCTGGCTCATGTTCATGGCTGTCATCCAGCACCCCCAGGCCCTTTCCCACCAGGCCCTTTCCCACCGCTCTTCCCAGGCCCGTAGCGCTGTGTGGGGTTGGTGTGACCCAGGTGCAGGAACCGGCACTGAGCCTTGTTGAACCTCATAGAATTGGCCTCAGCCCATCAGTACAGCCTGTCCAGGTCCCTCTGCAGACCCTTCCTGCCCTCAAGAAGATCAACACTCCCACACAACTTGGTGTTATCTGCAGACTTATTGAGGCTGCACTCCATCCCCTTGTCCAGATCATAGATAAAGATACTAAACAGATCTGACGCCAATACTGAGCCCTGGGGAACATCATTTGTGACTGGCTGCCAACATGATTTAACTCCATTCACCACCACTCCTTGGGAATTTGTATCTATACACATTTAACATTTGCAGTACAGCAAATGGTCTGCAGTCTGTTTGGTAGACACAGCTCTGTAAGCTGCCAACCAAAAGGCACTTAGTTTTCTCTCAGTCACGTGGCTCAACATGCTGAATTTTCCTCCTGATCATACAGGGTCAGGAAGGAAGAAATTTTAAATGATTTGAGGAGGATTTTCTAAGTAGACTTTTCAGTAGTTCATAAGCAACTTTTCATGCAAATATTGTGATAACTCATAGAGCTGCCCGAAAGGAGGGTTTGGTCCAACCTAACAGAAATCACTGGAAAATCTCTTACTAATTTCACGGGCAGCAAAACTGTGTCTTAAATTTTTCATCACGACCATTTACAAATTCAAATTTTTTGAGGAAACTGGTCAATAGCTGCTGTGTTGCTTGGTCTGGAGCATAGATCACCAAGTGGGGCTACTAAATCAGAAGAAGGAAGACTGCAGAATTTTTCACCATCCAAATAGGTGTGGGTGGTAACAGTCACACATGGTTTCAATTTTCAATAATCTTTGTCATCAAATCTGCTTTCTTGACTTAAATGTAGATATTGTGCATGTTTCCTTAATTTTACGTTTTCTATAGACCTTTTTGATTGTCCACCTGCAATAGTTGAAGAAATTCCCATACACCAAGTATAGAAATTTTGCTGAGAAACAGTTCTACCCTGCATTTTCAACAGTAATTTGACCATTTGCCAGTTTTCCCTAGCACATTTGGTCCCTTCCCCCACTGTCTTTTCTAAGTTCAGAGTACCCGTTTGTTTGAAGGCTTATTATAAGCTAGTGCTTCATATTCTTTCTTAAATCATTGACTAGTCCTTCAGTCCTTCTTCTTTGGTTCTTCTGTTGCCTTCTCTGTGCTAGTGTTTGTTAGGGTGATATTCTTTGTCATCTACAGTACCATAACCCACTGTCTGTTGTGGTGGGTTTCCCCCATGTGTAGTTGTGAAGATGCTAGAACAACACTCCCACTTGGAGCACTCCCCTCCCTGCTTTTCCATGTCTGTCTAGAGTTGCTGCCTGTACCTCCTAGCTAATATGAACATGAAAAATATGCATCCACAATCTTCATCATAGTGAAACTCCAAACCATGCTCAGTGTACTACTATTAAATATTTATTGTGTTGCTCAGAGGTTTCCTGGTGATTTTCACTTTCTGGGTTTTATTTTCATGGATATATGCAATAGGGCAGTATGTGGGGTGTGAGGTGGGGGATGTTTACACAGTGTCATTTGTTTAGAAAGTGCAATAATGTGCTTCGTGCTTGTAGGACATTGCTTATTACCAAGCCTTATCTGCTGAACAGTTGCAGACAGAAGCTGCTAAAATTCAACCCAGCACTTCAGCCACCCAGGAGTTTTATGAACCAGGCTTAGAATCAGCTGCTAGTGCCAAATTGGATGATTTGCAGCGTTCTTGGGAAACACTGAAAAATGTGGTAAGTCTTCATATGGAGGGTTCAAAATAATCAGCTGGATGGTAAGGAATAAGATGTAAAGAACTGGCTCAGCTAATAGCTAATATTCTTCTCCACAATTCTTGGTTTTCAGGTGGTAACAAAAATTGTTAGTTGTGATGAGATATTACCTTTGTTCTTTGTTTGAAAGCCTGTGCAGGGTAGACCTCCATTAAGAAAAAAAATAAGTCATTAATGCTGATAATTACCTTCAGAAATATTGGCTATTGTCAGACCATATTCCATAACCTAACAGGGAAGTCCACTTATGCCAGATGAGTTGGCAAAAAAGACCCAAGAATCCAGTTTCTCCAAATACCGAGCCAACTTAATGCATTTTTGCATATTAGTGCAGTGTAATCTCAGTGACGTACAAAAGTGGTCAAAGTTTTGATCGTATGCTATACAGTTTAATTCTTTTGTGGCATAGAAACACAAAGAACTGTGTTTCTAGCAAATAGAGTACGTCCATATGTTTCAGTGCATAAGATCTAAAAAAAGGCATGAGAACGTGCCTAGGTTTTCCCTGCTTATTAGACTCCATTTTTTGCAGTCACAGAACCTAGAATTTGACTGATAATGTTTAAATAGATATATATTTTTAATATTACAGAATCATAGAATCATTTAGGTTGGAAAAGACCTTTGAAATCATCAAGGCCAACTGTTGAATGGGTATTTTGCTTTTATAATTTATACTTTTTAAAACTTTAAGCAAGTTTTTGGGTTTAGTCTCATAAGCCTAGGGAAGTACGAAGATGACCTCGTAAACCTAAGGACATATGTAGAAAAAGCAGATTCTGTATCAGAGGTCAGAATGTGTGTCTTCCATTCCTCTTCAGATCAGTGAAAAGCAGCGCACACTCTATGAAGCCCTTGAGCGTCAACAGAAATATCAGGACACACTCCAGTCTATATCCACAAAAATGGAGACTATTGAGATCAAACTAAATGAAAATCTGGAATCGGCCAAAAGCCCGGAGAGCCAGATGGCCGAACATCAGGTAGAAACTTACACGTGAGAAATAGAGGGAGGGCATGCATTACCTGTGTATCTTTAGTTCCCTTTTTTTAAATAGTAGTGTTCTTCATGGCTGGATGACTCAAAAACATGTATTAGTTGTGTGAACCTTCTCTGTTAACTGTGTCTTGCCTTTCAGGACTTCCTGCTGTTCTAAAGATGGTGTAATGGGGATTCTTTTAAGAAGTAGCCTTTGAAAAAAGTAAAATAGACCGTAAGAGTTTGTCCTGGCAAAATTTTCACCAAAATCTTTTTTTCAAGATTGTGTTCAGTAGCACCTATGCATGCTGTTCTTCAGCATCAGCGCTACTAGTGTATATCAGACTATTTATAATGTTTCTATGTTTGCTAGGATCATAACTGATACTGATGCATTGTAAATTGATCTAAATACAATCTTTGCCTTGTTAAACAAAATAAACCAAAAGACACAAAAAAATTGCCTCTCAAGGGAAGTCTTGAGAAATGATGCTCTGAATAATAAAAGAATACTTTATCAAGTAACCAATCTGACACATGTTCAAGTTGTAATCCTCTAAGCTTTCTATCTGATAGCTTGAAACTATTTCGTGGGGCCAGTTCTCATTTCAGTAGGAACTCCATGACCTGAAAAAGCTAACGTTTGGGTTTTTGTAGTACTGTCTGATGTGCTGTGCATCTAATGTGTATGTAATTATCAGACATGAGGGTAAAGTATCTTCTGTAAGGTATTGGTAATGCAGCATCCTTTTGTAGGTATCTTGAAAACATTTATAGGATGAGAATGATAGTAGGAACTTCTTTTACACCATGGAGTTAATCTCAATGTTTTTATATATTGCTCTATATTCTTTTTCAGTTAATAAGTTTCAGGCTGGAAGCTAACTCATTTTCCTGTTTCTCTCACCACACACTCACTTAACTTACATTATCTTCACTATATGTACAATGTTTTCAAAAGAATTCCTTCTCATGATACATTCAAGATAAGTAATGAAATCAGTTTTTCAGTTATCAGATGCATGATCCTAGCTTAAGTATCTAAAAGCAGGACTCAGTCCTTCCAAATTCTGACTCTACCAAACCAGCAGTGATATGCAGTACTCTGCGTTCATCATGCTCCCTTGAGACAGTCATCTTGAATTTTGTATTAAACCTGTGCCTCCTGAGATACTTTCTTCTCACTCATAAATGATACCAATACTTTCTCTGCTCTTATTTCTAAATAGGCTTTGATGGATGAGATTTTAATGTTACAAGAAGAAATCACTGAGCTTCAGACATCACTAGCCCAGGAGCTAGTTTCAGAACCACTGGATGCAGAAGCTGCTGATCAGCTGGCATTGCAGTCCACTCTCACAGTCTTGGCAGAGCGAATGGCCACTATTCGAATGAAGGCATCAGGAAAACGACAACTATTAGAGGTACAAGACAAAACCTCTAGGACTGGGCCTTTTGGATCACATTCCAGATTGAGAGCCACTTTTGGCAGACCTGTACTTTCACCAAAGTCCGTAGTTACCATTGAATGCTGATAATTTAAAAAGTCATTTACAGTTCTGTTCATTTCTCAGAATTCCTTTGGCTAATAACTTACATTCTTTTCTAGCAAGACCCTCATCTAATGCTAGGTGATAACTAACCAGAAGGAACTTGGAAACCCACTGTAGGTGTCATATTTTGGGTTTTTTTAATATCCACAAGAAGAAGTATGAAGTGCAAGCATTAAAAGTCATGTTATCTGCAGTAATGTTTTGAAGAGTCACATGTCCATACTGGGAGACCAGAGAAGGAGGAAGGCTTAAAACAAGAAATAACACCTCTTCCAAACTGTTGCATTGTTGTCTACACTCATCTTCCCAGTGATTCACATGCAAACTTTTATTATGGAAGATGCACCCCTTTATTTCTTTGTCTACCGGCTTTACCAAAAATCCTTAAATACAAAGGTGATTTACATATAGGAATGTTGTGTATATTATACAGGTGGGAAAATGCAGTCTTGCTAAAGCTGGCTACAGTTTGACTATTTCAAACACTGCAGGGCAGCTTTACTGCTGTACTACTAAGAACTGCAGCAGTGAATTCACAAAGACAGCAACTGCTGCCTTCATGATTTCCAGCATCAATTGATTCTGAAAGACTGAATGAGAACTGGCCCTGTGGATCTAAACCATGGTGCTTAGTTGCCTACTGGGGTTAAACCATAACACTGGGTCACAGGGAAGTCCCAGGGTACATCAGCTGCATTAGTTCTGTGCAGTCACCTGAAATAGTGAACATAAAAAAATAACACTTAAGTTTTTCCTTTTTAGAAGAAAAATGACTGTTACTTAAAAGGGACTGGAAGTAGATCTTACTGTTTATAGCTTGCACCCCGTAAAGGATCTTAGAAACTTCTTGATAATATGTAGGAGGAGATGGTAACTAATAATTTCAAGATAATGCATGAATCAAATATACTACTCTTAACTACAATTAGGATTCTGACAGTTGCTTTGATACAATAGCGCAAGTTTGCCCAAATAATCCTGGCTAAGAAATATGTGTAGTATGTAGACAATACTTGGTAATTTTACCTGTGCCCTTTATAGCTCTGATTTCACAGATAAAATCTTCCAGAACACTGCAGGGCTGTAAATGTAGAAATACAGATAGAACAGGTAATGAAAACATTTTACTGTAGAGGGGGTGGATTGGTAATATTTTTCTTTATATGGACCTAATTTAAATAACTAGAGCTTGAAAGCTGTTCAGCTCTAGATTTTTGAGACATTTATCTTTGTCCATTAAATTGTTCTAATGTGTAAATAGTAATTTTCCCTTTAAAATTCAGAAAAGCTGTGCAACCACTTTCCTGTGAGGGATTTGCCCTGCACGTACTGGTCTGATTTTCCTTGTAGAAGTGTGGTAGGTTGAGCCTGGCCAACAGCCAAACACCCACCCTCACTCCCCTCTCCTGTGGGATGGGGAAAAATAGAAGGTAGGCAAAAAGACTCATGGATGGAGATAGTGGCAGCTTAATAAAGTAAGGAAAAGCTGTGCATGCAAGCAAAGGAAAATGAGGAACTTAGTCACTACTTCCCCATCAGCAGGCAGATGTTCAGCCACTTGCATGGAAAGCAGGGTCTCAGCACACATGACAGTTGCTTTGGAAGGCAAATACCGTAACTGCAAATGCCTCCTCTCCCCTCCTTTCTCTGAGCTTTTGTTGCTGAGCATGATCTCATATGGTACAGAATATCACTTCAATCAGTTTAGGTCAGCTGTCCTGGCTATATCCTTTTCCAGCTTTTTGCCCACCCTCAGCCTACTGGACTTTGTGAGGCGCAGTTGGAAAGAAAGCCTGAATGCTGTACAAGCACTGCTCAGCAATAGCCAAAACATTGCTATGTTATCAGCGCAGTTTTAGCCACGGTTGCAAAGCACAGCACTGTACAGACTGCGATGAAGTTAACTACATCCCAGTGAGATCCAGTAGTCTTTTTTTTTCCCTTGTTCCATACCATTTGCAGCATGCTTAGGTTCCATGTTGTCTGATACATCTAAGTATCATCCTCTGACCACCTCATTCTACCTGTTTCTTATTCCTGAAATCCCCTCTACTCTTTCTAGAGCTCTATATCTCTCTTGTACTGGGAAGCCCAGAACTGGACACAGCGCTTCTGGTATGGACTCACCAGTGTTATGTAGAGTGGAAGGATAACCCTCAGACTGCTGACAACACTTCTCCTAATGCAGCCTGGGATACCATTAGCCTTCTTTGCCACAAGGACCCATTGCTGGCTCGTGTTCAATTTAATATCCACCAGGAACCCCCCAGGTCCTTTTCTGCCGAGCTGCTTTCCAGCAGGCTGATCTCCAGCATATATACTGGTGCCTGGGATGGCTGCTCCCCAGGTGCAGGACTTCACAGTTCCCTGTGTTCAGCTTCATGAGGCTCCTGTCAGCCCATTTCTTCATCCTGTCAGGGTCCATCTGGATGGCAGCACCACCCTCTGGCATTTCAGCCATTCCTCCCATTTCATGCCATCCGTAAACTTGCTGAGGCTTGTTCCTGGTCTCTCACTCGACTTTGGGCCACTGATCACCACCCTTTGGGCCCAGGTATTCAGCCAGTTTTCAAATTCATACGGAACTACTAAAGAGCAAGCAAGTCTTGCTGATCACTCCGTCTGTTAAATGGATGAACCAGCTGACGGATGGAGCCAGGGAGTCTGTGTTACTGCGGTGCCCCTGCTGCAGCAGCCATTGGAGCTTAATGTCCTTCCACACCCCACAGCCCAGGAATCCTCTGAGAGGCCAGACAATATAGGCAGCTCTTCTGCCTTCTCTTCACCCATGGTGGCTGCACCGAAGGCCCACTGGTACTTTTGTTGGGTCCTTGAAATACCCTCTCGCGCCTCTTTTGAGGCCTGCTGCTGTCAAAAAAGGCAAAGCTGCTGTCCTTTCTGTGCATCCCACGCCCAGCTTGGTGGTCCCATACACCTTTCTCCCAAAACAAACAGTGCTGTGCTAGCTGAGCAATCTGAATCGGGGGGGTGGGGTGGGGAAACCAAAGGAGAGCAGCAAGAGGAGGCAGAAAAGACCGCATCTTTAGAGGCTGTAATAGCAAAGATCCAGTCAAGGAAGTAGAAATACAGTGACTGAACTGAAACAGAATTTCAGTCACCAGAAAAGCATGGTCATCGATTCAAAACAGTAATGTTTTGTAAGGGTTTCCAACTTAGACAGGGCTTATGGTGTATAAATACTATGTAGAAGTTGTGAGAGACAGAGAGGGAAAAATTTTTAAAAGTGACTGTTGTGATGTATTTTCTTTAAAAAGTAAAATATATTTTGTACCTCTAGGAAAAACTGAATGAGCAGCTGGAAGAACAGCGGCAAGAGCAGGCTCTTCAAAGGTACCGTTGTGAAGCTGATGAGCTTGACCACTGGCTACTCAATACCCGAGCAACGCTGGACACTGCTCTAGTTACTGCTGAGGAACCTATGGACATGGAAGCACAGCTGGTAGACTGTCAGGTAAAATTACTAGTCCTGTAACATTGAGATGATCAGGGTGGACATAGCTTCGTCTGGACGAAGAGACAAATATGGAGCATTAATGTTAAGACCTTTACTGAGTGGGATGTGCGAGCATGTTAGTGGGGAAGAAGTTTCTGAGCTCCTTAGCACCTCATACATGCTCAGTTAACTTCATCCATGCAATATGAAATAAAATATAGACTGTTCTTCATTACTTTAATTAAAGACTAAAAATAGTGCTTTAGGCAGCAGGTGTAAACGTAGCAGTAGGAAAACAAGATATCCTGACTGGAAGAACATTGGAAGCTCTACAACTTTGAGAGGGCATTTTGGTTTGATTTAAAGGCCTAATACTTGCTTCACTTGCAGTTTTTGCTCCACTCAAGCTAAAGTCGTTGAACAGCTCACTTGATAGGTATGAAAACACCTGCAGTATACTTTCCTACTCCTCCTTTTCCAGCTGTATAACGCACTTATTATACATGTATAATAAATACTTATTATAACACACTGGCTGGGGCAGTGTAGTGCTTTCTTCACAAGTAATCCCTACGTACATTCAAAAGTGAAGTATAGTAATGTGTAGTAACTGTTTTTATGAATGTAATATTATTCAACCCAGAATACCAAAACAACTGAGGAAAAACATTTTGCTACAATAGAAGTAATTGCACATACTTTTCCTAACAAGACTTGGATCAGTCATAACATCCAGGTTCTCAAATTAGTGGCGGTCTTCCATTTTTAAATGAGTTTAGAACTGTATGTTCCTTATAATTAAAATTACAAGATAGACAAGACAAATGGACAAAATATCCCTTTTCATACTGAAGAAGTGAGTATCTTGACTATTTTATGTTAAATGGGAGTTAAGTTTCATATGAGTCTGATGAATTAAACATCTAGTTAAATTTCCACGGAAGCTGCTTCATTATTGGAATTTTCAGTCTGCTTAGTCTCAAGTGTTCTCTCATCACCCATCCTTGGAAGCTGTTTTGTTGTATATGGATAAACCCTGTGAACTTAAACAAAGCAGCATTATTTATTTTTTTTTAATATAATCTGTAGGAAACTCAAAAAGAATAGTTAACTCTGTGGAAAAGTTAATACTACTGTTTTTTTGCTGGTTCTTAAAAACTGAACATGGTAAGTTATATAAAGGCCTGTATTTCTTCCACTTTTTAGAGTCTTTGCCATTTTATCCTGCACTCATTCATTCAGGAGAAATATTTGTATGTTTTCAGTTGATAGTTCCTATGGAAACAAAAATGTGATGTCAGAATAGAATTGTAGGCACTTTGAGTTTGGAAGATGAAAATATGCACTGTCTGTAATACATGAACGGTTAATGGAATGTCAGGAAAGTAGCTTTTGAGAATAAACATGCCAGAGATTTGTCACTTTAAGTCTCTCTTTAGACTAAAGAGGATTATACAGAAATCCTTAAGTCCATCATGCACCAATCAGAAAGAGCAAATAGTGAGAAGAGAAGCTTACTAATGCAACTGGAGCAACATATAGCAGGAGGTAGGAAGCACTTCACTAAATGTACATGAAAGAAGAGGAAAGAAGTAACTCTAGCTGTGTGCTCTGTTCCTTGTCATTACGGATGTCAGTCTAGCATCTTTGCCATCCTTACCTTTTATGTGAAAATAAAGGGAATCTCCTCTAGAACAAATCCTTTGTTTCAAATAACTTTTTACTTTCTTATTTTGAAAAAAGTTGCAAACAGAAATGGCAAATGCAAACATTTGCAAGCGTATTCCTAAGGACTCTGAAAGGGACTGGAAGGCAAAGCAATGATAATCTGACTTGCCCTTAGCTTGGCAGAGGGTGAGGTAGGCCACAGGTCGTCCTGCCAGAAAGAGTGACAGATGCTGGAAAAATGTATGAATTTGGTTCTTTGTTTTTGCTGCTGCAGAACATGCTGGTTGAAATAGAGCAGAAGGTGGTAGCCTTGTCAGAGTTGTCTGTGCACAACGAGAATTTGCTTATGGAGGGGAAAGCTCACACGAAGGATGAGGCAGAGCAGCTGGCTGTGAAGCTCAGGACGCTGAAGGGCAGCCTTCTGGAGCTGCAGAGAGTGCTCCACGACAAACAGATCAACATTCAGGTAAGTGGTTTTTCCAGCTGGCTTCACGGTGGACAGGAGTTTGAGGGGTTTCATAGCAGTTTTATGCAACTAGGGAAAGGAGTAAAACTATTTTACTGATTTAGTTTGAGCTATTCATCTTTAGTTAGTAGATGGAATTACATTCTAAAGAAAAGAACTGCCTAGCAAGATTTAGCTTATTGTTTTCACTTTTTTTTCATTGTACCATTTCATGATGAAACTACTTGAACTTCACTATCTTCACTGAAAGGACAATAATGAAGTAGATACATGATTAGCTTGGTCTGGATATACTCTGTTCCTGTTCTCGGTCCCTTTAGATTGCATGTGCTCTGGGGCAGGATCCCTCCCCCCACAAAAGAAGAAGCCTAAATACATGGTTTTCTCTGCACAGTGTGCACAACACAATGACGGATAACAGAAGATAGTGAATTTTTATTTAAATATGGCTAATACTTAGTGGCATCATTATACCATATAAATAAAGACACATTTAACGTCAGTCTTGTCCTATTAGCAGCATTGGTCTGTTTACTGCCACTAGTTCATTTTATTTAACAGTTGGTTTTGGTCATTCTTTAGGTTAAACTAGCGTGTGGAGAACCGAATACATACAAGAAACCCAACCATGTAATGTGACTCTGGTTTTGAATTTGCTTGCCCTGCTGTGACTGCCCTGTCTTTCCTTTTACTTCTTTTCTGGGCTTTGCTGTGCAAATTAAACATGATAAGCTTCAAAGATTTCTAGCAGATTAAAGCCTACTGTGAGGTTAGCTTGAAAAGTCACTTGACATGCTAAGAACTATTTTTAGTCCAAAGCAACTGGATAACTACAAAACTTAACTTCACAAAAAGAACTCAACAAACAAATACACACAAAAAAACCCATGGAAAAACTCCAGGTATTTACTCCTATTGCTTCTAAGATGAAGTAACTTTAATGTTGTTCTTGTATTTTAAATGTCATTATTAGACAAGTGAAAAGTGTTGTCAACAGCATGTAGGCATATAATAATGTATTCTGATATATTACTTGTGAAACGAAAAAGCATCACGGACTGTTTTGCTTTATTTTAAAATATTCATGCTGCATTTTAAAATGTGCTGCAATTTAAAATACAATGGTGTGAATTAGTTTGAAGTTTTAAAACAGGTTCTTGGATACTTTTCCAATATCAAAAATAACAACAAAATAATTTGCAGGTGTAGAATATGAATCAATTAAGAAGCTACATGCATGCAAGACTTAAGTTTTATTATGAATTGCGAACCTTTTTTGGACTTTGCATATGGATCGTGAAAGAAAATAGGTGTAGGCAGTATAACATCCTCAAATTTTCATTGAGTAATTTTTTTCAAATGAGAAAATCAACAGTGTCTTTTCACAAACAGTCAGGCATGAAGTATGTCTTATGGATGCTCAGAGCATCAGATGCCCCAAAGTAACTTAACTCTTTCCACAGCCATTATTAACCCTGAGAAACTTCACATGCTAACAGCACTGTTGCTCATGCATGCCAGAAACTCAGACATATACATGTCTATGTATGTACTGGTAACCTTGTAATTGCACAGAGGCATAAACTAGCCTGCACCCAGAAGAGGAAGGATCCTTCCAAGTTGCGCTGCAAGACCAAGAATGTTTTAGACTAAGCTGTGTTTTCCTTAAAGCGGTATTTCAGCATATGTGTTAGTCATGTGGCACAAGGCTTTTTAGGAGTTAGTGTGAGATTCTGTGACTTGCAGCAATTTCCATTTTCCTTCTAATTTTAATTAATGAATGTCACTAATGATATGGGAACAGTGATTTGACCAGCTGTTTTATTCATAGAATAAAGCAGTGAAACTTATCAGGGATGTGCTGGATCAGGAGAGTTCCACACTACATTGATTCCAAATGTAGCATTTTGCAAGCACTTTGAAAGATATACAAAGCATTGCTTTATTACTGATAACTACTAAATTCTGTGACTTGGGGGCAATAAATAGACTCCGTATAAAACAAAGAAGTAGAATGGATTCTGCAGTAAAAAAATGGATAGTGTTTCTTTACTTTTTATTACAAAGTGTGTGTGTGTCAGGGATGACTTCAGTTCCACAAGAGAAATATGCCCAATATAAGTTTTACAATTCTGAACTCCTTTGAAAGATCAATTTTATCACCATTTTCTTCAGGTTTTTCCAGCTATTTCTATTCTGGAGTGGGTAGTCCCCAAGAATGACAACTTCAAGCATTTTTTTCCCTGACTATTTAAAGGAAATGTAATGCAGTTTCTTCAGACAAAATGCGAATAAAAATGGAAGTGCTTTTTTTATATATACACTCTCTGATTTGAGAAGAATAAAATTTGGTTCATAAATAATTCTGATCTAAAAAGTATGCACAATAGCATATTTGCAAAACCTCGTTGCATCCACAAATGCCACAATCCCTTTTACACTCTGGTATTGCAGGAACTATATGGTTTTACAGATTTACTGTATGTCTTAACTCCAAAATTATAGCTTCTCAACCCCCTTTTCAGAGAAGAGGAGACTCAAAATCTAACTGACATCAATCAGCCTGCCCAAACACAATGAACTGGATACTGTCCTCAAAAGGAATTTACAAGTTGAACAGCTGTTATCTCTAGAGCATATAAAATGAAGCAGGCTTTTTTTCACAATTTACAGAAATATTTTCTTTTTTCTCATTTTTAATAGAAAAATTTAAATTCCAGACCCTCTTAATTCCTCACATAATATTTTCTCTGCCTAATCTGATACCCTATAATGACATTGTTCACACTCCAGCCATATCAGCTATATAGAAACTTGTTCCTACAAAGTGTCACAGTTTACCTGCAAACTGAATCCTTAGTGAAACAAAGCTATTTCATAGAGAAAGGGTAATATGGTTCTTTCCAGCTGTAGATACCTGCTTGCTTGTTTTGCTCCTCTTACAGCACAAAAAGCACAAACTCTACAGTCATTGTGTGTCTGCAAGTAATATTAAATAAATCTAGAGAGGTGTGTAGATCTAAGTAGCTAGACCTACAAGTCTGCCTTTGACATTAGGCCTAATGTGTTAAAATCCCTACATTTTAATACATTGGCTGTATTATTTATTATTTTATTAAATTAAAATATATTTATTAAATTTTAAACAATTAAATTTACAGCCAACATGGACTTCAGAAATCAAAAAGTTGCTGAAGCAGTTTTTGGAACTATTAAGGCATTTGCTCTTTTTTGCTCTGCTTACATAGAAAGCTTGTCTAATCACTTATGTTGGAAAAACTTAATGATAGAAGTATGAAGTGAAAGAACTGTTGCTTTTGCTGTTCTATTATAACATTCTGTGGTTTGGTCTCTCTTATGGTCTTTACTGTTTGTATCATATAATCTGTTGCTAACTGACTGTGTTTCTGACAACCATGGGTAGAGTTATATACTTATAGATGAGTAGATTTTGACCAGGATGACAAACTAGCATTCTCTCATTTTTAGTTGGACAAGAAATTTGCTTTAATACTAAAAACCTGACGGCAGCAGCCCATGGATTCCCTGCATTGCCAGTTAAAGATGCACCCTCCTTCACAGGTCAATGCTATTATTTTAGGAGAAGCATAACAGTCTTCAGAAAGACATCTGTCCATGGTCTCTGATCTCTGGTCTCTTACTCTGCGAAGTACAGTAGTGCATATTTACTGTTAACATTTTTAGCGATGCTTTCTTGCTAGTAACCAATGACCAGTAGACGTCAGTAATCTAAAAGTCATTGCTCACTTCAGAATTTATGTGAGCCAGCAGCTTGAGAGATGGAAAGTGGCGCTACCTGTGGTTCTGACTTATGAGCTGGACCTGCCAGTGCTCTAGCAATAGAAGATATTTTGTAAAATCTGTATTTCTTTCTCTTAAAGCAGGGATCATTACAAGAAAAGGAGGAGAGTGATCTGGATTTTGTTTCCTCACAAAGCCCCAGTGTCCAAGAATGGCTGGCACAAGCAAGAACCACTCGTTCACAGCAACAGCAGAGCACCCTGCAGCAACAGAAAGTCAGTGTTTTGCATTTCTTTTACTCCCGTGTTTCAGTTGTGCTTACCACTGTAGCTGAGCCATTCTTGTTAATATTTCCACTGAAATCTTACTCAGTGCTTTTGCAATGGTGCATATGAGCTCATAGTTTTATATCTGTGACAGCCAGGCAGAGTAGATGTCCTGGGTGACCATGGTCAGCTCACTTAATCATTCCATTGTCCATTATTAGAATTTAATTGAAGCAACCCTTAAGTTATTCCAAGGAGATGATGGTATTTGCTCAGAATAGTAATCAACATTGTCTTTATAGAAGCAAGGATACACAGACTGCAAGGTATATTGGGTTGCACGATACGCAGACATCCCCACTAGGTTACGTTTCAGAAACTGCATGGCATTAGTCAAGTAGTTCAACAACCCAATTCACATACCCAATTTTTCTATGTCCCTCGGTGGAGATTTTGCACTGCTTTCAGTGCTCAAGCAAGCCATACCACAAATAGCCATTGCATGACAGACAAAAACAATCTGTTTGAGGTTTGTTTTGGGTTTTGTAACTTGCTATGCTAGGAGCTGGAACAAGAACTAGAAGAGCAGAAGAATCTGCTTCGGTCAGTAGCATGCCGTGGAGAAGAAATCCTAACACAGCAAGGTGCTCCAGAAGGCCTGTGTACAAGGTGTGCTTTCATGTGTTCTTCTGTGAAGTAAATTTCTGTAACTGTGCTTTGTCAACCTTATGTTTACTTCCCTTTTCTGCATATAATCCTCTAATTTTTGTTTTCCATTTTTGTATAGCACCTAGGATACTGGAGTCCTGGCTTATAACTCAGAGGTCTGATAATATAGTTACACAAACTGTTTTGTGCTAACAGATCACCTATCAAGCATCACATTAAAATTACAAACTAGTAGGATTTATTAGACAAGCAGTGGATCAGTTACTATAGCTTCATGATCCAGCATTGCTGTGTGAATCATAGCTGGTCTCTAGTACCGTGTCTGCCATTGTCACCAGATCTTCCCAGATGAGATACTCCTTGCTTAATTTTATTTTTCCTGCAGTTAGCAAATACTTTTCTTTTTGAAGCCTTGTGTATTTCAACTTTCATCTCTGGTCTATTTTCTTGCACACTTTCCCATTTTTGAGGAAAGTAGATGTCTATAAAAGCCTCAGCTCTCACTGGGAGAGACTTCTGCCCTAGAGAAGGCAGAAGAAACCTACCGTCTTCTGCTGATGCAGACCTTCAGGGAATGGGAAGCTCAAGGTCTAGGGAAGAGGAAACCAGGTTGAACGTTATCTGCTTGAGAATCAAGGAGCAGTCGATTGTTCAGTTAAAATACTTCCTTGATGTATCTCAGTAGTAGTGAGCATCTTTGTGGCATGTCCAGCATGCCAAAGTCTAGAACATGAAGATAGTTCATGAAGGGGCAGAACCAAGACTTATGCATAGGGAATGTAAGCTATACTCAGTAAGTACTTTTCCTCAGCATTTTTGTTAATTCAGTGTGATTTTTTTATTATAATGCCAGAAAGTACTTAGCTCCTTCAGTTTGAGGCTTCCTTCTGTCACATGATGCTATACTGTAGAAATAAACAAAAAAAATCAAACAGAAAAAAACTGTTTACCAAAGCTAAACGCGTAGTCTTGTACTGCATTAAAATATCAGGGTATATCTGACATTTTGAGAGAGGAGGTCTGGAAGAAGTCAGATAAATTTTTTTTTTTTGTGCTTTGAAGTAAAGCTTGTTTAAAGGTTACAGTTCAATGTAGTATATGTTCAGTCAGGTTTGTTTGTTTGTTTGTTTTTTACTTAATATGGGTACTTGCAACTCTTAAAAACTAAGAAAACTCTTTAAGCAGTTTCTTAGAAAGTGCGTTTTATCCCATCTGGCAAGAACAACTCTGTTACAAACCAGCCTTCATCTTACTATCCAAAAAAACCCCAAACCCAAGTCAAAACTTTAAAAAGTACTACTTTAAATATAGAATTTCCTAACTGAAAGAGGAAATAAGCACCTTATGCAGTTAAACTTTTGTATTTGTTAAATCTTTATGCATCTTCCTGTTCAGTGAGAAGCTTGATACGCTATCTGAGGAATTAGCCTTGGAAGGTGAGAAGCCACCATCTGAGGAACAGATGAAGGTGAAATGGGAAAGCCTGAACCAGGAATTCAATACCAAGCAGAGACTGCTCCAAAAAGCTTTGGAACATGAACAGCTGGTAGCTATTTTTAATTTCTCTTTGCATTTTCTCTATGAAAGTGCTTGTCACAACATGAGGTACAGTATGTGCATAGTGGATGCATTAAGATGATGTAGTTAATGCAAAGAATATGGAACAATTTATTTTTGTGAAATCTTTAAGAACTATTAAATAATGGCACTAGCACCGCTCTTGTTCAAAGTAGTTTCAATTGCACTACCATTCAGGTGAATAAACTAGAAAGGAAGAAAGGGCTCAGACAAAATTTTGAACTACTAATCTAACCCAGGGTAATTCTCTAACAAATCATCCCTCTGGAACTGAACAGTACTCTGGTAACAACTTAGAGGAAAACCTGGTATTTTCAGTTTGAATTTAGAGGTTACATTCAATTCTTGATTTTAGTGGGTATGTGACAAAGAAGCAAGTGATTTCAGCCACAGAATTTTTACTGAAAGGAACAGGGATTAATCAGCTAAACAGGAGACATTTCAAGATCTATGTTAACATACATCCTTCATTGTATTGTAAATGGACCCAGGCCCACAATTCTTTATGTTACACTACATTAAAATCAGCTTCCAAAGTTCTTAATGTCTTGTATTTATTCAATAGTAATTAGTAACTTTTTTGGTAAAAACAAGTCAGTGCTAATTGTGGCCACAGGCATTTATCCTGCACTTCTAGTGAACCTCATGTTGAGCAATCTTCAATTCAAGATATTCGTGACAAAACAATCGAGGGAGGATCATTAACATTATTTGGTAGTATCCTCAGTCAGCAGTGGAATCTTTGTAGCTGAATTTTATGTCCTGTATGTGGTAGAAGCATCCTAATTAGTAATTCTCTCTCAGCAGCTTTATAGCAGACCAAACAGACTGATACCTGGAATGCCTTTGTATAAGGAGGAGACACAGGATGAAGATAAATCCTTAGTGTCACCAGTATTGGTTGAATTGAATCAGGCCCTTGAAGAAGTGACATCTGAGGTAACATTTCAGTTGGCTTTACACCTATCCTCTACATCTATTCAGAGTAACATTTACACTGAAAACTCTAGCTCCCACCTGAAAATCCAGCCCTTTCCCAAATATTAGACATTAGAAAGAGTATTTTGTGCTTCTGCTCTGGACTTCTCTGGTTCCTATCGCCCAGGCTGGACAGGTGGAGGAGAGCGTGCATCTTGAACAGAAGCTGTATGATGGTGTCACAGCCACATCTGTGTGGCTGGATGGTGTGGAAAAGCAGGTCTTTGTTGCTACACCTCTGTTGCCAGAGGAAGAAACAGAAACATACCTCTGCAAGCAAGAGGTAAGGAATCCATGAATATGACTTTAAATTGCCAGTACAGGATGCATTTTACATAGTGTTTAGAAAGTAAATATTAGAATCCTGGATGAGTGACATCTTGCTGTCATGATCTCTATGTAATTGCAGTATTCTGCTACTGGTAGAAGTAACTTTACTGATCATGTAGGGAATGTTGCAGAAAGCAGCACCTGACACAAATTTTGCCCGGTCAAAAGAGAATGAAACATAGAGCCTTCTGTTTCACTTCTTTGCTAAGTATTAGCAAACACCACACTGTTGAAATTGAAATGAAGTGGAAAAGAGGTGAGACTGCTCTGGGATATAGAAACAGTACAGATTCATCAACATGGAAGTTGCGGGGGGAAGAGGGAGGGGAAGGGAGGGAGCTACGGGGGTGGCGATAGGATGAGGGGTAATGGTTTTAAACTAAAAGAGTTTAGATTCAGACTAGAAATAAAGAAGGAATTTTTTATGAGAGTGGTGAAACACAGGGACATGTTTCCCAGAGAAGGTGGTAAATGCTTCATCCCTAGAAACATTCAAGGTTCGATTGAGCGGGACTCTGAGCAAGCTGATCTAGGTGAAAATGTCCCTACTTATTGCAGTGCAGTTAAACTAGATGACCTTTAAAGGTCCTTTCCAGCCTAACCATTCTATGATACTGTGATTCTACATCATTTTGTTCCAGCACTTGTTTTCCTCATAGCAGTCTGGAGTCTTTTTGCTACCAGAAATACTACAGCTGCACAACTCTGTTGTGTGTAAAAAAGCCACTGTATCACTGCAGATACAATGCACTGCCAATGGTTACAGTAATATGTCTGCCTGCTTTCCGGAGTGTCTGATTATCACTTTGCTTTGTTTTCTACAAAATCAGTTTCTCGCCAAAGAAATCAAAGATGTAACTGAAGAAATGGAGAAGAACCAGAATTTATTTACTCAGATATTTCCTGAGAGTGGTGATAATAGGGATATTATAGAACACACTTTGGATAGTCTTCTGAGAAGACTGACCTTACTGGAATCAGTAGTAAACCAGAGATGCCATCAGATGAAAGAACGACTCCATCAAATAGTGACTTTCAAGGTATGATGCCCATCTGAAGGCAGTGACAGGGGTACATGTCAAATGGGGACGTAAAGGATGTGATTGTCAAAGCAATGAGAATTTTTGGTACCAAATCAAAAGAACAAGATTATCACAGTTTTTTACTGGAAAATCAAACTTGTACTTAGGCTATGCAAAGCTTGGCACCCAAATCATGATCCAAAATTTAAACTGTCTGCTACAGGCTTTCTGCAATTCGTGCAATTATTGTAAAGTGATCATTCATCCCATGCTTTCTCACCCTGCTGGCGTAATGTAAAAGGAATTTGTGGACATCAGTTACCAAATGCAAAATCAACTTAGAATTCCAATCTTTATCATCTATATTTTCATAAATGATAGAGTACATTGTCTTTATTAGCTGGGATAAGATAGAAAGCAGAATAATGATTCCAACCTTTTGGACCATCTTTAAGCTGTCCTGTTAGACTATAAGAGCTTGTATTACAAGCCATCTGTGTTGAGCGAAGCAGAAAAAATGAAGATGGTACAGAAATGTGCACTTTTAGAAATCTTTTCAGAGTTCGGAAATGCTTTTACATCTTACTTGGTCTCTACCTTGTCTATTATTATTATCATATAAGGCCTTTAGTATGGTTTAGTACTATTTAAAAAACGTAAATTACAACAAAAAAAGGATAAATAGATCCCTGGTGTTGTTAGGTTAGGATCATCGTTTCATAGGTTGTTGCTCAGGATTTCTCTCCAAACTCCATAACCTTTCCTCTGCAACAGATAGGAAAAAAATATTCAACATTTTCCAATGAAAGACCTTCCTTTGCTGAAGAAAGCAGACAAGTTGATTAGAATCCTGTGCATTATTGTTACACCATTAATATTTGGTATTTAAAAGAATTATTGCAAAAAAAAATCAGCAATGCGTCCTCTATATAATGCTGAAAGTCTTAGAAAAATGTGCTGATAATTTTCTGTTGAGGTGAATGCATGAAAAAAAACACAAACTTGATTGTAGCTTGGCAAAGTTGTAAAGTAATATTTATGTGTCTAGCCTGATAAGGTACTCTAAAAGCTGTCATGTATACTAGTTAGCCCTGTAGTATGTTGAAGCGTTGTTTACTACTTTGCTATATTTGCTCAAGTTCGTGATGAAAAAAGCTTGCCTTGAAAAGTAAAACCTAGCTTTTTTACAAGTGTATGTGGTTAAATAAATTACACAAGAATAACATGTTTTTGTTAAATGAAGCTAATAACCCTTACTAAATTCTTTATCTAATTGGAAGGCAAAAGCAGAAGAGTGTTCACAGGTTATGTTTAGAATAGGAGTTGCTTTAGCTTTTAGCTCATATATCTAGTTATGGATTTTCAGTGATGTATGTTTTGCATTGGCTAATTACAATGCTTCGAATGTTGAATAATTTTATGCTGTAGTGCTAACATTATGATGCTTTACAGTGCTTTTGGAACATAAAATATTTTTCAGTTGCTTCGTGCTGTGCTTGTCTATAATTTGTTGTTGTCTCCTATAGAATGATCTGAAGCTCCTGTTTACATCAGTGGCTGAAAACAAATACTTGGTCCTACAGAAACTAGCAGAGGCAGTTGAGAGACCAGAAACAGAACAAATGCAGGTATTGCCAAATGTCTGTTACCTGGGGAGGGGGGAAGAGGTAAAATTTCTATTCAAAGTATTAAAGAACATACGTGTTCACATAAAGTGTGAAAATTAGTACCTCCAAGAGTGTACTACACATGTTTATAAATAAGAAAAAAAACCAAAACCAAACAGCACAAAGTGTCTTAATCTTACGTCTTCAGCTGACCTAGTTATGCATAGACATTGGGCAGTATTTGAAAGAAAGAACACTTTAGTAAACTAAAAAAAGTCTAAAGTTTAGCTAAATTGTTTCTTTTACACTTTATTAAAAAACAAAGGCACTTTCTTCTGCACTGTTTTGTAGTAATGTCTTGACTGTTAGTCATTTTAATTTAAGTTAATAATTGTTTTTTCTTCATCAGGAATTGCCTGATGAATAATTAATTATTAATAGGACAAAATATTTTTCTTGTTTCTGTTTTGCCAATGAGAAAAGTGAATGAAGTGTGCTAAGGGCTACATTCTGCAGAGGTTTCTCGTTACTTAAGAGCTACTGATGTCTGATGCCAGCAGGTGACTGAGAGGGAGACTCATCCTTCAGCTAGACGTAAATACTGGGCTTTATATACCTGATAATCAAATTCTGAAGGAATTTTAAGGCTCCTGTATGAATAAGAGAGCTGGCACGCCATGTCTTTCTTTTCTGTCTTCCATGATGCAAAAGATTGGCAAAAAATTATCTCCTGTATTATTAATTCAACTACCAAATAGGAAAACAATGTGGTAGCAAAAAGCAACTGAATTGATTTGTTTCTGAACATCTACCTTGCCTGATAAAACATTCAAATTTAAAAACATTGCTGTTTGTTCAACATGTTACTAGGAAAGTAGAAATAAGGCCCTTAATCAGCCAGGTAAATTAGGTGCATGAAGTTTGAAGTTTAGTGACTTTTTTGTGCATGTTCTGCACTACAGGTAGTCAGATGTTCTACTCACATATATAGTTTAAGCATATTTGGATAAGCAGTTTCCAAGACAGTGCCTTAACAAAGGACTTCAACTACAGGAGTCTTACCTTGTGCTTTTAGCTTTGTTATAATTTGCGTGCATTACTTCAGTAGAGGCTTCTAGGTTGAAAGACCTATGAAAGATTGTAGCTTCCATTGGAAAAAATCAAGTTATCACCTCTTCCTGTCCTGGTCCTGAAAGGGAACTATGCACAGCTCTTTGCTATTGTGTATGTCTTCTGCTGTGATGGTTGGTTGCTTGGTGCACGGATATGACAGGAACTAGTGTTAATAAAAAGAATGATTTAAAAGAAGGTGTTAGAACAACTGATAGTCCTTCTGTGACTCTACTGTATAATTAAAAACATGGAACCTCACAGCAAGGTTTGGCATAAAATGTGTATGATACTAAAGCAGCTTGTTATTAAAATAATAATGCAGTATTGTATTTAACTTTAAGAAACAAGCTGGGATCTCTCAGCTTTGAATTAATACCTTTTCTTTATAGTATACTTTAAATTTGAGCAGATTGAAGGACTGATTAATATTTCAGGCAGAAAACAGAATGGAATATTAATGTATGGCAACTACAGCACTGTTTCTGGACCTTGAAAATAAATGATGTAATTTTCAAATACAGGTCATACTGCAGGCAGAGGAAGATTTGAAGGAACTAGATGTCGGAATCAATGAATTAAAGAAGCGTGTAGACAAGCTACAAATTGACCAGCCTTCTATGCAAGAGCTGTCGAAGATCCAGGTACGGTTCATAAGTTCCATCCTAGACCTGTGATGATATCAAAGGTTTTAGTATGCTCCTTTTTAATGTTCATAATACAGTTTAGGAAAGCATATTTAAAAGCGTTTCAATGTGTATAAGAGATTATTTTCTATCTGATTCATGTAGTTTTTCTGCTTCTGCATTTTCACATTTTCTAACATCTATTTTTAGCAGTGTTAAGCATAAAAACACACGGAAACATGTTTTCTTTCAGGTCTTGTTGACTTCCTGTTCAAACAATTAAAGTTAAGCATGTAAACATAAATGTCTGCTGACGGTTGACCCTTATTCTTACCGGTGTCTCATGTTCTGGGGTTTACTTCTCTCTCACATCTGTCAATAGTAGTAATAATAATAATAATTAAAACAACAACAAAAAAAATGGGGATGAAATGGGATAGATAGCTCAGTGTGACCTGAAACTGGAAGTGTTCTACTTTTACCAGAATACCTCTCATGTTCTTGCATACCTTAAGATAGATTTGATTTTGAACACAGCTAAGTAATAGGACTCTCTGAAGTAGATACATGTGGGCAGTTGAGCCAGAACTTCTATAAGGCTGTTGAACCTCCTGTGAGCAGTTTGGTGCTGAGGCAGGGGAATGCTTAAGGAAAGATCAAGGAGAAGGTTTACAACTGAATTTTACCCTTTATAATGACATGGTAATAAATTGGAAGCAAAGAAGACAGCTTAAACTGGACCATAAACTTACTAAGTGAACAAAACAGTGATCTCAAATAAAAATGAATGGCTAAGAGTTTGTGCAAGTGTGTCTTTTGTCCAGTTCTTTATCCTTTTGTTCTTGGAGCCTCCTGCTGTTTTGTTTTGTTGGTTTTTTTTTTTTCCTGACAGGTTATGTGTAGATATCCCCCTCCCCTTGATTTCAGTTTTAGAAGAGCCCTTCCTTTTGCTTTTTTCGACAGTTGTGCTTCTCACAATTTTCTCTTTAAAGCTAGGAGAGCCAGCTGCAGTCTGAGGGTGGGTGCTTTGCCGTAGCACTGGGTGGTCTTAGAGATATTTTGGTTTTTTTTAGTGTCTAGATGTCTTGTCTTTATCAAAAGTATGGGCTTATCCTCACAGTCAGATGTATGTTCTGAGAATACAATTCTCAAAACCAAACCAGGAAAGTAATCCTGTTCAGGTGAAGAAAAGCATCTGCAAGTTGTTCTCACCTTTATAGTTGAGATATACAAGATGAGTAATAGAACACAGGAGATGATGAGATTCTTCCTTTTGCAATTTGGCAGCATGGTCACACTGTGAAATACACACTGCGCTTTTTGTATGCTTTACTGCTCTATATAAAGTATGATATTGCAATTTTAAGCCTGGTTTGGTTTTCACTACAAGATGTGTGTATCTAGCTTGCTACCAGTAAGCTACTGGGGCAGGAGAGGGAAAAAAAAATCTGGCTTTCAGATGCCTATAGCCTGTAGCCATGATGGAATCCATCCAACCCTCGTATTATAAGAAGCAAAATGTAAACAGCATCTGCAGTGTGCAGTAGCCACACAGTAGTCTGTTTTTTTTATAATATAAGCTTAATAACCCTGTTCCTTTGTTGTATAAAGCAAGCCTTTGGGATTCTGCTAACTTTGTTCCCAAATGTGTGCACTTTGAAAGAGTTGCACATCTTGCTTATTTTTTCTTTCTTTAAATGGTGAGTTGTTAATTTGTCAATGAAGTCAATATATCTACACAGTCTTTTTGAACTGGGAATGGATGTTATTCTGCTAGTACTCACTGTAGGGACAGTAAGGTTGCTTCTAGGAAAATGTGTGTAGGTTGTGAAATAAAAATTACATATAAAAATATTGCTGCTTTTTCTCCCTAAGGATAAGTATGATGAGTTAATGATGATCATTGGATCCAGACGGAGTGACCTGAATCAGAATCTGGCTCTTAAGAGGCAGTATGAACGGGCTTTGCAGGACCTGGCTGACCTGGTAGAAACAGGCCAAGAGAAGATGGCTGGTCATCAGAAAATGATTGTTGGTTCTAAGGAAGAGGTTCGATCACTACTTGACAAACATAAGGTAAAAACCTGTGACATATTTCAGGACTAATCATGATTGTAAGCTTGAGCACAGTGAATTGCTAACCTTCTGTTCCTAAAGGTTCAGGAGCTTTTCAGAGTGGTGGACCAGTATTAAATCAGGATATATTAAACCTTACTGTATTTTAAATTGGGATCCATTAACTGTTCCGACTAAATGACTTTCAAATGCTCTGTTGAAGGTGAACCCAAGTAGATTGCATTTTCTTCCTCATTATAATAACAAGTTACTATTCTCGTCCTGTTATGCTACATAACAATTTCATCCACCACTTCATTTTTTTCCAACATAGATTTATGTTTGCTAATAGCACCCACAAAATATAACATAATTTTCCATGGTTTTTTACTAGACAGGGGTTTTTTTGGTGGTATATATCTGATTCATGCTATTTTTGTTTATGGAATGAGAGTTTGGGTGGAATTTGTGTGGAAAGAATGAGTTTTTTCTTTCTTTAAAAAGGCCATTGTCTTTTTTAAAATTGTGTGCTAGATTTTATGAAATGTTGGTGGAGTAAAAAGTTTACCTAATTCTATGTCTACAGATATTTGATTGTACTGATGTTGTCTTAAAATGTCATTGTAGTCGTAGTGAATTGAGTAACAATTACAGTTTCTGTTTTCTGTTCTGTCTTTACACTGTCCCTCACGCCCAAATTTCTCAGGAATATTTTCAGGGGTTGGAGTCTCACATGATCCTGACAGAAACACTTTTTAGAAAGATGAGTAGCTTTGCACTCTTGAAGGAAACTCAGTCACATTCAGAGCTAATGACACAAGCTTCAGCTATATTAAAACTGGCTCATAAACGAGGTGTGGAGCTGGAATACGTTCTAGAGGTGAGAATTTCTCCAGTCTTTTCTGTACTGCCGTTGTGGTTAACCACCAGGATAGTCTATGATGGTGGTTTCCTGATGCTTGGACAGAATTGATGGATGTCAGTCCTTTTGTCATACACGCAAGACACTGATGGAGTACATGGAATCTTTGCTATTTGGCTGTGGTGATCTTCAGGTGACACAAGTTTGTGTTCCTTGAAATTTAAGAGCTGCTTAGCTTTAGCTAACAAGGATTACGTGACAGTTTTATCCATGTGTTGTAATCGAAAGTTGAGCTTGCATAGAGAAGGTGTCTTATTATAGGTTCACTGAATATTTGTACTGTTATTTCTGTACATTAGCAACCATGCAGCTATAGCATTTCAGATTGAAAAAGCAAGTAATAAAAATTATAGATACTTAGATTCAATACTTATCATATACGTGGATAATCTGTGCTTGCAGACCTGGATGCACCTGGATGAAGATTACCAGGAACTTACTAAACAGCTGGAGTCTGTTGAAGGCAGCATCCCCACTATTGGTTTGGTGGAAGAGACAGAGGACAGGCTTACAGACCGGATTACGCTTCTTCAGGTTGGTGCTTTTTAGACATTCTTTATGGAAAATTTGGATGAAAGGGACCTCTGAAGGTAGTCTAGACTAGTCTCCCTCTTGAAACAGGACAGTTGCCATGGGCTGGATCAGGAATGGCTTTGGAAACCTCAAAAGATAGAGACCTCACAGCTGAGCTGAGGCCCAGTTGCAGTCAACTCCTGCTGAAAGGGTTTTCTGTAATGCCCAGTCGAAACCTTCAACTTTCAGTTTGTCACCATTGTCCTTTTTATATTGTGTGGCACTACTGAGGAGCGTTTACCTTTACCATCTTCTTAATGCTGCTCCAAAAAGTTGTAGGCCTTTATTAGACTGGCCCTTAGCTTCCTGCTTGTCAGTCGAAAACAAGCACATGTCTCTCAGCCTCTTTTAAAAGGGTGTGTGTTTTACATCTCTAAACATCTTAATAGCTCTACACTAGACCCTAATTACTTCATTCTTCTTGAACTCAGTGGGAGAATTGGATGCACTACATCTGGCCTCATGAGCACCATACAGATGATAAAATAACTTAAGTCAGTTTTCACAGTCCTAATGTAGGCCAGTGCTCTGGCTTGCCTTACTCACAGTGTCTTGGTTATGGAAGATGCCAGGTTAAATATAACCATTCCCATCCTAACCTGTAATGAGAAAAAGGGTAAGTCTGCCCAATTTGCAGAATTTGAATGTCTTGTTGAGCCTCCTAACTTTTCTGCTGTCTCCAACCTCAAGTTTATCAGTGTCTTTGGACCAAGTTTGCCATTTTTTGTCTCAACCACTCCCTGCATTAGTGTCATCCACAAATTTACTGAGTGACCACTCTGTCATCACCTGTGTCAGTTATGAATCACAGAATCACAAAATGGTTGGGGTTGGAAGGGACCTCTGGAGATCATGTAGTCGAGTCCCCTGCTAAAGCAGCTTCACCCAGAGCAGGTTGCACAGTTTCGCATTCAGGTAGATTTCGAATGTCTCCAGAGAAGGAGGTGCCACAACCTCTCTGGGCAGCCTGTTCCAGTGCTCTGTCACCCTCAAATTAAAGAAGCTTTTCCTTGTATTCAGATGAAAATTCCTATTTTGCAGTTTGTGCTTGTTGCCCCTTGTCCTGTCACTGGGCACCACTGAAAAGAGCCTGGCCCCACCGTCTTGACACTCACCCTTAAGATACCTGTAGACATTGATAAGACCCCTTGGCAGACTTCTGCAGGCTAAACAGGCCCAGTTCTCTCAGCCTTTCCTCACAAGGAGATGGTCCAGTCCCCTCATCATCCTCACAGCCCTCTACTGGACCCTCTTCAGTAGTTCCCTGTTTCTCTTGAACTGGGGAGCTCAGAACTGGACACAGCACTCCAGATGTGGCCTCACCAGGGCAGAGTAGAGGAGGAGGACAACCTCCCTTGACCTGCTGGCTGTGCTCCTTCCTAATGCACCCCAGGATCCCATTGGTCTTGTTGGCTGCAAGGGCAAACTTAAATTGTTTTGGATGAGATACCTCAAGTTAAACTAATTTTTCTGCACCGTTGTTTGATACTTAACATTTTTCAAATATTTCCTGAGGTTGTTTTTAAGGGAGAGAGAGCTCTTCTCTTAGTTTTATGGTCTTAATTCCTTTACCCCCAAAGAATGTTGTTGATTTATAGCCATATACCTGGTTCCTTTGATTATTCACACACAACACCCATTACATTTAAGTTGCTTTTCTCTTAAACTAGTGTTTTTATTACCACCTGTTTACCCTGTGGGATAATTAATAAAAATCTGATTATGCATAAAGGCTTGTTTTTTTTCTGATACAGGATGGCTACTTTGCTCAGCAAATTTCGGATAGACTTCTCAGACATCATGGTTCTTGGGGATATTAATACTAAGCCAAAGAAAGAAAAGTAAGTCTCAAAAATACCTAGCTTGTTTTAGAGTTGAATTCTTGATGCCTTTTATGAATTTAGAATACCTCATTATTTCCTATGTAACAGTTTTGATAGAGTAGTTCTTATGACATCCAGCGTTTCATAAAAATGCATGAAATAAACTAAGCAATAACTCCTACATCCAAGAACATAGAATTTTGTATTTTTAAGATCTCTGGTCCTTGGAATGTAAAAATAAATTTAGAAAAATGCAATTAAAAAAACCCTATTTGTCTGGAGCAATCTTTAAAAAGAGAAATGCTCACCAAAACATGTTACTTGGAATCTTAGTTTAATGTAACAAAGCTTGATTTTCAAACAGCCTGATCTTTTTTTTCTCTGTAATTGCTTGGACTTTTAATTTACACAGGAATGATCATGCATGTGATGTCTTCTGATTTTCAGGTTTAAAGTATATTAATTGTAGATGGCTTTCAGTACAAATTTATAACAGAATGTGTAAGTTCTAAAAGCATTATCCTCCTTCCCCTTCAAGTGTTCTTTAGTATGTTAAGGCTGTAAAAATATCTTTTACATAGATATGCATGTATCTGATTAATTTGACGTGACATGTCAAATTAGGAAATACTGGGTTACAGCTTCTGTAGATGGTAAATGCTAATGCACATTCTTTTATACTCTGCTTTTTTAATCATCTTTTCTTAGATGTATAGAATATACCAAGCAACTAAAACAGTAGGGTGCTTCTGGTGCTCTGATACTTTTGGATGTCTTTGCTCCTGAGAGCCTGCTACTGTAAAATGTGTAAACTCAGAGGCAGCACACCTTTATGCATAAAAAGTTGAGATTGTAGAATTAGGTGGAATTACTTTTATTTCATAAAGTGATCCAGGAGTTACTTCTTCTGAGAGCATTTTTCTGATCTCTATGGATACAGTCTCTATAAAGAATCTAAAACCTTCCTAAGATACAGTTGGCATTAAAAATACCTGTAAACTAAGTTGAGGAAGTTGATTTCATTTTTCACAGCTGTTGTGCTGTGTAACAGAATATTGTTAAAACATCTTTTTTTTTTTTTTTTTTTTTTTTTTAAGCCAAAAGATAGCCAATGGCATTTGATTTTTCCCTTTTGATGAAGGTGAAGTCATTGTGTCAATTAACTTCAGTGAAGATTGCCATGGGGAGAAAAAAAAAATTTTTTTTTTTTAATTTTTTTTTTTTTGTTTGTTTGTTTAGTAGGTTTCCTGGAGGAACAGGAACCACCTCAGTTAGAAAATGGGCAGGGGCAATGTTTAACTATATGGAAGCTACGCATTACATATACTGATATGGCTATATATCCTAAGGGGTATTCCTTAATGTTTGTTAAATTTAACACACTGTAATTTGCCACCTCAGAAGATTGGCAATACCTTTGTCATCTTTGTAAAAAAAATTCACATAGCATAAAAATGCAGTTATTTCATTGGATATATGAAGGCATACATTTCAGTATGTTCCACTAAAAATCTTGTTTAGTTTTCTCACATCTCACATGCTGGAGCTATTCAAAGAGAAGTTACTTTCATAACTTGTGGCAACCTTTGTTTGCTGTTCAGATATGCTTATGTGGGTAGAGAAAGTAGGGTAATGTTAAGTTGCTCTTTCTAGTAGAAGTGAATGCCTCTGGTCCTCAGAAGGATTTATTTCAAAATTTTTGCTAGAGTTCAAGTAAATTCAAAGTAAGGCTTCATCTTCTAAGGAGCACAACAGGAAGACTAAACAAGATGGCTGTGTATTTGCATTTGAATGTGGCTTTCAGATTATACTGGAAAGATTAAAAAGAAGCAAAATAAAAATATCAAAGCCAAAATCCTAATATTAGGCACTAGAATGAGATTTCATAGCTATTTTTTTGTGACATGTAAACTCCTTCTTTTTCAAATTTAATTCTGAATAAGCTACTGATAGTATCTATACATTTTTCAAGGTAGTACTCTTCAACTTTCAAAATTCAAGTAAAACTCTAGCAACAGTTAGGTTTGGTCTTTTTTCTTTTTTTTTTTTTTTTTAACTTGCTAAAACTTTATATTTAGTTGCGTGGTGAATGGTGAGGGCTCCTGCAGATGTTCCTAGTTGTTTGCTGAATTACAATGTTTGCATATACAAATACCTGATGTGGTGTTGTAACTGCAATTGGTAGTGAAAAAAATTCAGTTCACTTCATTTTTAAATGGCAATAAAACTTACTTTCTGATACCATATAGATACATATAGACTCACACCTTTTGTAATATAGCTGTTCATTTAATCATTCCAGTATTGCAGCTTTTGAAGAAATGATAGAGCCCTTCCGACTTCATGAAGATGACAAAGAACAAGAAATTGCAGATAAAATGAAGGAGGATGAACCATGGAGGATTACAGATAATGAACTTGAGCTTTACAAAACAAAGGTTCTATATTCTTTAGTCTTACATTAAATATTAAAACTTTTTTTCTCCCACTGCATTTGTGGATGTGATATCACAAAGTTCATTCTTACTATTCTTTGTCATCTGTAGGTGATTTTATATAGCTGATGGAAAGCAACATTTAAAACCATTTAGATGGTTTACCAAAAAAAGAGAAATAAATGTTTCTGCATTGGTGGGGGCTAAACTGCTTTCCTACAGTATTTCAGCAATTACTTTACAATAATACAGTCTATACGAATTTATTTTTTTTTATCAAACTAATATTTTTTGCTTTGTTATAAACCCCTCACCCCCCAAAAAAAAAAAATCCCAGCAAACAACAACAAAGCACGCCACATCTGATTGTGGTGTTAAGGAGCAGTTAAAGGTTTCACATTTTTCCCAAGCAGTAGAGACATCAGAGATGCTCCTTCTCAAGTGCATCTGTGGAGGAGGCTCAGGTATCTAAAGAAATACTGGTTAAAGTTTCAGTCATGTGAAATTCTTCCAGATGGTCCTGAGTATATTCCACCCTTATCTTCTTTTTCCTGCCTGGGTTTTTAGAACTTCTGTGAGGACTTGCAGTAGAAAAGAAATGGGAATGATAGGTCTTTCTGCATTGCAAGCATTTTGGGGGTGGGGGTGTGAAGGGAAGGCAGGAGTCTGTCTACCAGGTAGGTGCAAATAGACTGGCAGTTGCTGCAGAGATCTCTGAACTGCATATTACCAGGGGGTGGTAGGGCAAGATTTTATGAAGTACAGTTACTTTATAGTTAGTTAATGAACGGCTTGACGACTTGCTGTTCATGTCTACAAACACCACCAGAACCCATTTCAGTGAGGTAACTGAAATGATTTATTCTTTTGTCTATTGATAACTGGTTTCTACAGACAGTAGTCCACAGGCTAACTAGATTTCAAACTAACTCAAAATGTTTGCTAGAAATCTAGTTGACATAAGAGAACTAAAAATTAATGAGGAAGCTACTTCAGATGTTAAGTTGGCATAGGATAGTAAAAAAAGGGAGGCTCATTATCAAGATAAGCTTACCAAATGAAGATGTGTTCACTATAAGCTTATAGAACATAGTTAAAAGAACCCTGAGGAGAGCATAAGGGGCTCTTGTTTCCAGGAGCCATGAAGGATGGTATCATTATTAGAGGAACTAGCTTTAAATTTAGTTTTCATAGTACTTGGTTTATTTGCACACTTTAAACTTACTGCTTTCTCCTCTCCCTGCCTTGAAGGTATAGGTATTTCAGAAAAGTGAACAAGTTGCTAAACCAAGGTGGATAAATGACTCATACCAATTGATCATAACTGTTCTTCATTTTTGTTAAATAAATTAACTTTTTGTAGTTTTATGTAAAAGATCTTCCTAAGAAGTTTCATTTTCATTACAGACCTATCGCCAGATTAGGCTAAATGAGTTGCTCAAAGAACATTCAAGTACCGCTAACATAATTGTCATGTAAGTAAATTATTATACTGTTAGCCTTATTGATACATAACTGTTTAATTTGAAATACAGATATATGTAAATAGACATTAGGAAAAAGCCTATGCCTTGGCATTAAAGAACAGAAATACTCAAGGAGGTTTCAGTGCTGCAAGTATTTATTAGAAGTATGGAGCTACTATACTGATGAACAGAAATGGCCTGTGTAGTTTTTGTGTTTCTCATCTACTGCTTTAGGCAATTACCTCCATGTTTGTAGTGCAGCTCAGAATTTTCACATTCTTTCTACTCCTGCATGCCAACTATTCCCCTCTCTTTCAGGTCCTTCCTTTCAGTTCTTTTTCCAGGAAATCTCTCTAGATAGTTAGGTCATCATCTTGCTGATGGATTTCTGTGGAATTACGTCTAGTGTAAACAGGCAGAATGCACATTGCAGGTTCCTTCGCTGTGTCTTCTTTAGGAGCCTGCTTTAGAGCTCCATGAAGAAGTACTACAAGTGAAGTTTGAGTAGGGTAAACAGAGTAGTTTTTTCAAAAGAAAAAATTACGGCATGTTTTGGAAGGATTGTGAGAAGGAATATTAGACTGCACCAATCTGGCATTGTCAGAAAAAGTTGTGGTTTAAAATCTTGAAGAGGCTCTCAAGAAACTGTCTTCAACTGAGGAGAATTTTCCTTGAAACTACCTGAATGCAAAATGGTGGTTAAGAGGCCAGAAATTAGGGGTAAACAGATATAAAGGCCCGTGGTGCTTAAGGTACAAACTATCATTAAGTGAATTCTGAGGAAAAAAACCAAAACCTAGAAAGGTTAGGAAATTTGACTTGTATCTACCTCTTTGCAGAATTGTTCTTTCATATTTCTATGATGCAACTTGTACTCCACCAGGTTTTTCTAATTGTTGAATGCTTTTTTTCCCTTGTGAATTCTAGGAGTTTGCCAGTTGCACGAAAAAGTGCAGTTTCTAGTGCACTATACATGGCCTGGTTAGAAGCGCTTTCTAAAGACCTGCCACCAATTCTCCTTGTTCGTGGGAATCATCAGAGTGTTCTTACCTTCTATTCCTAAGAGTACTGCACATTGTACAGCTATGATGAAATGGTACTTCAGTGCCCAGGGGAGAGCGACTGACAGTTGATATATTAACATCACAAAGGCAAAAAGTGACTCCTTTCACTATTTCACTGACTTGAAAGCACACAAGGAAAGTCACTGTATTTCTAAAGTTGTGACATCTTCAGTTTTATTCTATATTTTCTGTAATTTAATCTTGCTTAATGGGGGAGGATTCCTTGTTAGACTGAAGAACAAAGAGAGGCTTTTTGTTTGCTATTTGAATAGCAGCAATAAAATGTTTTATTTTTGATCAATGAAAGGATTATAGATTTATAAAAGCCTTTTAGCCTTGAGGTGCCTTCTGAAATTAACCAAATCTCATCCATACATCCTATTTTGTAAATTTATATAGAATGTCAAAATCTGCCTTCAACTAAGAGTTTAGATCAGACTTCCTTTAGTTTCTAGTATCTTCCATGTTACAATAAAAATGAATGCTGCTTTTCAGTCTTCTTCCATTGAGCTATTAGTTCTTAGTAC
>JAVJGJ010000059.1:46242076-46272525 GCA_035590215.1 Microhierax caerulescens | reverse complement strand
TCTGGTGTATCAGCCACTGCTCCCAGTTCTGTATCACCAGCAAACTGGCTGAGGGTACACTCAGTCCCTTCATCCAGATCACCGATGGATGAGTTGGACAGGACTGGACCTGTTACTGACCCCTGGGGCACACGCTGGCTGCAGGCCTCCAGCCTGACTGTGCTGCTGGTCACAACCCTCTGAGCTCTGCCGTTCAGCCAGTTCTCAACCCACCTCGCTGTCCACTCATCCAACCCACACTGCCTGAGCTTGTGTGTGAAGATGTTAGGGCAGACAGTGACAAGAGCCTTGCTGAGGTCAAGGTAGACAACACCCACTGCTCTCCTGTCATCTACCCAGCCAGTCATTCCATCATAGAAGGCTATTAGGTTGATCAGGCATGATTTCCCCTTGGTGAATCCATGTTGGCTACTCCTGATAACCTTCTTTTCCTCCACATGCTTTGAGATGACCTCTAGGATAAGCTGTTCCATCACATTTCCAGGGATGAAGGGAAGGCTGACAGGCCTGTAGTTTCCTGAGTCCTCTCCTTGCCCTTTTTGAAGACTGGAGTGACACTGGCTTTTGTGCAGTCCTCAGGTATCTCTCCTGTCCTCCATGACCTTTCAAAGATGACGGAGAGTGGCTTAGCAATAACATCTGCCAGTCCCTCAGCACTCGGGGGTGCATCCATCGGGGCCCATGGATTTGTTTCTGTCAAGTTTGCTTAAGTGATCTCTAACGTAATCCTCCTTGACCAAGGGAAAGTCTTCCTTTCTCCAGACTTCGCCTTTTGCCTCCAAGGTCTGGGGTTCCTGCGGGGAGGCCTTAGCAGTAAAGACTTGAAAGAAAGAAGGCATTCAGTAACTGTGGCTTCTCTGTATCCTTCATCACCAGGGGACCCACTTCATTCAGCAGTGGGCCCACATTTTCCCTAGTCATCCTTTTGCTGCTGATGTACTTGAAGAAGGTCGTCTTGTTCGCGACATCCCTCACCATATTTAATTGCAAATGGACCTTACCCTTCCTTATTGCATTCCTGCGTGTTCTGACAGCATTCCTATATTCCTCCCAAGTGGTCTGTCCCTTTTTCAACATTCTGTAAACTTCCTTCTTCTGTTTGAGTTTTGCTAGAAGCTTCTTGCTCATCCATGCAGGCCTTCTGCCACCTTTGCTCGATTTCTTACTCATAAGTATCCAATCTTGAGCTTAGAGGAAGTGATGCTTGAATATTAGTCAGCTGTCTTGGAAGCCCCTACATACAGGAGTCCTAGCACATGGGACATCTTCAGGTAGGACCGCGAAGAGGCCAGTTAATTTTCCTGAAGTGCAGGGTTGCAGCCCTGCTTCCTTCATTCAGGATCCTTAACTCCACCATCTCATGGTTATTGCAGCCAAGGCTGCCCCCAGCCTTCACATCCCCAACCAGTCCTTCTTTGTTAGTACAAGGTCCAGGAGCACACCTCACCTCATTGGTTCCTCTGCCTCCCGTGTCAAAAAATTATCATCAATGATCTGCAGAAACCTGCTGGACTGTGTGAAGATGTTGAAGGTGTTTGGGCCCAAATGTCAACAATTTCTGGAGTATTCCACCCATTACAGTCTGCCAGCTAGACATGAAGCCTTTGATTACTAGTGTCTAAAACTGGTAGTGCAGCTAGTTTTCAACCCATGTAACAGTCTATTTATCCAGCCTTCATTCTCTCCGCTTCCAGAGGAGGCTCCTTTGGGAGATGGTATCAAAGGCCATACTGAAGTCAGTCTTTTCCACAGAGACAGTAATTTTGTCATAAAAGACTGTCACATTAGTGAATCCAAGCATAATATTCCTGATAAACTTTTGGTCCTTTTTGTCCTTAAAAATGGATTCCAAGAGGATGTGCTCCATGATCTTTTCAGAGAGCAAGGTGAGGACAAACAGTCTGCAGTTCCCCAAGTTGCCTTCCTCCTCAAATGCAAAAAGAACTAGTAGTTTAAATATAGGTTCTCTACCACATCCTGTTTTTTCAGTCTGTTATCAAAATGAGAATTCTTGTCTAGTGCTTTGTCTTTGTTTCGTTATACAGCAGACACTTTGGTTAGGGTTTTTTTTTGTTTTCTTCTTGTGTTTTACAGAAAAATGTTTGCTAGGTTATTCTTGCCAATTACCTTCTTGTCTACTCTGAATTTGTTACATATGTTGTTCTTTTACCAGGCAGCTTTCTGCTTTTGCACTGGTATGAGAGGAACTTAAGCATTTTATTGTGTGTGTGTTTTATTTTGGGGTTTTTTACTTTTTATATTTTTGTATTTGTTTAATGCTAAGCCTTGTTTGTGTTCATCCTGACCCTAAATTAGTTTTACTTTTTTGTTTCTTCTGACAGTTACATAAATTAGGTTATTAAAATCCAGATTCTCAGACTCTGCTATAGCATAATATTTTTTAATTTTTTTTATTTTTTTTTTCCCCCCCTGTGGCCACACTTAGGTTGAAAACCCATCTTAATTGAATTATTACTGTCTTAGATTTTTTTTATGTTACTCTCTAGGTTACTCTCTAGGAGTTATACATGTATTTGTGTATATGTTGTATGTAAATACACACACAAAAAGACATATAAATGTAAAATTATATCAGTAGAGCTCCATTTGTGTGAAATCAAACAAGAAGAGGGATAGAAAATGTATGTACTCACCGTATGGCTGGTAGTTTTGTACGTTTTATCTTCAGATAGTTTCAGCAGAACTGAAAAATGGAAATGCACTTACATTTTGTGGTCGGGTTTAGTCAAATATACAGATGTTTTTAAAATCCGTACTATTTGTATAATGACAGCGAAATTTGGCAGGAATATTTGCCCACATACACAAATTCTTTACCCATCCACAAGTGACCATGTAAATGAAATCTGTCTCTGCTCCAGATTAGATTTAGGTTCAGAGTATCAGGGGACCTTGACAGCCTTGAGAAGTGGGCCCATGTGAACCTCCTGAAGCTCAACAAGGCTCAGAGTAAGGTCCTGCATGTGGGTTGGGGCAATCCCAAGCACAAATACAGGCTGAGCAGAGAATGGATTCAGGGCAGCCCTGAGGAGAAAGACTTGGGGATGTTGGTGGATGAGAAGCTGAACATGACCTGGCAATGTGCACTTGCAGCCCAAAAGGCCAACTGTGTCTTGGGCTACATCAAAAGACACGTGACCAGCAGGTCAAGGGAGGTGATTCTGCCCCTCTACTCTGCTCTTGTGAGACCCCACCTGCAGTACTGTGTCCAGCTCTGGGCCCCCCAAACATAAGAAGGACACAGACCTGTTGGAGCAGGTCCTGAGGAGGGCCACAGAGATAATCAGAGAGCTAGAGCACCTCATCCGTGAAGACAGGCTCAGAGTTGTTCAGCCTGGAGAAGGCTCTGGGGAGACCTTATAGCAGCCTTCCAGTAGCTAAAGGTGGCCTGCAGAAAGCTGGAGAGGGATTTCTTACAAGGGCTGGTAGTGATAGGACAAGGGGGAATGGCTTTAAACTGAAAGAGGGTAGATTTAAGGTTAGATGTTAGGAAGAAATTCTTTTCTGTGGGGGTGGTGAGGCACTGAAACATGTTGCCCAGAGAAGTTGTGGATGCCCCATCCCTGGAAGTGTTCAGGGCCAGGTTGGATGGGGCTTTGAGCAACCTGATGTAGGGGAAGGTGTCCCTGCCTATGGGAGGGGTTTGGGACTAGATGATCTTTAAAGTCCCTTCCAACCAAAAGGCTGGTTAACAGCCTTTCCTTTTTCAGTATGTTTTTTGCTTTCTTGTGCCATAATAATCAGCTTCTATGTTCCGGGATTTGAATGGGTGGGGTGATCTTTTTTGTAGCCATGGATAGCAGGTGGGTAGATCAGTAAGAAGTTAAATGACCAGAGAGCTGAAGATAGGCATTTAAAAAAAGTGCTGAAGAGTGGGCACTGTTAGGTTGGTATTAGACACCTTAAAGTTTGATTGCAGTAGAGTTTTCAGGAGATGGTAAGCTAAATTCTGATTATTTTTTTTTTTCTCAGAAATGGTGCTGCCACACAAAGTTTCTTTTGAAATTGTTCTTTTCAAGTGTAAAGTATTTGCACCAAGGAGGTGTACACATCTGCACATAAGGAGGTGTCAACAGGCATGTTGAAGTGAGGGGTTTTGTGACAGCATGTTCAGATCTTGAGCAGGTTACCTGCATGATGGTTCTCAGGGAGTTCCAGAGCTGGAGCACAGGGAGAAAATGTGATGTGCTGTGGTGACATTGGGTACGCTAAAAAATACAGTAAAAAACCCTAAATGTTGAGAAAGTGTAGTAGCAGAGACCTGCAGAGCTATCTAACCATCTACTCTGTCATTACAGCATCTGAGATCTAACCTGACTGAGTACCAACCTAAATTATACCAAGTACTAGATGATGGGAAAAGGCTCCTTTTTTCTGTTAGCTGCTCAGATCTTGAAAGTCAACTGAACCAACTAGGAGATCGCTGGTTGAGTAACACCAGCAGGGTTACCAAGGAGCTTCACAGGCTGGAGACAATCCTGAAGCACTGGACAAGGTAATGCTGATGCAATGGACAGTATAAACTTCTTCACCTGCACTGTTCAGGTCAAAGTCATTCTGAACCCAGAACTATTAGAGTCAACATTTAAAAGAAAGCACTTTGAGATGTATTTGGCAGTCTGGCTACTCTACATTATACTACTTCTGTTCCATAGAAGTGCTGTTGCGCTCTCTCATTTGAAATGAAACATGTACCAGATAACAGCTGCTGGAATTCAGAAGATGTCTTATTTAGATGACTAATTTAGAAGCCCCATGTGCATACAGATTGATGAGAGAAGGTGTATGCTTTGCTAGAGTAGCCTCAGCATGTTCTACTACTACTGGTTTCTTGTAGGTCTTTGTCATTTCATATAGGAAAGGGAGCTTTTAGCTGACTTTGCAAATGTTAATACACTACTTTTTGAAGTGAATTCTCTAAGTAACATACAAGCTTTGTCTATTATTTATAATATCCCTGACTTGTTGGTTCACTAGCCTTTCAAGAAGATACATAGAGATTTTGTACATGTATAGGTTATGTGGAGACACTGCTGTTCTGACACTTCATTAATTGCTTGGCACATTAAATGATATGGATGTAGTTTTTGGAAAAAAAAACCAAAAACTGCTCTGAGATACTCTGGTAAGGCTTTTGGAAGATTGAGCCTTCTAATGGAAAGCAAAAATCTATTTATGTGTGTGTGGTGGGATGCTGTTACAGCTTTCCCAAACAAATTTGTAACTTAATTACTAGTCCTTCATTAAACTCACTTGTTGCTAAGAGGCAAAACAAAGGCAATGTTAGAATTGTGGTTATAATGGTTAAAGTAAGAGCTTCCTGATATCATACCTCTTTTTAAAATTAAGAAATGTTTTTTGAAATTTGATAAAGGAAAGAAAATATTTTTATTTTAAATCTGGCATACCTCAGTTGGAAGCAAGAAGTGGCAATGACTGGTTTAGTTTTCTTTAAACACCTTTACAGGTATCAGAGTGAATCAAGTGAATTGACACATTGGTTACAATCTGCAAAGGAGCGACTTGAGTTTTGGAGCCAACAGTCTTTGACAGTTCCTCAGGAACTAGAAACAGTCCGAGACCATCTGAACTCCTTTTTGGTAAGTCATTCATGGACCTAGGACACCTTTTTCTCTCCAATTACAAATAAACAGTTGGGCAATCGTATGGTTATGCTTTTTCTCGTTATTGAAGTAGTGAGTATTCAAAAAAAAAAAAAAAATCTGCTTCTCTAGGTGAGCTGTCCTTCAAAAAACTGGTATTCATGCACATTAAGCACTCCCTTGCTAAATGTAATGATTGTAAAGCTTGATGATGATATTGAAAACAGAAAATGGTTTTATGACTGAGAACAATTTTTCTTTTCCCTTGTTCTCAAGTACAACTGGTAGACTCTAATAGAAAGCACATATTTTTAAAGGGAAGGGAGGATATTCTTAGCTTTCTGAGGTAAAGCTTTCAGTACAATAAACAAGTACTTGATTTCCACAAAAAATATTTTCCTTACAGGAGTTTTCAAAAGAGGTGGATGCTAGGTCATCACAGAAATCTTCTGTCCTGAGTACTGGAAACCAGCTCCTCAGGCTGAAGAAGGTGGATACAGCAGCATTACGTGCAGGATTGTCCCACATTGACAGTCAGTGGACAGAGCTGCTCACACAAATCCCAGCAGTACAAGAGAAATTGCACCAGGTAAGGAAGGCCAGTGATGGCCTTTGATATTCCAGATAATTCAGACCATACAGTTGGCGCTGCCTTTGAGATAGTCGCTTCCTTCCTCAGTTTATCCATGTGAGGCAAGATAGGAACAATGTTACTCCTGTTTTAATGTGGGAAAGCTTACATTTATATCCAAATCCTGCCTACCCATGCTGTCTAACACCAGTTGGTGTTAATTTCAGACTTTCACTGTTACATTTGTTAAATCTTACCAAAAAGCAGATGAGGGCTTTTTCAACATGTTTGTATGCTTTTTGAAAAAAAGGGAGTTCATGTCCCTGTGCCCTGTCAGGTCTTGGATGGTGATTTTGTTCAAATTGAATAGACTGCATTCAAGTCTGTGCAAGACAAAATAATTCTAAAAACATTTTACAAGGTGCCTGATAGTATATGTAGGAGCAGGAAGGATTTGGTTGTGTACTTCTGGGTTTTTTTTAATGCTGTAGTACTGAAGTTAAAGAATTATACTCGTCTAAAAGTTGTTTTAGTATTTAGCTGAGGAGGTTATCAGTGTAAGCTATTCCTTCTGTTTATAGTTCGGGATGTTCTCAGAGTTAGTAATATCATGATTTAGGGGGAGAGAGGAAGGGAAACAAATGTTAACTAAGTCTATTATATTAAAAAAATTAATGTCATTCAGTAGTTTTCTGATCTTCATTGTAATGCAAAATATCTATCTACCTTAAAATGTCATAGAAGACATTTCCGAGTAACTAAATGTAAGCACTACTGTATCAAATGGTGAAGGTCTAAGAAAAAAAACAGGTACTATTCAAAATGAGCCCATTTAGAAATCGCCACACAAGACTAGTAGTATAAAATTATTTTCCATGAGTCTAATCATTAGCCATTTAGAAGGACAGGAAAAGCACAGCTTAAAGTTGATGTTCTAAATAAGCCAAATACAAAATTAGGAAATGAGAATGTAGAATCTTTAGGAAGTCAGAAATCGAATCTTTGAGTTTATCCTGTTTCCTTGTACAATGAAGAATGGAAGTAAGAACCCTTTAATATTTCCTTATTAGGATGCATGCAGTTATAAGATATATTTCCTATTAAAGCCTTTCTTTTTTTTTTTTTTATTAAATTCAGTGATATGTTATGGATGTAGAATATATGATAATAAGAGCAGGTAAAGGAAATGTTCTATGGTAATGCAAAGCAAGGAATTCTTATCCATTGTCTTCACAACATGCATTTTAAGTGTTATCTTTACAGCTCCAGATGGACAAAATTCCGTCTCGCCATGCTATCACTGAAATTATGAGCTGGATTTCCTTGATGGAAAATGTCATTCAGCAGGATGAAGAGAATATAAAAAATGTAGTAGGCCAGAAAGTCATTCAGGATTATGTCCAGAAGTACAAGGTACTGAGTGGAAATGTTACTAATTCCCCTTTGGAATCATACCCATTAAATATATATACTTATGTAAAATTTACGTGGTTTAAGGAAAGAAACCAACCCTTAGATTATGGACTGGTTAAAATTGTTCAAAAGTTAGAATTGGGTAATATCTGATACTGTGGAAAAAAAAGCCAAAATTACTTCTACTCCGTTGTTTAGTTATGTCAATAATATAATTTTTTATATACTTGCCTTAATTTCCAGGTAAATCCCAAGTAATATGTACGTGATTAAATGTAATTAGATCTGTCTTTCATCCAAACCCACAAAGCACTTTGTGAATTATGTAAGTTGTTTTATGAATTCGCTGCGTGATACCACCTTCTCCTCCAAGTGTAGCCTGTTCTTGAATGGAAGGTGGCCAGTGGTTTACAGATCAAGATAATTTTGATCAGTATCTGAAGCAAAAATGAAAGATGCTGTGCTGTATCTTGAGATAACTATTGAGGAATATAGATATGGCACAATTTCACTTCTTTAACTAGATCAGTAGCACTCTTAGCTAGATCTTGTAACAGGTCTGCACACAGTGACTCTCCTCTCAGAGCCAGTTTTGTTTCACTAGTCTCCTAAAAAATCACTTCTTGGCTATTATACTTTGTATGCAAGAATATATTCCATCTCATCTGTTTATTGTGTTAAAATTTTTAAGACTAAATAAAATGAAAAAAACTAATATATACCCAGTTTTTCTTAAATCTGATCCTTGAGACCAATATCTATATGTTTACAGATTTATTTATATTTGGGGTGGGTGGGTAGGGAGACAGAGGGAAGGCAAATTCATCATTCCAAAGGCAGTGTATTACTGCTTTATTTCTCAATATTTAGGAAAAAAGTAAAAATGTTTGTAATTGCTTGTCAACTGCTAAAAAACCTTTTAGCTAAACTGTGATAAATTTGTAATCTGTGAACATTTTTCCTGTTTTGCAGGAAGGTGAGAAATTATGATACTCATGTTTTGGGTTTTTTATTCCCTTCTTTTTCACTAGGGTTTCAAGATAGATTTAAATTGCAAACAATTGACAGTAGACTTTGTGAACCAATCAGTGCTACAAATTAGCAGCCAGGACGTTGAAAGTAAACGCAGTGACAAAACTGATTTTGCAGAACAACTCGGAGCAATGAACAGACGTTGGCAGATCCTGCAAGGCCTGATAACAGAAAAGGTAAAGAAAAAAACAAAACCCTATCTGCTCTGTAGCAAACTTTCAAAATATGTGGAACTATAAGATTATATTGGCTGAAAGCCTCTGCAGGACATCTGGTCCAACCTCCTGCTCAGAGCGAGCTAATTTTACAATTAGGTAAATTGTAAAGGTCTCGGGTTTCTCAGGGACTTGCTTAGCTGAGTTTTGAAAATCTCCACTCTTCTCCTTTTTGCCATGCATCTGCAAAAATAGTCTGTCCATCTTGGCCATACCAACCCATAAGGGGACTGGACAGCACAATGAGATACTTCCTTTGCCTGCTTTTCCCCAGGCTGAATGAAGCCAGCATCTCCTTGCATGTCGTGTACTCCAGCTCCCTAATGACTTTAGTGGCAGTTCACCAGTCTGTGCATCTCTCCCTTGCACTGGAGGGCCCAAAATGAGTCACAAGTGTAAAGGAGAAAGAAAGAACCACTTCTCGTGACTTGCTGGGTGCACTCTCAATAATCTAACCCAGGATGCCATTGGCCTTCATCAGCACAAATGCACACTGCTGGTTTATTATGTTCAAGTTATTGCTCACCATAGCCCCTAGGTCCTTTTCTTCTATCCAGCCTGCTGCCAGCCTGTGTTGTTGCTTGAGGTTATTTTGTCCCACGTGCAGGACTTGAAATTCAGCAAAAGCAAATGTAAAAAGGATTGATGAGGCTATTCCTCCATCTTGAATTTTCTCTGAATGGCAGCCCTACTCTCCAGCATATTAACTGCTTCTCCCAAATCAGTGTCATCTAGGAATCTGCTGAAAGCACAGTCCATCATGTTGTACAGTTTATCAGTGAAGCTGTTAAACAATATCAACCCCAAGCCTGACCCTGAAGATGCATCTTGTAAGTGACTGCCAGATAGATGTCGAAGTGTTTACCACTAACGTTTAAGCCTGATGACACTGGTCAGTTCGTTCATTTGTAGACCTCCCATCCAGCCCACGTCTCCTCAGTTATGCTAACATATGCAATACCAAAGTCTTGTAAAAGCCAAGGTAAACAGCATCTACTACTCCTCACTTGTCTACAGGGTCAGTCATATGTATCGTCATTGCAGAGGCAATCAGATAGGTCAGGCATAATTTGCCCTTGGTAAGGTCATGCTTGTTCCTTCTCCTTGTTCTTCATACATGTGAAAATGGGTTCTGGTAGGATTTGCAGTATAACCTTTTTCTAGTCACCAGCAACTTCCTCCAACCTTCATGACCTTTTAAAGGTGATAGACAGCAACCTTGCAATTATATTAACACCCTTGGATACATCCTGTATGGTTCTGTGGACATTTTATATGTCCAGCTTAAATAGCCCCTAATTCTTTCCTCCTCTACCATGACTAGTACCTTAGTATGTGAAAATTTGTTAATTGGCATGAAAACACGGGAGGCATGAGAGGAGATCTTATCAGAAGGATCAGAGCAAACAAAGCACTCTGTACCTCAGACTATTCTGTGGTTTCCCATTAGTTACCGATTGAAGAGTGACAAGAAGGGCTTCTGTCCCTCCCTAGTTAGTTCCAGCCAAGATTTTCCTTTCCTAACATCAGCATCAGCCTGTGTGGCCATGCTGTTCTTCTAGGCCCATTCTTTGTAATCCACTTTCTGTGGATTTGTCTTTTTTGTGACTTGAGGAAGTTGTCTTTGAATCTCAGCCAGCCTCCTGGACTCCTTCAGCACAGCTTGCCATGGGGATCATGCTTATCTGAACAAACTGGAGTCTCCTATTCTAAGGATCTTTAGTCTTGCTTTCCTTACTTCACTCATAACTGTCTCATAATCACTGTGGCCAAGGCTGCTGTTGACCATCACATCCTCAACCCATCCTAATTAAGATTACAGCTAATTAAGACAGCTTATTCCCTAGTGTGAAGTTTGTCATAAATAATGTGAATGCTTTTTATGGCAATGCTGCTGCTTTCAAATTATGCTCTGTTATGTCTTTCTTTTTTTCCGTAAAATACAAGTACTATCTCATTTGCTGTTGAATAACACCTAGAACAACAGAAAAAATCTACGTAACTTTAAAACAGGCAGTTGACAAAGGAGGTTATATAAATCTTCATCTGTTTTACCACAGTTATAAGCAGGGAATATAAACTATATGTTTGCCTGCTTAGATTTATTTGGAAAATCCTTAGGTACTTGATCTCTGAAAAGAATTCCACTTCGTAACAATGTTCTGCTAAAGTGTTAACTTCTTTCAGTATGTCATATTGTTTTAATATGTTATCGCTGTATAATTATTTCTAGATAAAGCAAGGTTGTTATTATAAATTTTTTTACAAATAGCAAATACACTTGAATTTGAATGCATATATTGTTTTTAAATTCTGAAAGCATTGAATTCCAAGAAGGCACTGGTCAGCATTCATCTCCAGTGATTTATTTAATTGACCCAACAATAAAGGTAATGATATGAAAAAGTATATACTCATATTTCTTTGCAGATCCAGCTGTTGGAAAGTCTGCAGGAATCCTGGACAGAGTATGAAAATAATGTGCAGTGCCTAAAAACTTGGTTTGAAACCCAAGAGAAGAAGCTGAAACAGCAACAGAAAATTGGAGACCAGGCTTCAGTACAGAATGCTTTGAAAGACTGTCAGGTAGTATCCCTTTATAAATAACAATACTCTTCAACAGTTAGAATCAACACTTGATAAAACTGTAGTCTTCATATCCATGAAGTCAGTGACAGAACTCCATTTTAGTGAGGGAGAGATTTAATTCCTGAAGTGCAAGCAATAAGAAAGGAAGTGCAAACAATAATATCCCGAAGATATTTAAAACCAACCACAGTCATCATTCTTTTTGCATTGTGTATTAAAGCACAGAATTTCCAAGCGTGCCAGATGTACCGAACTCAAAGGTTGTCAGAGCAGTATGTTCCCATTCCTGTTTAGCCAGCCTTACAGAACTTGATGTCATGAACACCATGCTTGACTATTCAGAAACTTGTTTTTTCTGCCTTATTACTACTTTTCCTCCACCCCCACCCCCCCTTTTTTCCATTCTTATTCCACCTGATTATACAAAGGAAAATGCTAGAATTCTGGGACACTTTATGCTTTTATTCAAAATGTGTTAGAAATCAATTTTTTTCAACTATCCAGAGAAGGAAATAGTGCTAGATTCACTTTTGCTTTTGAAAGACTGAAGGAGAATCATTATGATGGGCAGAGACAGAATGAGGCAAAGTGCAGCTGTACATAATGCGCATAAGCTCAGAACCACCTCAGTTTTTCACGTGTGATTCTTACAGGGACTACATAGCAGTGAGTGGGGTATCACAGTTAACTCTGAACATCTTACTCAGAATAGCTTATATTTAAATAGTTAGAAGCTTGCTTCTGGAGCTGCCAGGCTAGAGTTCAAGCTTATAGGTGTACAGGCAAAACAGATTTTTCTGAATTTATAAATAAGGCCTCTACATGGTATCAGGCATCAGGCAATTGTTGCTCAAAAGTATCTTGTTCTACCACATACCAAATAATAAATTTCACACCAGATCAAATGTGTAATTAAATTCTGTCAGAATAGCTCTATGCCCAAACTCTTGGTGTTCTCATCCTCTTAAAAGGGAGTGAGTGCATGCATTTAATGAATGGGATGAATATGATCTACCTTTTAAATCTTAACAAACAGAACAACTGGAAGTCTATTCAAATGAAATGCATACAATAATTTATATTCACCAGAGTATTAAACCCATCTTTGTTTCTTTAAAGGCAAATAATTGGTTAGGCCAGATATGTTAGAAGTCAATTTTTTTCAAAAATTCTTGACCTCAGTTTTCAAACTGGTTGCAGTGCTAGTTTCAATTCGGGTACCTTTATGGTTTCAGCACAATAAACCTATATGACTGAAGCAAGGGTAATTTAGCATAGCCTGACATAATCAGCCGGCTGTGTTTGGCTGGAGTTCAAAGCTGAATCTGATTTATCACCTTTATGGTTCCTTTTGGTCAAGGAAGTTAGCAAATACACTTGAGGAGTTAGTTGTGAATGGTCAGACTTTGATCAGCAGAGAAACAAATCGTTTAAGAAATAACTGTGTCAGACACTCCCAGGTATCTGGTTCAACTAGTACAAAAGTTGCAGTTTATTTATTAACTGATGTTAGATGCTGCCTAGCGTCATATTAATAATTGAAGGCAACCATTTTTTCCCATCAGAGATCAGAAACAGTAATGTGTCTTTAATTCAGTTAAGAGTTTAAAACAGTGAATAAGAAGCCCCTTTTCACAGAGAACCAGAAGTATTTGCTGTTCTTGGTGTTTGAATCTTTGCCTGATTTACATTTTTAATTTTGGAGCATCCTTGTACAAACTTAAATTACTTTTTTGGTGTTAAAATCCACTTTTTGGAAAGTCAAATTTAGTATGTACAACTTAGAAATTTTTGCTTTGTTGGCAGCTGTAAAAAAAAAGATTACTCCAAGACTCTAGTCTGGGACAAGGTCATAACTAGAAGTCTGAAGAAACATGAAATAATACAAAAGAAAAGGCTAAGAATAAACAGTACAGCAAAAACGTTCCACATATACATATGTAGACAAAAGTGTGTAGTATGTGTGCAGGGATAAATTCTGTTAATAGCAAGTGTTTGCAAGACTGGGCAGAATTTTGTTCCAGATACTCTCCCCACTTTCTAAAATGTAAAATCTGTTATGGCAATGGCTCTCTCATTGTTTTTCAGATTCATAATGAGAGTAATTTATTGAAAGTCATGGGTTTTCAGTTTGCCCAAGGTTGCCTAATCTCTCATTTAGAAAAGGCTTGCAGAAAAGTAAAATACAATGTGAGATCACAAGATGTACCAATTAATGACGGGGCATCACAAAATTGCTCACAGTCTGCTTTCCACATCATGCTGACTACTTTATCTTCAGACAGTTAAACGCAGATTTGTGCTGGCATGAAGCCTACAAGCCATACTCTCCCCCTCTGCTCAGACTCAAGTGTTTGCACTGCCTGAAGCTACACAGCTTCCATGAGTCAAAGCACTGCAGGACTTGCTTGGATCTCCCTGCATTGTGCCGTGAAATGATAAAGGTAGTTTCCTGGCTAGGAATGAGCTTATGGGAGCATGCTGTATGACTCGTAATTGCTCACAAAGTCTTCTTGTCCTCTCTTCTTCCTTTTGCAATTTTATTTGTTATGCTACTGAGGCATGACAAAGATCACAGGCTTTGTAACTGGTGAATGTTGCGTACCAGAGTTTCTGTACTTCACTTGTTGGTAAAACGTGATAAAACTGGTAAGCTATGAATCAACGTTTCCATAACCAGTCTAGGGTCATCTTAAGTCAACAACACAGACAGCACTTGCCTGAAGCAGCAAAACAAGCCACTAACAAGTTGTTATGGCCTCAGTGCTTATGTATGCAGCCCTGTTTTCTTAACTTGTTTTCACATCAACTGTTAATTTTCTTCCCATTTTCTTGGGCTAGTGTGTGGGAACACTGAGCACAGCAAAATGCTGTTGAGCTCATTAATGCTTCCCAATGGCATGCAACCTTGAGAAGGCAAAAAGGAAAATTCCTGCAGCCTGTTGCTTGTTGTCATTGGCTGGACTCCAGTGAACTTGTCTAGAAAAGGGGAAAGCTGTCTGTCCTCAGGCAAAGGACTGTGCTGGGATCTGGCAAAGGAATAAAGACTCCACTTCATGTGTGGAAGCATGGCAAATTGATATCTTTTCCTAGGAAGTCATTTTGTCCTTTTACTTGGGTGGCAAAATTCACTTTTTTCCAGAGGCTTGAGCTGTCTTTGGTCTAATTAAAAATCCCTCTCAGTGTTCTAGGGTAAACTAAGACACACAATAATTTTCCCATGTATTCAAACTGCTGTCCTATTTTTAATAAGTTTTGGAGTCTTACATGAGAGCAGAATACTACACAGAAGTTTAATATAAAGGACATACTTCTATTTAAATTAAAGACAAACAACTGTGCTTTAAAGGGAATGTAAAACATTAAATAAAATTGCTGATGAATTATAATTCTCTTGAGAATAAAAAGCCAAAATATGCAAGCATCACTTTCCTGGTTTTTAAGCTAAGGAGCTTATAGACATCTCTATCTCAAGGCATTATCTAGCCAATTAAACAAACGAAAGTACTCAGATTTCTTCTTTTTCTTTTCAGGAATTAGAAGAATCAATAAGAACAAAAGAAAAAGAAGTAGAAAATGTAGAACAGAGTGGTCTTTCTTTGATACAGAACAAGAATGAAGAAGTCTCTTCTGCTGTCATGAATACACTGCAAGAAATTAACCATTCTTGGGCCAATTTGGATCACATGGTAAAAGAATCATCAAGGGACAAATTACAGCTCCAGGAATAGGACATGGATGAGAGGGAGAATGAGCGGTTTCCATCTAGTAGATTTCTGCTGTATTGTAGAGGAAGAGATTTTGAACTGTGTCCCTGTTTCCATCCATCCCCATGTTTGTGTGTTCACTCCACATAAAATGAGTATAATATTTCCTATTGCAAGGATGCTTTTAATTCTTGTAATTGGAGCTTTTTGGATGCTTCCTGATATTTAATGGAAAGGTACCAAATAATTTGTAAGGATATAAATTGTAATTACAATTAAATTACAAATAAATTGTAATACCTTTTCAAGCACACAGGTCTCTCAGAATAAGGAAGAAATCAGCATTAATTGTCATCATCCAAAGTTTGATCAGCATCAGTCTGCCTTCATAGGAGGAATGCAGTCTGTTAGTCCTAGCTTATCTACTGACTTTCATAGGCTGATTTGCCTGCCTTAGGGATATGTGTTTCATAGCCTTAAGCAATTTCTCTTGATCCTGCTTTGGACCAAAGTAGAATGGACTTGATATCTTCTCAGTCCCTGCCATCCTGTCTTTATTAAATGAAGCAGAACTTTATGCTGTGTAAGCCCAGCTGGTGGTTGTGCAAAATCTTTGTTCTCCATCATGTTTAAGATTAGGCGTATAGAACAAGCAGTATCTGAGATCAAAAGGAAGGAAATAATTTAAACAAAACCCAGATATCTTGAATGCTGTTCATTTACTTTTTCTTTTTCTTCCTCTGTCCTCCAAGGTTGGCCAACTGAAGATACTGTTGCAATCTGTTCTTGATCAGTGGAGCATTTACAAAGCCTCTTATGAAGAACTGAATAGCTACCTGACAGAAGCCAGATACTCTTTGTCCCGTTTTTATCTTCTTACTGGTTCTTTGGAAGCTGTGAAAGTCCAAGTTGATAACCTTCAGGTGAAAAGAATACCATGCTTCTTGACATACTAAGGATGGATTCAGGGATTAATTTTGTACTTACTGCATGGATGCAAATAACTAAATGTAGTGGTTCATAAGAAATGGAAGTACAGACATACCAGCACATTAAAATCACATGGTATTAAGAGAACACATTATCAAATAGCCATTGTGTTTCTCATTTTGCAGAAAAATAAAACAGTGATAGTTGTTTTCTGTTTAGATTTTTGATGCTGTTCTTCAAATTTTTAGCTGTACTGTCAAGTGTTAAAAGTTTTTAAGTTGTCTAGTGACCATTAAAACAAGTTTCTCACTCTGCTTCATCAGGCTTCTGAGCTACTGGTACATGTTGAAGTTGCATTGTAACACACATACCCCAAACCCTGTGGTTACAGTAGATTGGAGATCAAAGAAAATAATGTTCCAAAAGCTGAGCTACTCAAATGTTCAAGTGATTTTCCACTGTAAGAAAAGCGTAAAATACAGTGAGAGTCCTGTTATAAAATTATAATGTAATATTAATTGAAATAAATTGATTTTAATAATTAAAATATAAATTATTTAAATTATTGTTCTAGTAAATAGAATAACCTTTTATTTCAAAGAAAATTGTCTTTGGAATCAAAAATAATTATGCAAACATTTCCAGGTGCTTAAATTAACAAGAACTTGTTTTGTTAGTATTTGTCAACACATTTAAGTTTACATTAACATTTAAATATTCTGTGTGATTTGAAGTCAAGACATACAGCCAAATTCCCTAAGCATGAACAGCACTTTTCAAAGTAAAATTTAAAGGGCATCCTTTAACATACTTTACAGCCACTCTTCTAGGTTTTCATTTTTTTACATGTCAGGAAGAATCAGTAAAACAACAGGCCCAGAAAATTACATTTTTTACTTATGAAGATTTTTACTATACTGCTTAATCAGGTTGAGGTTTGCTGGGCTGTTCAAACTCATAGTACAGATAAAAATATTTAAGAGTAAAAAAACCCAAAGGAGCATTTTCCCTGCCAGCGGTACTTCAGAGTGATAAACAAAAGACCAAGAACCTTATTCTCAGAATAAATCTTTTTATACTGTTACTTTTATCAACTTGTTCTAAACATGAAAATGTTATTTAGTGTATTTTCTTCCATTTCTGAATCAATTCCATGCACTTACTCCTGTGCAAGAGTACTTGTTTAGAATAGTTTCTTTCACAAGATTTTTACATTTTATGAAAAGATTAGGTTAAAATTTAATTTTCGCTACACTTTGATATTGAATCAAATCAATCTAACAACAGTTGTTACATTACACAACCTTCTATTTAGATGAAACACATAAAACTGTTTGTATTCAAAACTGTGTAATGTAATTGATACGTAGTATTTTGAAATGTTTCTACATCATGCAGTTGGAATACCTGATGTATATAATTTTTTATTTATTCTATCTGTTTTAGAGTCTACAAGGTGAATTGGAAAAGCAAGAAAATAGCTTACAGAAGTTTGGTTCTGTGACCAATGCACTGTTGAAAGAATGTCACCCACCAGTGACTGAAACACTTACCAGCACTTTGAAAGAAGTGAATATGAGGTAGAAAATGTCTGTGTGTTGAACTTTACTTTCAGTGGTAAATTTGCATTTATCCATTAATCCAGTTTTCCATCTTTTCTATTTTTATTATAAATTAATTATTTTGTGTTTTGGGAGGTTTGGGGTGCTTGTGGGGGTGGGCAGGGTTACTCCTTTTGCCAAGGGCTGGAGCAGAACTGTCTCATTTACTACTGCTAATAAAAGAAACATTATTTTCTCAAGCAAACCATTTGGATGTGACCATCAGTAGCTTTGCTGTATGCATGGCTGCCAACTGAGATTCATAAGTATCATGCTGGAAAACTGCACTTAAAAGTGAGAATCCTCTCTGAAAATTGTTTGCTATGCATGCATCAGGTTCCCCAGATTTTAGGTTGCTGTTTCTAGTTGTAGGAGCAGCATGATGGGCAAGAAGGTCTGTGCCTTCACCAGTAGTTTGGCGAACAGCTTCCACAACTTTAATCCAGACCAGAACTGTTTAAGGGTTTACTCAGAGAAGCTGCAGAAAGGCAGGATCTAAAAGCAAAAACTAGTTTTGTGAAAAGTTAGGGTTATTTTGAAAACACAATCATGCCAAATTTATTTTAATCTGCGGTCCATCCTGTCCTAGAATCCTGAAGTGGAGGGAGGGATTATTCACCTAATTTCAAAAAAGATACTGTAGGATTTGACAGTTCCAATGATGAGTGATGGAATTTTCACTTCATCATTTTTATCAGGAAATAATGAGGTAATTTGATAAATAGCAGAGCATCTGAAAAAGTACAGTTTCTGGTTGCCATTACAGCCAAGAATTCAAAGGGTGATTAGATATGTAATTGGATAGTAAAAATATAGAGTTTTAATAGGTCTTGGGAGTATTTTAGGAGAGAGTTACACAGAGCTTTATGACTTTAAATATTCTGTTGGGGTATGGGAGGAAATTGCAGCAGAAGAAATGGTGTCTTGTTTACACCTTGTTTTGGGCCTCTTAGGCCCTTGCAGAAATCTGGTACTGGCGGTTCCTGGTCAGTCACGGATGGTCTGTGCAGTGAACCAAAGTGTGCTGAGTGGAAATAGCAGGAGGTTCACTTTAAAAAGTGCAGTCCAGCTCTGACCTCAAGCATTAATATACAGCATCCAAGATGTAGCACAGATCAGACCTGCTGTGACAGGTCATAACAGCTTGTCAACATGTTTCTTGCATTCCTTTTTCTTTTCCACAAATGTCTGAATATTGATTATTACTAAATTTCTTAAAAACCAAAGTCCATGGGAAACAGCAGAGAGGAAGAGGGGCAGGGATAGTTCTTGTGGACTGCAAGGCCTTAGTGATTCACCCAGTCTCTTCACCAGGTGGAACAACCTTCTGCAGGAGATTGCTGAGCGGCTGCGTGCCAGTAAGGGCCTCCTTCAGCTGTGGCAGAGGTACAAGGACTGTTACCAGCAGTGCTCTTCCACAGTCCGTCAGCGGGAAGACCAGACAAACGAACTCCTGAAGACTGCCACCAGCAAAGATGTTGCTGATGATGAAGTTACTACTTGGATTCAGGACTGCAATGTATGTTTGGTTAAGCTTTGCAGGTTTTCACAGCTTTGTGGCCTAAAAATCACAAGAGGCTTTCCATTACTAAACTCTATACTTGGTGTATTGGAAACTTGCGTACAAACACATTTCTTATTAGTGATGCATCTCAGGCACAGGCAAGAGCTTTATGCCTGCTACCCAAATCTCTTGAGTTTCTCATAATTCTCTTGTGATCCCTCCATTATTTGTGCTGGTGTTTCAGAGGCTTGTATCTGAAGTCCTCTCTGGAGAAGGTGGATAAGTTATTTCGTTTGATTCAGTCTGAACTCCCTGCTTATTGAAGAGGTTTTTGCTTGGGAAGACATCCCTACCAAATCTATTGAGTTCCTTATAATAGAAAGAAACAAAAGATCCTTTGATTATATTTCCACCAGTCAAGGCTGTTCAATTTTTCTGAATGAAAAAAGACTGTATGTTCTGGGCATGTCTTTATCCTTCTTTATGAAAAGGCACCATTCGCTCTGAAACTTTGAGATTCTTCCTTTTCCAAGACTGCACCTCAGAGCAGCAGGATATCTGTCTTTATATTTATATATAATTATTTGTTTATATATATATATATATATATTCATATATATATATCCATATATATTCATATATATATTTATATATATATTTATATAAGATAGAAGATATTTATCTTCTATCTGTGGTTCAAAGTGTGGTTACATTTTGGTTCATTGGAGTTTAAATTAATGTTAAAATGTTAATTGTCTTAGTGTAATTGAAACAATTGCAAGGAGAAAAATGGAACACATTAATGAGCTTTTTGAGCATTTGCTGCCGTAGTTGTCTGGACTGGCAATACAAATTGTTCAGTTCAAATAATTTCTTAATTTCCTATTGTCCCATATTTTAAGTATTATGTTAAGTCATTTACAGAAGTTGTTTTTTCATCCCTCCTGGTAGCAGGAAGCAAAAAGGGAGGTCTTGTCAGACCTGAATCAATCCACAGTGAGAGCTTCCACTGTTTAAGAGCATGTCAGTAGATTCAAAAAGTTTGTTCTGGCAAGTATTCCCTCATTAGTAACTCAGCCTTGCTTAAAGGTAGCTAACAGTCACTTCTTTCTGTTCCTCTGTGCAAAGGTATTTTGACATGTTTTTGTTATTCTGCACATAATTTTCTTTTCATACGGAGTGTGAGTGAATGCTCTGACATTGAAATACAGTAGCAAATACAAGTTTTTCATATAGTGGTAGAGTGCAGTCATTCCATTCCTCCTTTAAATCAGGGGAGGATGACATCAGCAAGTGCCAGGCTAACTGTTCATATCTTTATTCAATGTATTGCAATAGGATGTACTCACAGATTTGAAAACAGCACAGGAGTCACTGGTCGTTCTTCAAGAACTGGGAGAGGAGCTAAAAAGCCAGGTGGAGCCTTCAGCAGCAGCAGCTATACAGTCTGATCATCTGTCTCTGAACCAGAATCTGTCAACCCTAGAACTGGCTCTCCGCAAGCAACAGGCTGTACTTCAGGTATGCAGAGAGTGTTTTCAGCCCTTGAATGTGATCATCCTGTGGTACCTGAAAACACATATATTAACTACAGCTGCCTGGGAAAAGAGGGTGGTCTCATTACTTGTTCATCAGCATTTCCTAGATTTCCCTGGAAGGCAAAGCTGAGAGTAGGAAATATGGTCAAGTCCAGCACAGAGACCTTGTAAGAAGGTCCAAATTCTGGGAATATGATAGCAAACCTTATGGAGGAAAGTGTCTATCTGGAATGCCAAGGGGACCAAACTTTCTACCGATAGTAGTAATGCTAACAGATGGATTTACAGCTACTTCACCCCTGAAGACAACCTCTTTCCAGCTAGTTCTTTTAACTCTAAAAAAAAAAAAAAGAGAAATTCTGAATAATTTTGTAGAATCAATTTTTATAGTTCCTGTTAATGTCAGGGACCAGGCTAACACCTACCATTTGTGTCAGAGCCTGTTCAGTAGATGTTGCTAATTGCTTGTATCATCAGGGACTAAAGAGCAAAAACGTAGTAGCAGAATGTGTTCCACAGGAAGTATATGGATGTGAAAGCAACAAATGTAGTGACTTCTGTCTGGGTGACAAGAGGATTTACCCAAGAAATCCAGTGTTACTTAGAATGTGCTTATAACATCACTGTGCTGTGAGGGGACAAAACATAAGAGAAGTTTTTAGTTTCAAATTGCAGTAATAGCAACTAGTGGTTCTCTCTGCTGGCAATAAATTAAGGAGATGAGTTAGTTTCATAAAAAAGAACTTAGAGAAGGTTTTCTATTTCAAGGCACAGAGATATTTATGCACTTTGTTGCAGTGTTGCCTTTTTGCTATGATCAAAAATCCTCTGTTCTAGCAAAACAACCCAAATCATTCCACAGTCTGTAAGCAAAGCAGCAGTTAAACTTGCCTCTAGCCTATACAACTGTTTACAAATCTATGATGAAAATAATCAGGAGTGAAATGTCAATACGGACACAATGTGGCTGAAGTTCTTAACTGTAGGTCCTTTTCTATTCAAGGCTGGAGTGCTGGACTACCAAACCTTTGTCAAGAACTTGCAAGTCCTTGAGACCTGGATAACAGAAGCAGAAGAAATACTGAAAGGACAGGATCCCAGTCACTCATCTGATCTCTCAGCAATACAGAGTAGGATGGAGGAACTCAAGGTGACTAAAAAATGCAGAAAGTACTGATTTTTATTTTTTTTTTTCTGTTAGCCTGGTTATTTGTGGTACAGTGTATGCACAAATCTCATATGTTCTTTCTATATATATTAAAGGACCATCACTCATGCAGACTGTAAGACTGAGAACCTAGAAGTTTGATGGCAGTCAAGGAGTGATTGTCCATGTTACTTTGCCCCTGAGTAAAGAAGAAAAGGATGAACAAAAGTGTTTAGAATAAAATTAATATAAAATCAAAATGGGAATTGGAATTTTAGCCGTTTGTGGAGGTTTCCTTCATTTTGTTTTCACTCGACTTTTTCTGAATGTGTGCAATTCCTGTCTCCGTGGTATTTAGTTTAGGGATGAAGTTGTGTATGAATTTTGCATCTCTTGATATACTGAAGAAACATTCATACTGCTTAGTGTGTGATCTCCATTTGAGCTCCTTCACTTTTGTTGTTGTTGTTGTTGTTGTTGTTGTGGGGCTTTACACCCCCTCCCCCCTTCTTCTTTCAGATGCCCTGACAGGAAGTTGAACTTTGCCAACAAGGCTGCTTTTGTCATATAATCTTCCATTATTTTTCTGACAGGGTTAACTATATACATAATTCCATTTTGGGCATGCTAAGAACATTTTCCTAACGTAGTGAATGAGATATTTCTGTAGTGTGAAACAAAAACCTAAAAATAAAAAATTGAATAAGTTCAGAGGGAATTTGCCAGCCTAGCATTCAGGCTAAGAGACAGGGAAAAAGAATCACCTTTTTTGACAATATAAACATATGGCTTCAAAGACTAGTGTACTTTCGCAGCTCTGAGCAGTAAATCCCCAATTTAGCAAAACACTTCAGTGCAATTTGAGTTTACTTCTCTGTGCACATTTAAACATGAACCTAAGTCTTCTCTTTGAGATCAGAGGCTGAAAACTGGAAGGGCAGTTTTTCCCTGGCATAGGGATTTCTTGCCACTTGGTGGCAACCAAGCCGTTCCAAATTTAACTGAATGCTAGTTCGTAATGTTGCAGTCTGTAACTGTCAGTACTGAACTTTCTAGATACCACTTTTATTGTTTGTTGCAGAGTCAGATGTTGAAGTTCAGCAGCATGGCCCCAGATTTGGATCGTCTTAATGAGCTGGGTTACAGGCTTCCTCTGAATGATAAAGAAATCAAAAAGATGCAGAATTTGAACAGACATTGGTCTCTAATCTCATCTCAGACTACAGAGAGATTCAGGTGGGGATGGTTAAAGATTGCTGGATGGTTTTCTTAGATTACAACAGCTATATAAAAGTATGCCTTTTGCAGAAGAGAATGTTCAGATATTTCATTAACTACAGTTCCTCCTCTTTGGTGTACTTATAAGTAAAGAGCAAAGCCAGTGAACTGAGATGTTGGTTTTGCCACAAATTATCAGAATTTGAAATGAGGAAGACTGTTACTTTTCGAAGTATTGACTAAATAAATTGCATGAGGCAACTGATGGGGAAAAGTGTTATCATCTGGAATTCTGCTGGAAAAATTAGTGCCAAGACTCTCAACACTGTGTGAGAGGAGACCTTACCTGAATCTATCTTTCTTTGTTTCTTTCTTTTAGTAAGCTGCAGTCTTTCTTGCTGCAGCAGCAGACCTTCTTGGAGAAGTGTGAGACTTGGATGGATTTATTAGTTCAGACTGAGCAGAAGCTGGCAGCAGAGATTTCGGGAAACTACCAGAGCCTTTTAGAGCAACAGAGGGCACATGAGGCAAGTCATCCTGTGTAATTTATACATAACTATAACACATACTATTTATACATAAATGGAATTCACATTCTTTTGTGGAGTAACGTGATAGTGTGTGAATTACATTTGCCTGCACTGTCTGAGGATATCTTAATTTGAAACAGAAGCATGCAATTGTGTCAATAATACCTAATTTGGGGGAGGACTTAATTATCTGTCTGCATTTGTGTATAACCTATCAGTACACTTACGAGTGCTTGTCCTCCACATTTAGTCTACTTCAGATTGATTTGTACCAAAGAAGTCAAAGTTGTTATTAGTTTTCCTGTAGAACCTAACTACTCTTATGTGGCCCTTTGTCTTTGTCGTAACTGCAGAAAATCCCACTTAGTCTGATTTTATTTGTTCTTAAATCACTTACATCTACAGCATCTGAAGAATATGTTAAAGGAAGACTTTTCTGTCAAATATTGAGTTACACAACTTATCATGGGACCTCCATTTAGTAACATTGCGTTGGAGAACAAACTGATTGGATCTTCACTGTGTGCTGGAGTAGTTGGTGTTTTTGTAACAGATCAAGAAGTAGCCCAGCTTTTGCATCAGAGAAAAACTGATTTTGAGTTTTTTACTAGTGGATGCCTTTTTGATTCTTCAGTGAAGTCTAGTGATGCACATTTTTTCTCCACCCATATTGTTACTGCCAAGAATTCTGGTAAAGATCAAGTAAGACAAGTCAATTTTCATACCAAAGCTCCCATGTGGCCACAGTAGTTTCAGTTCCCACAACTTTTTCAGCTGACCTGCCCAGAGATTCAGGACAGATCACAGGGAGAGTCATGTCCTTCCCCTCCTCTTGCCTTGTGTCTCACAGCACAGTGTTTGGATGAATGTTTGATAGCAGAAGGTAATTCACAACCGTATTTGCTTGCTTTAGCATACATTTGCTTAAGCATTTAACTATGTTTTCTTTCATAAATCTCATCCATTTAATTTCCTCTTGGTGCTGCCAGCGTTAACTGGACAGTGTCTTTGTAAGTTGAGACATCTTAGGTCTTTGAGATTTGAATGTCTGGAAATCATTACCAAGTGGATAATGTCCTGCTGTTGTTGTTTCCAGTCATAGCTGTGATTTTTTGAAAGGGGTTAATGGCAATCTTCTTGCATTCAATTGTCATGAGATCTCAGCTTAATTCTCTCCCGCAACCTGGATCTGAGCAGTTAGCTCAGATGGGTGTTGCTCAGGCGCTCGTTGAATTTTTTTTTTATTACAGCTATAAAGTAATCTCTCAGCATTTAGAGAACTAATACCTGATTTTCTAAATACTGCAATTCATACTAAGAAAATGTTGTGAACGGCATCTTTTTTTTTTTTTTTTTTTTTTTATAAAACTTTTTGGCATTTTATATAATCTAAATGTATTCAGTACTCTCAGTGTTCTTTGCAGTGCTTTCTGGTACTCATGAAGAATTTTCTTTCCATGTCGCAGCTGAATGGGTCAAATCTATACTTTTTGAGGTGAATTTCCAGATTGTTTTGCTTTGTATTTTTGAAGATAAAGAGAAAATATTCTGTTTCCACATGCATTCCCAGAATGTCTCTAGCTTTGTTACCAACTTTCTGATCCTGACTTATACCTTTGCTGGTGTTTATTCAAAGAGGACCCCAGCTACCACAGTGGGCTTATTTAGAAATAACCTCCCATTGCAGTTTACAATTCGGCAACATGGACATGATACCTTTTTCAAATATCTTGCGCTCACCCTGGCATCTGCATCAGATAAGTCTGTCAGGATGATCTTGTAGTCATTCTTGTGCTATTCTCTGAATATCCATTTGCAAGCCTGGTACATTGCTTGGGACTCCTGTGCAGTGGCAGTGCACTGAGACAAGCATTTGAGAAAGTGCTGGCAGGGGAAGGGGAAGTCCCTTGCCAACTCAGTTACTGAATTTTTTTCCAGTGTGCTGGTATTATGCATTCCAGCACCTGCCCTCCTTTCCTCTGTCTTTGAATTGCTATTTCTGTGGTTCATAGTGATCTACATATAAGAAGAAAGGTGGCAAGTAGTCCCACATAATGGAGTATTCCTCTTACGTACACAGCGTACATGCAGAGAGCAAGGGGGCGTTCACAGAAATGTCTCTTCTTTTGGGCAGGGCTTGAATACCTCCACTCTAAGCAGAGTTCTTCATGCTTGATAAGCTTTTGTTTTACCTATCCTCTTAAAAAAATGCTAAAATTGTCACTTTTGGGTGTTTGGTTTTGTTGGGTTTTTTTAACCAGTTGTATTCCTTTTAGTCTCAGTCTGTAAACAACACTGGTAGATGCTGTTGCCTCCTGTGCTTCATCCATGCCCCTTAACTTGTCAGAAATAGGTGTGGCAGGAAGTAAAATTTCTGCCTTCTTGTTCAGCTTTCTGAAATTCTCAACTCTGTAGTGCTGTGGATTTTTTCATGAGATAATAGAGCAATTAGTTTTCCTCTGGTTCAGGCTCAGTCATTCACAAGAGCCAGGGTATTCAAAAGACATTATCAAGTACTTCTGCAAGGAAATTAGATAACATTGTTTCTTTCTATGGGAAAATTAATGACCTGGGTAACATTTTCAAAATTTTCTCAGTGGTTCAGAAAGGCAAAATATAATTTTGAAAAATTAATCCATCATCTAGAAGTCCTAATCTACAGACAATGTGCTTGAGGGATTTAATTGTGCAGGTGCCAGTGAGTATTTTGCTGGCAGTTGTAGATGCAGGAATTGCTACATCACATCTGGCAGGAAGCCAGATGGCAGGTGTGTAATCTGGATTTGGGGTATAGTGATCTCAGTTCAGGCAAGGATGAACTTCTATTGACTGCAAACACCATCACTAACAAAAGAAAAAAAATACCAAGCTTCACACCAGTATACTCTTTCTTTTAATCTCCCTAAAAACTTTTTGAACATGGAGTGGGTCCAGTCCTGAGCTGATGCCTAGGTGTACCTTCATCAGCATAAGAATATTCCTGAACATCTTTATCTAGACACATGGTCCATTACTAAAAAAAAAGTTGTTTTTAAAAATAAAATTAAGCAGTATATATTTAAGTCATCTTTGCTTAAGTAGTGCTTAGGTATTTCATTGTCTTAAGTAATTTAAGTAATAAGGGAGTTTTAAAAGTATTGTGAAAGTTTATTGTGGCTAATGGAAAAAATTGGAAAGTAAATTGGAAAAATGGGAAGTGGAAAATTGGTTGCTAGCTTATATTCATGGCTGACCGTTTCTTTTAAAGTTCTTTTGGCAGCATAAAATTGTATTAAAAGTTTGGATAACGCTATCACACACAATCTGTGCCTAAATTCAGTCTAGCAAGGTAAAGGAGTATAATATTCTTAAACATGCCAGAAAATAAGAAGTGTCCTTTCTGTCCATGCAACCTGCCTGGATTTTGTTGTAAATTATAGTGTCAATCACACAATTGCAATCAGAGGCATAAAACCTATCTCCTGTTGATATTATTTAGCTTTGTAATAGTTCTTTTTAAATCTCAAGGAACTAATAATAATTACTAGAAGCAGCAAGTAATTCCAGCAATGAGATTTTTAATTGTGTTTCTGTTTAAGTTTATGACAAAACTCCCATTGAATAAATTCAAAATGAGAATAAATACATGAAAATTTATTTTTACCAGTGCATAGAGATCAGATAGAATTAAAATGTAAGATCTTGTTTTGACATCATTTTCTCCTGTACAACAGCTATTCCAGGCAGAGATGTTCAGCCGCCAACAGATTTTGCATTCAATTATCTCTGATGGGCAGCACCTCCTAGAACAAGGACAGGTGGATGACAGGTAGGTATTCCTGTGTTGTTTCTACTGCTCTTTATGTGAAGTAATACTTAGACTAGTGGGAGGCTTCCAAACAGAGAAGATAGCAGATGTCAGGTTTCAGATCATGGTCTTCTGAGATAGAAGTTAGTTACTGTGGTTAAGCTATTTAGTAGCCAGTTCTTAAATAAGACAGTGTTCTTTAGCACGCTATGGTGTACATGAATGTGTGAATGCATTTGGGAATACAACAGCCTTGAGGCTGCTTCTCTGATAAATACTTGTCTTGGATTATCAAGCATGTTACATATATGTCTATTTTGATGTACTTTCAGAATGTCACTTTCACCAAAGGAGCCTGCAGTGCTCCTTTGATTTAGTGAGTTACACTTGATTAATGCCAGATTGGGGTTTTCCTCTACCAAGAGGATTCCCTACGGCCATTTAAGAACATCTGCAGCTTAAATGTGATAGAATAGGAATCCGCTGCTGTCTGACTTGTGATCAAATGAGTGAAAATCAGTGAAACACCAATGGCTTCACACTTGTGCATATGCACTGACCTTTCAAAGGCTATCATGGTCCTACTATAAGATGAACTGTTTATTGGGATGTGAGAATTCTGTTAATGCTGTATCTTATGCCTGCTTTGAGCTCTTCAGTAAATCTGGGGGTAAACTATGATTTTCTATGAATTTGGCTAATTCAAACTAGTAAAACATGTGGGTTTTCTTCATATATTTCTGGGGAGAAGGTAGAAGAGTTTTTGTGTTAAAGGTTTAGGGGTTTTAAGGTCTCAGTATTTGGAGCCCTTTGGTTCTCCTAGAACATAAAGTGTGAAGTTCTCATCTTCAGTCAGCTATCATGAGACTTCAGTGCTTTTCTGCTAGTGTTTCATAACTGACAGCCAGAAAACATGTTCCTGTTCCCTTCAGTTTATTTTATTGAACAAATAGATCAAAGTATGAAGGTTACTATGTATTTTCATTGATTGATTGATTTATAACAGGGATGAATTTAATCTGAAGCTGACTCTTCTAAGTAATCAATGGCAAGGAGTAATTCGCCGTGCACAGCAGAGGAGGGGGATCATTGACAGCCAGATTCACCAGTGGCAACGCTATAGGGAGATGGCAGAGAAGCTGCGCAAGTGGCTCATGGAAATATCCTGTCAGCCAGTGAGTGGGCTAGGCAATGTTCCTATCCCATTGCAGCAAGCCAGAGCACTACTGGATGAAATGCAGGTATGTCCAGTGTGTTTGAAGACAGGAAAAAAATCCTGCCTTTTTTACAGCATTCATAATTTAAAACATTCTTTAAAATGTATTAGATTCAGTCTGTCTGCTTTGCAGAAAGCAATATTGGATGTTAGTTCCTCTTTAGAACTGGCGTAGCCTTAGAAGCAGCACTATGTGATGGAAATGGTGATGGAAATGCACTTAGAGTTCATAAACAACATACAAGAGAAAACTTACTGGGCCCTCTCTCTTGAGCCTTGTTTGCTTCTGTTTTTGCTTTGTAACTAGTGTCACACTGAAACTGTCTACATAAAAAAACCCAATGATATCCTGTTTGAGGAATGTATTCTAGCTAACAGAAAAGGATACCTTGAGTGTCCCATCTTCATGTGAGGTTAACAGCATCTATTTAGGACCTTGGCATCTGCAAGCTTTTTGGCTGGAAGATAGTTATAATCATAAAGCTTGAAAGCGTAATAGGCTCTAGAGGAAGTATTTCTCTTTAAGAGTAATAGAGATATCAATATTGATGGGGAGAAAGAAGTCTTCCATGTCTTTTTCCCCTTGGAAAAATTTTTTAAAGTTCTGCCACAGTAAATGGTTGTGAAAAACTTAGGGTAAAGCATTTGGGCAGTAGTTCATGCTTAAGCCAAGGTATGCAATCCATTAAAGTACGGGCTTGAAAGTTAATTATACTGACTTGCTAATTGTAATTAAAAAGATAGAGCTGACAGAAAACTTAATATTTTCAGCTTAAAGAGAAAGTTCTCCTAAGGCAGCAGGGTAGTTACATCCTCACTGTGGAAGCTGGGAAGCAATTGCTGCTCTCTGCTGACAGTGGAGCAGAGGCAGCCCTGCAGACAGAGCTTACCGAAATTCAGGAGCGCTGGAAAATAGCTAACACCCAACTGGAGCACCAAAAGAAACAGCTTGTTTTACTGCTGAAGGTGAGTGTGTGATTTCTTCTTTACTACTTCAGCAAGTTCATGATTTCTCACTTAAACTCTGTTGAAGAAAAACGTTCTCAAGGGATCAGCACAAATACAGGCATTGCATATGCACTGTGTGACCTCTTGATTTCATTTCACCACCTCTGAAACTAGGAGTGGTAATACTTCACAGTAGGCTGGTATTTTACTTGATACCTGTTACATTGATATCTTCACAACACTGCCAATAAAGGATATTCCTAACAGCCCTATTTTCAACATAGAGCAAAAATGTATTTTATTTTGCACAATGCTGGTTAATTTTTATACATACTTCTGTTGGGTTTGTATGACAAGGTTTTGGTAGTGGGGGGCTACAAGGGTGGCACCTGTGAGAAGCTGCTAGAAGCTTCCCCATGTCCGATGGAGCCCCTGCCAGCCAGCTCCAAGCCAGACCCACCACTGGCCAAGACTGAGTCCATCAGTGACGGTGGCAGCTCCTCTGTGATAACATATTTAAGAAGGGTGAAATAAAAACTGCAACAGCAATTGCAGCCAGAGAATGGAGTGAGAATGTGAGAGCAACAACTCTGTAGACACCAAGGTCAGTGAAGAAGGAGGGTGAGGAGGTGCTTCAGGCACTGTAGCAGAGATTCCCCTGCGGTCTGTGGTGAAGACCATGGTGAAGGACACGGTGAGTCCCCTGCAGCCCATGGAGGTCCATAGTGGAGCAGATAGCCACCTGCAGCCCGTGGAGGACACCACTCCAAAGCAGAGGGTTGCCTGAAGAAGATCACAGCTGTGACCCTGTAGGAAGCCCATGGGAGCAGGACCTGTGGACCAATGGAGAGAGGAGCCCAGGCTGGAGCAGGTTTGTGG
>JAVJGJ010000059.1:46141193-46241976 GCA_035590215.1 Microhierax caerulescens | reverse complement strand
GCCCATGGGAGCAGGACCTGTGGACCCATGGAGAGAGGAGCCCAGGCTGGAGCAGGTTTGTGGCAGGGGATCCACGCTGGAGCAGTTAGTGAAAAACTGCAGCCCATGGGACGGACTCATGTTGAAGTTTGTAGAGGACTGTCTCCCATGGGATGGACCTCACACTGGAGGAGAATAGTGTGAGGAATCCTCCCCCTGAGGGGGAAGGAGCAGCAGTGACAATGTGTGACAAACTGACCACAACCTCCATTCCCCACCTCCCTGCACTGCTGGTGGGGGGGAGGTAGAGAAAAGCAGGAGTAAAGTTAAGCCCAGTAAAAGACAGGGGGGAGTGGTGGTGGATGGAAGATGGTTTAGGGTTTGGTTTTATTTCTCATTATCCTGCTCTGATTTGGTTGGTAGTAAATTAAATTAATTTCCCCAAGTTGAGTCTGTTTTGCCTGTGACAGTAAATGGTAAACGATCTCTCCCCCTCAACCCATGAGCCTTTCATTACATTTTCTCTCTCATGTCCAGTTGAGGAAAAGGAGTGACAGAGCAGCTTTGGTGGGCACCTGGCATCCAGCCACAGTCAACCTGCCACGATACTGTATTGAAAATTATGCCTGCCTTATTCTCTCCACATGCCAGTGTCAAGATCTGTCTGGCAATGTAGTAGTCTGTTTCCTCCCAGTGTCTTGAGTATTTGCTATTTTAGATAAACTTCTGTGAAGAAGAGAGGCTTGAACTTTATTTTGTTGTAAGCAATGTCCAGAATGTGTGCTAACCTCACTTCGAGTGTTGAAGGTGATAGGCTGGAATTTAAATTTGGTCTGTTTGTTTTTCCCTTTTACTCATTCTAAGGAGGATAATGAAAATTGGACTTATATGAATTACTAGAATAGGGCAAGTGCTTTTAGAATAGTTTTAGAGGTCTAATAGAATTACAGAATTATGAACACTTCAGATTTGCTTGTAAATAGCAAGAAGCAAAGAGGTCCAAGCAAATGAAATATTATTTTGGAAAAGTTCAGGTAAGTAGATTTTTCTTCCTTTTTCAAGCATTGTTCCTCCTACCTCAGCTTCTAGTGGAGGAGTTGTCAAGAAATTTTAGTCATGAAAGCTGTTATCTAGGGAGACCAAAGTTTTCTGTGGTGTTTTGTCCCAATGAAAATATGGAACTTAATGCTTGAAGGTGAAGAAGTAGGGCAGTTACCATGCAGATTGCATAAATCATCTCATAGATACCAAATCTTCATTACATTATGCTAGCTTGATCTTAAATACATGACTTTTTAGTGGTCTTCTCACCAAATGGCAAGCACAAGTGTGTGTCCTAGAAGTGTATGTGCTGTATTAGCAATGTCACCAACTTTGTCTTGTAAGGCCATATTACTCAGGAGAGAAGAAAGAAGACACTGAAGAGAAGGTTTTTTTGCCAGACCTGTTTGTAATTCTTCATCCTGAAGATGATCATGAAACACTGGCATAGATTGGAAAAAAATGGAAGGAGAGAAATACAAAGGCAGTGGTAGGAGAATATCTTGAAACAGAAAACTAAGAGAAAAAAAGAGAAGCATGTTTCATATTTGCTGGTATCATACAACTGGCATTCTTTATGGGTTGACTGGCCTATTAGAGATCTGTCTGTGAGTACCTTTTTAGTAGGCTTTAACAAGCAGGTAAGGCAGGTAAAACCATAGTGCCACATAACTATCGGTACAGTTTGATTGTATTGGACACATTTAAAATGTTGGAAAGTATACACTTACTAAAGCTGGGCGTAGCTGCTGGAATCATAATTTAGAGGAGATACTGCAGGTGCTTCAGTCTGACCTGAATTTGCAGTATCCCCAACCACTGTTTGTTTTTTTTTCTGGAGATTAATGCACCTGAATGGAGCTCTTGTCAAACAGAGATAAACTTCTTCACAGAAGTTTATCTAACAGTAGCATGTTTAATACAGGCATTCAGGAAAGGAAGTGCAAAATAATTTTGGCAGGAGGAGGCTTTTCTGAAAGGATGGAGTTGGATCTAGACAATGTTATAACAGGAGGCTTTGGCTTGTGTATTTCTACTAGCAGAGACCTACACGTAAAAAAAATTGTTTGACTCAAGCTCTGGGACTATGAGTATTAGAGGAGGATTTCAAGGCATGTTGTTATTATTACGAAAAAAAAATCTCTATTTAGTAGTTAGTTAAGCAAATCAACTGACATAAGTGTAATCCAGATCTGAATTGAAGTCTAATAAACATTCTGCCTTCAGGACTGGGAAAAATCGGAAAAGGGCATAGGAGACTCCCTGGAGAAGCTAAGATCATTCAAAAAAAAGCTTTCTCAGCCTTTGCCAGAACACCATGATGAGTTGCATGCAGAGCAGATTCGTTGCAAGGTAAAGCACTATATTCTCTGTTGGTTGTTGTCACATCTTTGCCTGCTTTTGTTCAGTAACCTCTTCCATTGTTGATAGGCTTGACATTAGTGACTGTGCAAACCAGTCAGCTATCCCTGTGATGAGAAAGTATCAATGTTAACATTTGGACAGCATAATACTTGAGCGATCTCAATGCAAATCCTGCAGGGTGAATATAGATCTGATCAAAGTGACATCAGAACAGGTTCTGAAAAGTACTGTAGAAGTACTAAATAAATAAAACTGATGTGCTTTTTATTATAGAAGTTCTAACTTCAAATTTAAACTCACAGTATTTAAATTGTTGGTTTAGTGCTTTTTTTCTTAGGGTGAGGTTACTGTGGAGAATCTAAGATAACACTCTTTTGCCTTAATCTTTGCAGTTTAGAAATGGATTAGAACTTGAAAATATTTTCAATACATAGAAGTCCAAACCAATACTTGGAATTCTCAGATAGCTTTGAACTTCAGAGAGAATTGAATAGGATATTAGTTTGTGACTACTTGCTACAAGGCTGTAGCATTCACTGTTGGGGAGTTACCTCTCTCATAACTCTAAAAATATTGGTACATACGGGTTTGGTGTTTTCTTTTTATTTTAAACAGAGCTGAAACAGTCTGCTTGAAATGGTGGGTCTGCTCAGATACAACTTCAGTTCAGTGGGATAACAATGCTTGTCTTCATGCTTCATCAGCACATTCACATTTTTACTTGTTAGCAAACCGGTTGTTTTTCCTTGTGCCCTTCTTTTAAGGAGTTAGAGAATGCTGTTGAAGGGTGGACAGATGACCTTGCACACCTCTCTCTGCTGAAGGACACCCTGTCTATACATATCAGTGCAGATGATATCTCAATCCTCAGTGAGCGCATAGAGCTTCTGCAGAGGCAGTGGGAGGAGCTGTGCCACCAGGCAAGTATAGTACTGAACACTGATACGAGTATGCAGGCTACAAAAGTGTTGGGAGAAAAATTGAATGCAGGTGTCAGCTTTTAGAGAAGATGCATGTAGGCACAATGAGATTCAAAACTGAACTCTGGCTGAATCAGACAAAACACCTGTTCAAATGTCACATTTTCCTTTAGTCACTGATAGTGTTTCTAGATGTCTTAAACTCTGTCATGGTCATGAGGTCATATATAAGCAGCCTTGAAAAACCAACAAAAAGTCACACTATGTGCTGTGGGACTGTGGTATGGCTGGCTGGGGAAAACACAGAAGTAATACAGTTTACTGTGCTTTGGTGGAGGAGCTGTACTCAGAAAGGCTGTCCCCTCCCTGCTCTGCTCAGCATTACTTTGTTGTACCTTCAGTTCTGCTGATAGCTTCTGCTCCTTCCGTTCCTATTAGTCTGAGGGTGACATGAGCTGAGTATCATTTCATTTTTTGGGTGCATCATGCTATTAGTATTTCATGCCTCCATTTTGCACTTAGAAATCCAGGTAGTAGAGTCTCTTGCACCCAGCTTTTCAGATGATCCTGATGTTATTTCTGTGATTCAGTAGAAATTGCAGTCCAGATATACCAGGGCTAACTTATGAAATAGTTACCTCATGTAAGGTACCTGTGAAGGCTTCAAAAACACCCCGAAAGTCAGAAAAATGCTTCACCATTAACATCGCAGAACTTGTTGGGTTAGTTGCATTTCAGTGAGCCAACGTAGATCTTAACCATGGTGTAATCACTGCATGAAGGTTTATGGTAAAGGAGGGAGTCAAGTAAAGGAGTTTATCTTAGTTTTGTGTGTACTGAATATTTCAGGATGTAACCTAGTGCAACACTTTGTTCAACCGTTGCTTATTTCCGGAAAGCTGCCATCAAGTTTAGAACTGCAAAAAGGAAATGTAAGATCATGCATATGCCCCTCTTAAACCTAATATGGTAGTTAAAGAACACATCACTCTTGTTTATGAAAGAGCAGATGCAGTCTTCATCTTCGCAGCTGAAATGCTGATACAAAGTCAGAAACAATGCAGGTTACATTGGGGAGGAAGTAAGTAGCTGTACAAATGTCTGAAACTGGAGAGGTGACTTTGCTGCACACCCTCTGCTGCTATTTTGATTTCAATGTCCATCTTTGTCTGTCTGTTACTATTCATAGTCTGCGATGCTATATACCACTGCTGTAGCAATTTCGTGAACGTAGCACTGTTCTCCTCTCTCATGTATTAACTATAGCATTTGCCTGTTTGATGTTTTATGCCTATTCTTTCCTGTCAGGACACACCTCAGTCCTTTGGAATCTCTCAAGGTATCATGCCTGTTTAGGAGAAATAATCGTCTGTGTAATTAGTGTGTTGGGACTCAAGTAGAGAATTGCTTATGAAAAATACAGTTTATCTTTGATTTAGCTTTGTACTTACAAATCATGCTCATGCAGAAATTACAGAGTGTTTTGGAGTTTGCCCTATGTTACGTATACATCTTTTGGTTTTACTTTGGTCAAGCTTTTATATCTTCCTTTTTTATTTAATCTCTTCAACTAAAAATAAACTATTAATATACTTAACATTTCATACGTGAACAAAAATTGCGAGAAATTTTATTTTTATCTTCTAATGAAACCTTTGGGTTACAGACGTTACAGAACAAGATACTGACAGGCTACTAAGTGTAACACTTGGATGCCTCTCTCTGTGTGTAGGATGTAGCTAACAGGAAACCTGAGGTTAACACGTATCTCTAAACTCACAGAAAGTCACACAAAACTTTTGCAGTACAACTCGAGTTTGTTTTAATGGCATGTAAGCGGCTGGAACACTTACAGGGCCAGAAGAATTCACACTGAAGCAGGTTTTCAAGCATCTCTTAAATAAATTTACTAGTTTGTTTTTATTTATACTCTGCAAATGTTTTAAGGTCTCCTTACGTCGACAACAAGTTAGTGAGAGACTGAATGAGTGGGCTGTCTTCAGTGAGAAGAACAAGGAGCTCTGTGAGTGGCTGACACAAATGGAAAGTAAGGTTTCTCAAAATGGTGAAATCCTCATAGAAGAAATGATTGAGAAACTGAAAAAGGTACACTGTGCATGTACACTAACATGCTCTTCTTTAACTGCTTGCTTGTGTTGCAAAGAGGATACTGAATTAGCTGAAATGGAGTTTTTACCTTACAGTGATGTTTATAAGTTGCTGTCTTTCTTGAGGTAGGACCTCCCAGGGTACTAGAAAACGAAGTAAATGCAAAGTCAAAAGGCGTCTGAATGCTTTACTAAATGTCCACTCAGAACTGCCTGTAATGAGTTTAAGCATAGTAGATACATTTATGGAAGGTGTTGTGTTTTGGTTTTTTTTTTCATCCTGATAAAGTTTTTCATGGTTATACATCAAATATTTAAGAGGTTGTTTCTCCACGGTACCAATTACTTAAAAAACAACATTCACATGTATTTTTTTAAGCTTTCTTTAGAGTGTAGAGCAGAGTGTATTCAAAATAAGTACCTTGAGTTCTGATTGCTCTTTACTGTCCAGGATTATCAAGAGGAAATTGCTGTAGCCCAGAAGAACAAAATCCAGCTCCAACAAATGGGAGAGCGACTTGCTAAAGCCAGCCATGAGAGTAAGGCATCAGAGATTGAGTACAAACTTGGCAAGATCAATGACAGGTGGCAACATCTTCTAGATCTTATTGCAGCCAGGTAAAACAGTTGTTTTGTGCCTGCATGCTACGTGGAACAGATTAATATGATGGATGTCATTGAATTTAAAATCTTTTTGTTGTCTGCCTTTTCGTCATTGACTGTGAAATGAGCTTATTCTTAACCATCAGCACATTTCTGTGGTATTCACCTTCCTGTTTCACTTTACGTTACCTGACATTTCTTCAAGAAGAGTCAATTCAAAACATCATCTGCTAGAAAAACAGAGGATCAGTTTCAGTAGATTTAGCGCGCCTTCCTCCAGTAGCATCTTACTTCAGATGAGTGCTTAAAACTGGGCACAGATGTGTTTTTTCTAAGTATTCTTGGCAGAGGAATTGAAACAGTGTGTTTGTAGTTTGGGATTTTGAGAAGAGCAGTTCCAAAACTGAGTCTTAGTTTTTCTGCCTGATTATTTTTTCACGGATGGAGAAGAGTAACTGCAGGTAGACATACGCACAGTGGGATTAAAGATTCTTTTTACTCAAGGTGAAAAATATAACAGCATGTTTCATAACTTAAAGAAATGCAGGTGTTTTGTTTGATACGTGAAGATACTGATTTATTTGTTTTCAGTACTTTCTGTTGAGATGTGCTACAGGCTGCCATTACCAGCAAGGATTTTGTCATAATTTTACACTTCATAAAATGTACATACACTTTATATTTTACGCTTCTGTGATGTAAGGACATATGAACTAGTAATACTTCAGTCCTGTTAGCTGCAAAAGGGTTTGTTTAGTTCCATTGTCTTTTTTCATCTGTTCTTTTTTAGTATGGTTTTACTGCGTTCCTGCTCTGAAATCTGTAAGCATGGGAGCAGTAAATTTTATGTAAGCAGAAGCATTCTGGTGGCTCCAGTTCCTTTTATAGTAGTTCATTTTAGAGTAATGAACACTGTATGTTTCTTACAGCACAATTAAATCAGGAAGTGGTGTGTTATGGTTAAGGAGCCTGCTGGTTTCAGAGGACGTGATACTTCACCAGTTATTGAACATGAAGTATATTTGCCGTATTTTTGTGTTTGTCTTTTGAAACACCTACTTTGGCAAGTGTTCAAATAATACCTTTAGGAAGTTTCTAGTGAAAAGATATTGTATTGTATTCAGAAACTGCAAAATGCATCTTTAAAAGATCTGTATTGTCTATTTAGTATTAGAAGTTCGCGTCCTCTATAGGGTCAGGATCTGTATCATTCTTGGAGTGGGGAGGTATAAACTGCAATATTACACACTTAAACTTTCTCATTCTGTTATTGTGAAGCAGGGTGTCAAGTCCTAGTTCTAAACTAATTTATGTAAAATCTTTATTTACTTTTATTTCTAGATTTATTTTTCAACTTAGCCTTCTCAGCTAGCTTGCTCAGCACTATTGTATGCAGTTAAACATATAACCCTTTCCATTCTAGTGCTTACTGAAGTGAAAAAAACCTCTGCAAAGTTTGAATGTTGCATTGCTGACGTTGGAAAGTAAATGGTGGAGAGGTTTGATGCTAGGTTGTGCTTATTTTGCTAATTCAGCTGTAGTTTAGGCTGATAGCAGTTAAAGTCCAAGTTGTTGATTAATGTCTGTACAAAGTACTTGTATTGCTAATTCCCACTGGACAAAAGGTTTGCATCCCCCAAGACAATTTTTAGAAGGCTCCAGAGGCTCTTCAGAATGTGTTGTCACATACTGTGGTATATTCCTATTATGATACTTCGGAGTCTGGAATATGTCATATAATATGATTTTGGCTGCACTCAGCAAGTAAATGCAGTTTATTTTTTCTGAGGTTGAGAATAAAATAAATCTTTTCATATTCTGGATCCCTGACAACATTAATAATCAGAGCCTGCATACTTTTCTGCAAAGCTACAGTCATCCCTTGCCTAGAGCATTTTTCTTAATGGTTTCCTACAGCTATGAATGAACAGAAAGTGCTCGGTGAAAATGCTTTAGTAATATAGAATGGTAATATGTGTCCAGTCTGAATCTTTACCTATTGACTTCATGCTCTGTGATGGAACTTCTCCATTCACCTGTAAAAGGCTCTTTCTTACATTCTGTTTCCTTACTTACGTTTTTTTAATTGCCTCTCCATTCTGAGACGGTCTCTAACTGGAGAAGAGGCAGCTACAGAAAGGTAGCTGTGTTTCTGCATCAGTGTCATCTATTTCTGTCCTTCTAGAACGTTTTCTTCCTTTCAAATGAATTTTTCTGATATGTCAGCCCAGTGCAAGAAATGTTATAGATGTGTACAGCCAGGAAGCAGTGCTAATGCTGCAACTGCTCAGGCTTTGCAAAGAAGGCTTTGTTGTGTGTGTTTTCATCCCATCCCCTAGCACTCACGGTCCACATTCCTGGAGATCAAGTCTGGCACATGTTGATGAATGCAAGTTTTATTTAGAAACATGACCACTTGTCACCATTCAGTCTCATGTTATCAAGCAACGGCTGCTAACATTTGTTTGGCATGCAACATTTTCTGTACAGTACTCACCAGCAAAGAGAAGTGTTTCCCCTTTCCTCCCCCTGCCCAAAGCACAGTGTTTGCAGGCTTTTGGAGTGGAAGTTCTTCTTTTTAGTGCTGGAAAATTTCATGGTGGTGGCAGAGGACTTGCGTGCTGTGAGGATGGCAGAGGACGGCAGTGTGGATTCAGATCTCCCAGACTGTAATTGTGATATCACAAGGCAGGCAGCTATTTTTGTTTGGTTTTGATTGATACAGTTCTTTCTGAAGTCTTGTCTTGAGAAACTAACTGAAATATTGATAATGTAGAAATCACTGCCTTAGCTAGAAATTACTGTTTTCGGGTCAGTTTAAAAATAGTTGACAGCGGTAAGAGCATACTTTGTTTTACAGCTAGTACTTTTGGATCCCAGAATAATTTTTTGCTACTGATGCAGACTTGCTGTCTGAAAGAAGCTGTATACTGGTTTTACTGCTGTTTTTAAATACAAGAGCATGTACACACATGAGAAAAAGCAGACTTTGTATTTGTCTGCTCACTGTTTGTGTCATCAAAGGGGCATGGCTACAAGCAAAAGGCAGAGAAGGAGAGAAGATCTAAAGTATTTCAAACTTAACTTATTGAAGCCGGTCTGTACTGTACCTATTAATGACTATTTTGTTACTGCATGTAATACTTGAACTCAGCCTACATCATCCTGGATTTTTGATTCGTCTTCTCTTTATCCCTATTCAGGTTATCTTTTCTAGAAGTTTTGTTTTGTCCAGAGTTCTAGAAATAATGCTCTTTGAAAGGAGAAATTGTGGTTTGAAGAGCAAATACAAATGGCAGTACTAGTGTCCTGCTACACAATAGTACTGTATTTTGACCAATAAAACTTTTTTATTCATAAAAAGACTAGTTTAAACTGATTTTTTAAAAACACTGGGTTTAACAGTGTAATGTTTTTCACTATTTCATAGACTGTTTGTTGAAACTTTGTCTCCATTTCCAAGTAGATATTTTTTTTAAAAAATGTTTCTGCTTTCCACTGGCTTTGTACAGACTTAGCTAATGAACTCTTACTTTTTTCCTGTGTTTTTTTTAAAGTTTAATATTAGTAACCAGCTGTCTAAATTACTAATGCAATAGCTATGAGCTATGTATGATGCATAGTTAGGCATTTACAGAGTTGTTCCTCTTTAGGTTTAAATGGAATCGAAAGCTGTCTAATTTGGAACTAGATGAATTAAAGATATTTGGGCTTAATTTCAGCTCTGAGTTTTTCTCCCACTGCCTTTTCTTAATGTAAAATAGATGTTTTAAAGTTACTACTTTCTTGGCATAACCAAAGCACAGTAATTGAAAAAGGGAAACATAAGCATCATGAGCCCATTCAAATGTTCAGATAAGTTTTTGTCAGTAAACAATAAAAATTGAATTCTACATTATTTTCCCTTCTGAGAGTCTTAGGTATTTCTAAAATGTAGGAACACTGGTGTGTGTGCGTTATATAAAAAACAACCTTTAAAGCAACCATGTCATGGGTCCAAGCCTTTGATTTCAATGTGGAATCTTGATTATCAAGGAGGGGAGTTACCCCAAGTCTCTTGCAGTAACATGCTTAAAGCTGTAACAAAAGCATGAGATGATTATTGGAATAATTAACTGTTTAAATGAAATCTTGTAAATGGAACTTCAAAAGGGCAAAATTGCGGTTGGGTAGGGATCCAACATACTTGAATGGTTTATAATTTGTCCTTTGTCTCTGAGAAGGGCTTTTAGTTTCATTAGCTTTCAGGCTCCACCATTAGCATGGAAATACAGGATTTTGAGCTGTTACATTTTTAAGAGAGAGATAATTTTGTTGCACACACATTATGTAATTATTTGTACACAGGCATAATATTCAGTGAGATGAAGACCATGGGCATCTTGCCTGCTAAAATTCAGAGGAAAACTCTTAGACTTGATGGATTACATCTAGTATTTGTTTGCAGATACGTTTTCACAGTAGCTGGAGGCATAACACTGTATTGCAGTTCAGCCAAAAAAAGTAAGCCCAGGATACTCCAAGCAGCACGTTTTTATTTGCATCTATTTGTACCATAGGCAAGGAATCTGTTACGTTAGACTCTGTACAAGAAAAGAACAGTCTTAACAGTAAATGTAGTGCGGGGCAGGGAGTTGTCCTTTTTCTTTTGGGGGGTGGGGTGGGGGGTTTAACTTTTGGTATTTAGGAGCAGGGAATTGCAATGGTTTGGTGGCAGGGCAGGTTTAGCAGTAGGTATGGTTGGAGTGTTCTTTTACAGTGTAACACTTCTTTCTTATTCTCCCTTTGGTAGTTTAGGTCGTGTGACTGAAAATAGCGCTGTTTGGGCCGGGGTTGTTTTTTGCTCCGTCAGGGACGTATTCCCATGCAGTCTGCCCGAGGCAAAGAGGGCACTTTCTAAATGACGGGGCCTTTATCAGATGTTGTGGGCAAAATGTAATAAAATCCACCACAGAGGTTAAGGTACTATACAATTACAAACAAGAATAATCCGGTCTGCAACTTGGGCTTGCAAATGATAGAGTGACATTGCTTCTACACAGGGATGACGTGACTCATTGTTCCTTTTCCTGCTCCAGCATGCCTGCAAAACATCAACGGCATCCAGCCTTCAAAATCTAAGCAGAAAATGGGCAGGATTTCACTCCTCTTTAATTAATGTCAGAGACTGGAAAGCTGTATGTGAATTCCAGAAGAGTGATAACCAACATTTTTGCTCACCCTATGAGCAAGGTTCAGTTGGTCCAAACCCACAAAGCACTGCCTGTACAACCATAGGTGACAAGGAGATGGTGCCCCCAGGCATTGATTGTCCTCCTGGTGTCTCTCCAAGGCTAAACCCATAACTGTGTTTTAGGATAACTGGGGCAGTCTTTCAGCATGATTGTGTTGATTTCAGTCCCTTCATATCCAGATTTTAAGATTACCCAGATTTTTTCCAATTACCAAGATTTTAATTTTTTTTTCAGATCACAGCCCTGCAGCTGTTGGTCATGAGATTCTGGCAAGCAAGATGTATTCAAGCTGTTCTTAAGCATGTTTGGTGCTAAAGCGCCATAGTTTCACCATCTGTGATCTAAAAAGAGGGCTAGAAAGAGTGAAAAAATTTAAAGATTTAACTTTTAACTTTTTTTAATTGATGTTAAGATCTCTGCATTTCTCTTTGGTAAGAGAAGGACACCTATATTAGACTCTTAATGGTCAGCTGCAACTACTGCTTTAAATATGGAAACACTTGATAAATTTGCTGGTTAGTACTATGGAAAAAATGTGAATTGCCCAGTTTGAATTACAGGATAGTCAGGTGGCATTTTGTTTGTTTGATGAATCTGGCAATCTTGTATTTTTCAACCCGATTTAGACAGTCTATTCCAAGGTGCACTCATCTCTTAAAGCTTTCTGATATTGAAACACTGAAGTGGAAGACCAATAGAAGCATAAAAGGGAATGTTACTCAGAATTGTTGTGGTACTACATAAATGGAAGATAAAAAAGCAAGCTTAGAAACAATTTCAGAATCCACTAATGTACGTTATGTAACATGGGAATAGGAAGGAGGGAATTAGAATTACTCAGATGTTTTTGCAGTTGAAACAGGCTGAAGGAAAAAATACCAAGATAGAAAGAAGGTTTAGTCAATTTTTCCTCACTGTCTAAGCTTGATGCTTTCTTGATTAAAATAAATCCACTATTTAATTTTTCCTGGCCAATTTCATCTGTTTAAATCTGAACTAGTCTATGAAGACCAAGAACAATTTAAAGCAGCCCTTGGGATTCAGGATTTCTCCCTATTTCTCAGTTGGATTTCTCCCTCTAAAACTTATTTATTCAAGGACAAGTTTTCACACTGGAACAGGTTGCCCAGAGAGGTGATAGATGCCACATCCCTAGAAACATTCTAGGTCAGCTTGGATGGGACTCTTGAGCAGCCTGATCTAGCTGAAGATGTCCCTGCTCATTGCAGGGGGAGTTAGACTAGATGACCTTTAAAGGTCCCTTCCAAGCCGAACCATTCTATGACACGTAGTTCAATGTTTAGAAATCACTGGGGTGAAAAAGACCTGTTCACTCAGTGCACTTCAGTACCAGTACTGGTTAAATGAGTAAGTAATTTGTAGCATAAGAAGAACTTTTGTCATCTGTTGGTCAAAGGCACAACTAAGTTACTTAAAATGTTTTGGGGTTTTGGTGTGTGTGAGTTCATTAAAAAAACAGGAGTTTTCCTTTCTTAACAAATATTTAACTCAACCAGCAAAGGTACAGAAGCTTTGAAAATGCTGCATGACAGCAGTAGGCTCTTTTTTTTTTTTTTGACTGGAACCTACGAATGCAAGACTATTTGCTTACATAATATGCTTCTGCTACATAATAAAATAAAACTTCACAACAGAACTTGCTGTCAAAAGTTAAATTTCTCTAAAACCTTCCTGAAATGCATTCTGTGGAAATTCTCCTTCCAGGTGTAGTTATGCTGTTGTTTGTTTTTCTTTACAGGGTAAAGAAGTTGAAGGAGACCCTTGTTGCAGTGCAGCAACTGGATAAAAACATGAGTAGCCTGAGGTCGTGGCTTGCCCACATTGAGTCAGAGCTGTCCAAACCTATTGTCTATGAAACCTGTGACTCCGAGGAGATACAAAGGAAGCTAAATGAACAGCAGGTAAAATACAAACACTTATCAGATGCACGGTGACATGGGGAGAACCAAAGTAGAGTGTCCTTGGGCTGCCCATACCCAGGCTCAAGGCTGAGAGGGCATGAGGCAAAGAAGTGTTTAAATATCAAGGCAAGTGGTACTTACTGTGTCACTTATAGAGCCTTCTGCTGGCTTTGACACCGAATCCACCAGGAGCTGATTGACCTTTCCAAGAAAGGTAAGGCATCGAGATGTAACCTGAACGAATAATTGCAATTGTTTATCCTTTGGGGTTTGTGGTTTTTGTTTGTTTGAATTGTCTCTTCCCAGAGGCAAAACTGACACCTGTTAGACCTTGCAAATTTTGCACATGCTTGGAGATTACTATTTTTTAGCAACCTCTCTAACTCAGTTTTATTTTGCAGTTTGTTCGGAAATCACTTTGCACGCAAAAATGCATGAGCTATACGTGTGAAGTTGAAATTGGTTGGTTTGTAGCACACAAAGCCTTTATGCAGTGCTAGAACAAAATAGTCAACACTGGAATGGGCAGAAAAATGTTAAGTCAACCAGGTTTTGGCACTAAAACCAATGTTACTTCTAAGAAGATGTACTATACCTTCTCTTTCCTGTTCCACTTCACTGCCCAGCTCAGTTTTGCCTAGACGCACATGGCTGTTGTTCTCTTGTGTTCCTGTTGGTTATTTACTGGTGAAAATACCTTTCTGGTGCCTCAATGGAGATGAGTTAGTATTTTCCTGAGTTCTTTCTCCAGAGGGAAAGAAATGTGTCAGAAGAGCAGTGCCAGAATGTTTTGGGGATGATAAGTTTATGAAGTGTACAAACTGGCATTTTGCCCTTTTAATCTGAGTGTGAGACTGAGACCCAAAACCCTCAGTTTTTGTCAGCTCCCCAGCTGATTTGCTACATAGCTGTGCAGAATTGTTTATTAATATTCTACATGTTATTTACATAGGCATAATAATTTGCAACACAGAAGTGTCAATAATGAGTGGTGTTTCTGAGACAATAAAGTGCCGGGCAGGGCTAAACATTTCTTTCAACAAAGTAGATACTTGAGGTTTTTTACTAGCATTCCTATGCAGGCATCCTACAGTTTGTTACAACCACTTCTTATGGGACTTATTCTGGGCACTGGTGGATCTCTGCCTTCTGCTGTTTCCTTGTGGTGATCCTCATGCAGTGACGATGTGCCGTGGTGTTCTGTAGAAGTGTGAGTGGTTTAATTTGAACTCCAAAGGGGAGTTAATTATCATGATAGGATGCCATGTTTGGAAATTTGATGATGATTTGATTTGATAACACTGCAAGCCATGGTTATAATAATAATAATAATAATAATAATAATAATAATAATAATAATAATAAAACCCAAACAAGCCAAACACCACCCATCTTTGGTGTATGAAAAACAGTATTTTTTTATTAGTTGCAGGCTACATCACTATCCACCGCATCTCAGAAGGCCAGTACATTGGCCATCTTCTCAAGTATTTCATCCCTCTTTCTTCTTCCATTAGTGATCTTACGTTCTTTTCCATGTTTGATTTTCAACTGAGGCCATTATATTCCCTGCTGATACTGCTACCAGTTGTTCATATACAAAATTACATTAAAAATATTATACTGTGAAAGAGCAGGGCCAAATTCCATGTCAGTAACTGTTACCTACCACTTCAGCCAACAATCAGTTTTGCAGATTGCTGGTCTCTGTAGTGAAATTAAAGATACAGTTGAAGCTGAATATCCTGGGGAAGGTAGGGTAACTTCACTGCAGTCTTTTCCTAGAGTTGCTGACTGCATTTCAAGGATTATTTATTTGTTTACTTTCTCAATCTGCTACTACTTGAAATGTGGAAAAAATTGAGTTTGCTTTTGGGAAGAAAAAGCTGTATGTGGGTGATAGTTGTGCATAAAAGTGATGTTCCTTTGTGAACTAACTCAAAGGCTAAATGCTTTCTAATAAACATAGACCATTTTAAAATCCGGGGAAGAAGTATAAGGCTATGGAGAAAAAACAATGTAAGGCCTTTCTTGTAGAAAGGTTCTGCAGGTAAATAAAAAAGTTTAATCCTTAGGAATCCTCAGGTCCATGAACTGGGAGTTCTAACTACTGCTGTACTCCAAAACAGCAGGGAGGAGATTGTATTACTTGAACTTGCTTAACCTCAAGTCTCATGTCTGTCTGGAGTATGTGTTCAATAGAGTATCTGTTTACAGAATCCATCCTTATATAACGTTTCAAGATGGGTAGAAAGAAGAATAAGCACATGGACATCATGATGAAAGAGTATTTTCCAGGCAAATGAAAGTGAAAGGGCCAGCACTGAGGAAGAAAACATTGTGATTTTTCACTTGATGTTCTCATTTTTCAGCTTGGTGGTCTCATGTAGAAGTTCACAAAATAGCTTTCTGTTTCGTAGATGAGAAAAGGAAATAAATTACTTCATTGAGTGCAACCCCAGTTATCACACAAAACCAAATCAGTTGGTTGTTACAAGTTGACCGTGCTCCAATTTGAAATTTGCTGAGGTTTTTAGATTCTACATTCAGATCTCATTTCCTGCTGGAAGGCATTTTCAGAACATCATACTGCTAGTTGTAAAAAAAGTTCCTTTAGTTAGTCGTTAAATGTATGTAGAGACAATATGTTGACACTGTATTTCCCTTGGCATGTTATAGTTTACTTCACTAGCAAAATTATAAAGAGCAGTCCTCAAGCTGCCAAGTTCTTGTTCTCCTAAGTAAACTTCCACATCTCTAACTCTAGTCTTAACAGTTCTTTTCTTCATCTGAATCAGAAGTGAACATAGTATTCTAGATGCAACATATCACTTTATATGTAGTCCTATTAGTACTTCTTTGTCACTATTGGAATTGTTGTGTTTTCTTGGCTTCATTATTGTCCATCCTGATTTTTCCATCTGACATTCTGATGATTCATTGCAAATGTAGGCAGAAGTCAAGCACTGATCCTTGCGCTGATCCAACAGCAATAGCTAATTACTTTTATGGCTTGTCTTAATTTGAACCTGTAGTTCAAAACTGGAGCTGAAACATTGCTTCAAGATGAAACATTACCAACAGTGTAGAACAAGGCATTGCAACCAAGAAACCAACAGGAGAGAGAATACTGATAACATATAATAAGTGCTAAAACAGTGTAAGTGCATTTTCTTTAGTTGTCCTGAGTTTTCCTTTTCCATTTCCAATGAAAATGCTGTAGAATTGGGAAGTTCAAGGAAGAAAAATCTCCTCCTAGAGATGCACTGTTCAACATGCGCTGCTGCCAATCTCCATGCCAAACATGCCACTTTGCAGTATCTCACCTGAGGAAGAGTAGGTTCACAAAAGGTGCCTCCACCAAACCTTTGCAGTAGATAAGAATGTATTTTCTTGTCACACTTCTCTTACTAACTGCTGCTTTACAGTGTCTGTGATAACGGGAAAGGGCTGGGAATAATTCCACCGTTCATTGGTGATGTTGATTAAATGTGTGTGGAAGATGCTCAGCTGAGCATGCAGAGCTCTGGCAGTTTGTCCCAGGTTATGGTTTGGTGTTCGTAGTCCCCGGGGAGCTGTGCATGCTGCCAGGGTCTCCTGGCTTCATTAATAACTTTGCAATACCACTTGTGCAGATGCAGTCTCTTAATAGGTATTCATTAAATGTGTTTCTCCCTTTCGCAAGCTTATTAAATTTATTTTTAATAAGTAGCCAAGAAAGGCATTTGTATTTATGCATGTTTTGCAATTTCTCTTAAGAATTAACTTATTCACTTGCAGGAACTTCAGAGGGACATAGAGAAACACAGCACTGGAGTGGCATCTGTTCTCAATCTGTGTGAAGTGCTTCTTCATGACTGTGATGCTTGTGCCACGGAAGCAGAGTGTGACTCTATCCAGCAGGCTACACGCAATCTGGACAGAAGGTGGAGGAACATTTGTGCAATGTCAATGGAAAGGCGACTTAAGTAAGTCTGAAGTGCCTGCAGATTAGTATTTCCTTCCACAGGCACAAATACAGCATGGGATATATGTTATAGGGTTGCAGTACTGAAGAAAAGGGTGTAGGGGTCAGGAAACGATCATACGCTGAATAAAAACCAATAGCTGTTACTGTGCGGGGAAAAAAAAGGAAATTTCAGGTTGCATTTGTATGCGCCTTTATACAAGGTACAGATCCAGTTACCAAATTTTGCTTACAAAGCCTTTGATGGAATGATGTATTGTTTCCCATGGTCCATAGAAATTATGAGAAAATAGAGAAAGCTTAGATGACGGTAGCAGACCCAAGAGATTTAGAAAACATGACCTGAAAGGGAGAATTGTAACACTTAAGTTTACCACAGAACTACTGAGACCTGGGGAAACTAGTTACTGGGTGGTGGAATGTTATTCCAGGTGTTAGTTTTGATGCACCTCATGTTCCTCTGCAGTTTCTCTTGTGTCCGATTTTGTTTATTTGAAAGAACTATAGGACTGGGCACTCATATGGAATTTCCTCATCTGCCCACCTTAGCTCTGCTGAGCAAGTGTGGCCTGCAGCACCTAAACATCTTGGGTATGGTCTGCTTTACTGCTCGCTTAGGCCATCTGTACCCTGCGTGACCACGGTCTCCAGATGATTCATTGCTTTCTATTTACACCTAGGATAGCACGGGTGGGTTTGATAGTCACAGTGATGTAGGCTAGATTGTGTCAATGCTATATAACCTGTGCTGACCAGTAATAAATAATACATGTTTAACTGTTTGAACTCCTCTATTTATGAAGATCTTTTCTGTATCTTTTTAAGTTATGCATCTAATTTCTGTGATATTTACGTAGTCACACAAGAACTCTAGGTAAAGTTTATGACTTCAAAATGCTGAATTGAACTTTATATGATCTTTGGTTTTGTGGGATATTCTTAATGTATTTAGTAAAGGTTTTCTTTATTTCGTGCAAAAAAAAAAATGTTGCTCTTAAGTTGTGTTGCCTTATATCCACAGACTGCTATCTTTGACTGTTTTTATAATATTGCTGTGGTAATTCTTGTATAGTGTATGTATATAAATACAGCTTATAAGTTCTATTTTTGACACAGTGTGTCTTGAAAATGTACAGCTCTTCATACCATTGTGTCCAGCAAATTAATTCAGAACTATTTTAAGTTAATGTGGAACAGTGCATTGAACTCTATTTTACTTTCTTGCAATGCACACCTTATGCTATTAGATTTTTAACTGAGCTATCAGTATTTAGAATTGTTATTGTACTAAAAACAGTTATTCATATTAAAAAAGCAACTTTCCAGTTGACAAAATTAAGGTTTAAACAACATCATCAGCAAAGCATAAATTTTGCATGGATCAGGTCCTTTTCAGACTTGCATATTTAAGATTTGGAAAAGATGTATTCTGTATGTAAAAATAGACAAACTTCTGCTTTAATACAGCCTGTCCAAAAAAAGAGCTTGTTATTTGGAGTCAAGTGATGCTGAAGTTCTTGGGATTTTACAGTCTCATTATCAAGCCAATTTGATTTCAGGATCAAAAGACAGACACTGTTTTTCCATATTCAACTGAAGTCAAGGGTTTTTTTTAAGTGTTGGAATAACTTTTAACTTTAATTTTTTTAAAGTAGGAAGTTTACAGTGTATATTGAGAGCATTTTACCACTTGTTGGTGAATGCAAAAAAAAATTCGTGTCCCTTTGCAATGCAGAATAATGACTGAGAACTTTGAAATACATCCTGCAACTTCTTAAGCATTCTGTAAGAAAAAGTTCTGCAGTTGAAGGTAGCATGGAATTTCTAATCTCTAAAATACTGGCTTAGGTACCTACCCTTTGACTGTATTTCAGAAGTGATTTAGCATGTGCTCAGATTTTTAGAGCTCCTATTGCATACTTAAAACTTCCTTTTTATACTGATGCCAAAAATAGATGCATTAAAAAAAAAATTGCCATCATCTTATTCTAGCTCAGTCTGGAATGAGCCAGCCTTCCCTGTGGTCTGTTTATCAGCCTGACTGTCTGAGTTAGATTAAAAACTAGTTATTGTCTGATGCAGCACTACGTTGCTGTTGCAGATGATTAGTTAAAGTTGTGTAGATCAGCTGGCCTTCAGTCCAAGCATTCCGTAATTTTCCATTATCTATTGCAGAATTGAAGAGACGTGGCGGCTATGGCAAAAGTTTTTGGATGACTACTCTAGGTTTGAAGACTGGCTAAAAACCTCTGAGAGGACAGCTGCTTTCCCAAGCTCCTCTGGTGTGCTTTACACGGTTGCTAAGGAAGAACTGAAGAAATTTGAGGTGATTTATAATAGTCGAAATGTAATATCTACTGATCACGTTACAGAAGCCAGCTGGTGTTCTTCCTTCCCATACACAAGTCGCTCCGCAGAGACACTGTATTAATATAGTGGAGTTGATGATTTTGTAGCAGCCTTCAATAGCAGGTTGTTAGGTTGAAAATAAAGTGGAAGGTGGCAACTGAAAATACTAATGGGTCAATCCACTCTCACCTGCTTTGTTCACCAAAGTTAGCACCTTTTTTATTTCTGCAGCTTTTAAATATGTTTAATCAGTAGGTGCTCCAGAGCATTCATAAAACTCGCTTCACCAAGCCCCTCTTCAAATTCATGCTGTATGTTTTTAGCTTTTGCTTTCGTTTTATTCTTCCTCTTCATTATATATATATATATATATATATATATATCTCTGAAACCAGCCCTCAGAACTCTTTTTGTTCAGTTACCCCCATTTTAGATCCATATACCTCAAATTCATCTTTGTACAAGTATTGTTATATGTCCACATGGTATCCCCTGTGACTTAAAAGTTAAGTGCATGCTTCAAAACTGACAAGCTGTCACTTCAGTCAATGCTTAAGAGCTTGTTACATAACTCCGTTGTCTACTACAATGTGATGGCTTGCCTAGTAATTCAAATGGCATTTATACCTGTGTGTAAAACACACACACGTCATGTGGCTAGTCACAGGTGAAAATCTTTTGCTTGGCTTCATATTTGCAAGGAGTATATCAGGACAAGAGAGGAAAATAATTCTGAAGAAAGAGAACAATTTAATCAATTCTGTAAAGTATTTGCTATGGAAAAGAAATGCAGATTTTAAACAATGTCTAATACCGATTAATACTTTTTGGTTTAACAACTAATTCAAAAACGTAATGTGAAGCAGTGGTCGAAGTTTTATAACTGACATTCACATTTCTGAATGTACTGGCCAGGTTTTGTTGTTAAACGCTGCTAGACTTCATTATGGTGAGGTGGGTTACCATAGCATAAAAATGTTTGCTTTCTGCATACAAGTACTCTATCTCAGACCTCCTTCCCATTGTCCCTTTTTTTCAGTGATCAGGATCTAAATCTCTTGTTTAGTGATGAGGAACAGTACCAAAAATATCTTGGCTGTCTTTTTTTACAGCTAATCTGACTGCCCAGCCATTGTCATTGAACCTCATCCTTCATGGTGACCTTCCCTCTCCTGCAGTCTTGTGGACTTTTTACTGTCTACAGTTAAAAAAAAATACAAATAAAAGCCCAGCAGACCTTGCAAGACCCTTTCAGTTCCTGAGTGCAGAGGTCAGAAATAGATCTCACTAATTTCACTGCACAAAATCAAACTCCTTCCTCTCCAGTACTTTATGGAGAAACGAAAAGAGTTTACAGGGAAGAATGCAACAGATGCATTCTTGTGTAGCTGAGCTGAAAAAATGGAAGACAAATACACAGCTGTTCTTTTGCTGGACAAGCCTTGGTAACAGGTGAAACACAACTGCACACTTTTAGATTTCATTATCCTAATAAATACAGTCAGATTTGTGCCTCTGATATGAGAATGGCCTCCTTGTGCAATTTGAAGTGAATTCAGTTCTACTGAGTTTTCACTCCTGTTTGGTCAGTGTTGGTTGCTCCTTACCCAATTTAAAGGCCATGTAATGAGGGGAATAGGTATACTGAGAGGACTTTGACTTTGATCTTTTATTTTATTTTTTTTTAAGTAGCTTTTTAACTTTTATCTCTGGTATTACAGCAGAAATGTGCTTATTTTTAGCTTTGACTGGTACAATATAAAGAGTATGTGTTATTTATGTAGAAATCTCATGTGTTAGCTGATTTTAATGATCACATTTCTCCAGTCCTTAGTAAGGGTGGTGTCTGATTTTGGGATTGAGTCACTGTTTATTTTCATTGTGAGATATCAGAAAGCAAGCTTATAGAACTAAAATGGGAGCCAAAACCTACATATATTCAAAAAAGAGCTGGTGTAGTCTATGTTTTTAAGTCTTCCTTTCATCAATTGCTTTTCTGTTTCTTTGACAACATAAAAACAAGTAGTTTTTTTATTATTATTCTTTTTTTTAAAAGTTGTTTTTGAAGGAATCAATTCAGTCAGCTTTTTACAATATGCTTTCTCCAGTTTGCTTTGTGATTGCCAGTCACAACATGAAACTCATAGGCTAAGTCACCTATTGTTTCTGCTCCCCAGCTGGGTGACTGAAGCTTTTCTAACTGTAGAGGAAGCACTGAAAGTACATGGTGCAGACACTTGTCCAGGCACAGGTTGGTAGGGGTGTTCATTAAATCTTCTTCACATGAAAATTTTAAGACAAAACTTACTTGTATACCAGTATACGGAAGATAAAAAGATGATTCCTTCAGTACTGTTTTTCACTATTTTTGGTAAAAGAATAAGCAATTGCTCAAACGTCTTCAATGTTTGCACTTCAGCAATTCAGTGTGTGTGAGGAAATCCAGTGAAGCCACAGGAATCTTGGATTTCTGTTCATTTTAAAAAAGATACTTCATATTCATTGTTTGTATTCTGTTCTCAAATACAGAGGCATACAATTGAGTCAAAAGGGAAGTCTTTTTTTTTTGGTGTGCTGATTTGCCATTTTAATGGGTATTCATATTGCAATTTCTCACCCAGTGAACCATGTCAGTTTTCTAAACTTTTTTCCTTTTTTTTTGCTCATTTTAATTAGAAGGCAGCCTCTCATGATAACCCTCAGGAGGTGTCTGCATCCATAGCAAAATCTATCAGCTAACACAGGTCAGAATGTAAAAGCAGGGTCAGAATAAAGGGAGGCACTAATATATGTATTCTGATTTCAGTTATTAAAAATCTAATGGTGTCTTTTGTTCATATTGCTTTAGGCCTTCCAGAGACAAGTACATGAAAGTCTGACTCAACTGGAGCTGATCAATAAACAGTATCGCCGCCTGGCCCGAGAGAACCGCACTGACTCTGACTGCAGCCTCAAGCAGATGGTTCATGAGGGGAACCAGAGATGGGACAACTTACAAAAGCGAGTTACCTCCATCCTGCGCAGGCTAAAAGTATTTTCCCATTTTTTAGCCCTTCAAGTTCACTACTATACTTACAAAACAGGAGTGCTCAAGGAGCTTCCCGGTTTAACGCATTTGCAGTGATTTTGAGGGGATTTCTGTCTTTGGAAGAGGAAGGGAGCTTATCAGTTCACTTTGCCTGAGGTAACCAAAGCGTGAAGTCTGTAGGGAAGTGCTTGGTGACCTCAAACACCACCTCCTTCATAGAAGATAACTTTCATAGGTCAGCTAATTGCAGCTGTAGGTGGTGTTACTGAAAAGGGAACCTTAGAAAGCATGTAGAAAAGGAAAGAAGGTGTACTGAGTTTAGTTAGGTTTGATGGGCATGATAGCCATTTCCTCGGAGAACCACTGTTGCTGGGTTTTTTTTGAGTTGTTCGGTTATTTCATTCCACTCATTTTGCACTCCCCAGCACTTTATTGGCCAGCGTGAGGAGTTTGAGACAGCACGTGATAGCATCCTGGTATGGCTAACAGAGATGGACCTGCAGCTGACAAACATTGAGCATTTCTCAGAGTGTGATGTCCAAGCAAAGATAAAGCAACTTAAGGTAAAGAACAATTGAATGGTAACTGGAGCATGGATGAGAGAAGGAATAAAAACATTCATGGTGGGAAAAGAATTTAAGAAACAATATGCAAAAAATGCAGTTTGATACAGTCCCTTACTTGCAGACTGAGACATCAGCCTCAGAAATTATGGGCTATGTCAGGTTTCAGTATGTACTTGTCTGCCAGAGTAACAGACCTTTGACCTGTGAAATTTTTCAAAAAAACAAGGGTGTTAGTCTCCATTCCCTAATCAAAAGAGTAAATGTCAATAAAAATTGCTGATGTCAAGTCTCCATTATTGCTGACACCTAAGAATTACTATATTTGTCAGCCATTTTTGCATCAGAAAAGTCATTATCTGGAGAGAAAAATATCAAATGTCATGTTATCCAAAATTCCAGTGTGTTAGTTTTAGCATCTGTGTTCATTCTAGACATTTGGTCATGGTCATGGCTTGTTTAGAGAAGAGCTTTCTTTCCAAATACAACAAGTGAGGAATGAGATGGTAAACCATTAAGTATCACTGTTTTTAGCTAGAGGGACTGTGGAATGCCAGATTTAATTGCTCACGCCAGAATATTTGGAACAATCCCTGTTAGTTACCCACACCACTTTTGCTGAAAAATTCTTAAGGTTTGCATTCTTAATAACTTAGGTTGTTTTAAAGTTGATTCCATTGATAAAGCATGAGCTTCTCTTTTATACAGGCTTTTCAGCAAGAAATTTCACTGAACAACAACAAAATTGAGCAGATAATTGTGCAGGGTGAGCAACTCATTGAGAAAAGTGAGCCCATGGATGCAGCTGTCATTGAAGAAGAGCTAGATGAGCTGCGTCGTTACTGTCAAGAGGTCTTTGGACGTGTGGAACGCTATCACAAGAAACTCATCCGCCTTCCTGTGTGTATACCTACATACATATGTATTTGTTTGGTTGGTTTGCTGTTTTACAAGAATGAGGAGAGAGAAAGATGCTGAAATGAACTAACATGAAACTTCTGTAACTTTCCAAAAATCCTGTGGTTTAATTTTGTTACAACCCTGACCTTCTGCCTCAAGGGAGGCATTATCTGCTATTTTTGTCCTGTTCAGAAAGCAAACTCACCAGATCTGGAATTTTTGTAAGTGATCATGAAAATCCCTGCAAATTGGAGATTTTAAAAACTTTATTAATGGGGGTAGCAGTGTAGTACTGGCAGTAAGAATAAGAACATCTCCCTGCTCTGTCAGATAGCTTCATTGGCAGCTTATTGAGTTCTGTTTTGTTTGAAACACAATAATAAAATTATTTTTCCCATCAGAATAAGCGTTTGTCTACAGAACTGAACACACAGTTGAATAATGATTTTTGGTAGCTCAAGTGCTGCAGAAGGAAAAGAACAAAACCCAGGATTTTTAAAATATGAAAGAATGTAATGAAAGTAGTGTTCATGATAAAGCTCACTTATACTTCCTATGACTTGATTCCAGAGTTTTCTTTAACTTGATGTCTGCATTGCAGTGGCATCAGTAAAAAGCCTGGAGATGCTTAATGTGAGACTTTCTGGTGCCTTAAGTAATTAAAATGAGCTTGCATTATGAACTTTCTTGTTGGTTTGGGTTTTAGTGCACCTTAAAATAATTAAGGAAAAGTGCAAAATAATGCAAAATGGAAACTGCATCGCTGTGACCGTTGCTTAATGCTACTTTATTTTGCTGAGCCAGGCTGACCATGCAGTGCCTCTGTGCTTTTCATTGATAGTTCTGTTTGCATTATGCTTCTAGCTGACAGATGACGAACATGACCTCTCTGACAGAGAGGTGGATCTGGATGAATCAGCAGATCTCTCTGACATACACTGGCATGACAAATCTGCGGACAGCGTTCTCTCCCCGCACCCGTCTTCCAACCTTTCGCTGCCTCTTTCCCAGCCGGTGAGAAGTGAGCGATCAGGTCGAGATACCCCTGCAAGCGTGGACTCCATTCCTCTGGAGTGGGATCATGATTACGACCTTAGCAGAGACCTGGAGACAGCAGTTTCACGGGCACTTCACTCTGAGGAAGAAGACGGAGGACAAGAGAAGGACTTCTACCTGAGAGGAGCAGCTGGTATAGCAGGTATGGTAGCAAATTGTGCATTCTGTTTTCTCCTAGTAAAAAAAAAAAGCAGATATTACATGTGTGATTGCTTGGCAAAGATGGTCATGGAAAAGTATTTTAAATAGGCCCTGAAGATTTTAAATAACTTTCTCTAAGTGATCCCTATGGCCTTCTGGCCTTAGACACAGCAGTGGAGATTCCTGGGTGACTACAGCCTTGGAAAATCTCAAAGGCGTATATGATATGACAGGGAGTTGGCTGTGTCTCTGTGCCTGTGGCCTGCCAGATGGGATATGTCATCTATAACAGCAATGCGTCGTAAGTTATTCTGACTAAAAGAAACTGTACTGGATATGGCAAGAAGTGCAGAATAAACTGGTGAAGAAATGCAGTGGGAGAGATCTGCAGACAAAATCATCACATGCTTAAGTAAATCTTAACTCCATCCTTACATAGGCAAGACTCCAGCACTGAGTGTTTAGCCTGAGGAGGGATCTTGGGTCTTGTTCTCTGGTGAAGTTGGAAATCCTTTCTAAGCGTGTGTACTTTGTGTAATAAATCTTAATGAGTGAAAGTGCCCAAATGCAGCCAGTTGTGGGGGAAGACATACTGGTATATTATATTCTGATCTTGTGGCTGTCTTTTGCTTTCCAGATCATTGCTCTGAAAAGAGTCAGGTTTGCCTGGATATTAAGACACTTTGTAGCAGGCTCCCTGGGTTTCAGTCTTCATCATTTTCCTTCTCCAGAAAGGATGTTTGCTATTGGAACCATTTATATATTCCATCCCATGAAAAGGACTCCTGCTGTAAGGAGACAGCCATTGCTGAGCTGTCAATTTAGACTGTGCTTTTATTTTTTCAGATGTAGAGATTCCTGAAACTCTTGAGGCCTATGTAACACTCACAGAAAACGCGCTCAAAAATATCTCTGGTAGGCATCAAAAAGGACTTAAGAACAGTCAGATGCAAATACCACAGTGCACAAGCATAACTTCTTTCTCTTCTCTTAGCATCTGCTATACTTTTCTTAAAAGTATACACTTACAACTTAAAAAGATAAATATTCCTTACATGGCAGCATTGGCATGTTAACATAGAAGTATCCTGCTTTTCTGTTGCACTTAAAAGTATTCTTGGGTACATGGATGAAACGATGGTGTTTGAATTACTGGCCCTCACAACCTTGGCTAACTAAACTAAACTGGTCATTAGGTTACTCTGATCTTTAGTCTCTGGAGTCCCTCAACAGGACTTAATACTTCGTTACATCTCTGAGAGTGGTTTCTATAAAGATTAAGGCAGAAGGAAAAGATGCAGAGCAAAACGTAATTGTTCATTTCTGTACTTACATTTTTAACACAGCCACAGCTTGGGTTATTACTTAGGTATAAACCTTTAGGTTAGTTGTTGTTTCACGCGATAACAATGCCAAGGTGAGGTACTGTAGTCCAATATCTTTGTCTTAGTCCTTTATATGGGAAGGTGAATATTTTTTCACGTTGTATTTTTACACTAAATGAAACTTACTGTTGCATTTGTTAGATTACTCTCTCAGAGGGATTAAATGCATTTACAAATGCCTTCTCTCATGATTTCACAATTTTCTTCTTTTGAAATAATTACTTCATTGCAAATTTGAAATAACAAAACATCTAAAATCTCAGCACCTGTGGCACAGACCTCAGGTTCACTGTCCATTTCTTTTTTTCCCCGAACTAGTGAAATACTATTCTGATTGATTAAGAGTATAAATAGTAGCAGTACATACAGAAATATATATGTAGAATATATTTATATATTTTCTGACCTGTGAAATTTTTGAAAGTAGTGAGGGAAAAGCAATGGTGACCGTTTTGTTCCGACCACTTGGGGTGAGGCAATGTTTTGTATGAAAAAAAAACATCAAGAGACTCCATCTTCTGCAGTTAGGTGGACAAAAGGCTCTCCTTCTCTATGCATGTTTTTAATTGTGTATGAATAAATTTGAACTGTCTTTGTAAACAGATGGAAATCAGGCACAATGATAGAATATGGATAAGAGGGATCTCACGTGGTTCTCTGGGCTTCAGCCTGCTTCAGATTAGAATTGACTGTAGCTAATGCATATCACAGAATTCAGTTTAATTCTATAAAGAAAATACAAGTTAGTTCTGCTTCAAAAGCATTGGTATGAGTTCCAAAAGGCTTGGATAAATATCACCTTGCAGATCTGTTACGCATAACTTTTGTCAAATGCCTCGGAAAAATACTATAAATTTTACAGCTTAGTGTGATTCCCTTAATCAGTCATGGACTACTTGCTGTGGGCCTTCAAGACATCCAGTCATCTATAGACTTCGAGAAATAAATTATAACAGTATTGCTTAGTGTTTATATACCGCTTTTTATCTTCAAAATTGTATACAAATAGGATCCTTTCATGTAGATCAATATTCCACTATATTTTAGTGGAGAGAAGAAATACAAAGAGAAATGAGGAGAAATCAAATTTTAACATGGATTTGGATCAGGAGATTGGGATGTGATGTTTTATTTGAGGGTGTTTGTGAAAGGCATCAAGGCATTCTCCGAAATCAGTGAAGTTAGAGCACACCTTGCCAAGAACTTTACCCTTCAGAGAGATGAGGAATTCTCTGAGGGAAAAAAGTCACTTCAGAATAGTTTGCAAGCCTGCTTTAGACTTTGGACTCTTTCGTAGTATGCTTATGACAAGCGTGTTCATTGGTATAGTCATTTGTCCTCTGAAAGTCACTAACACCCTCTAATGTAACTTGTAATCGGTTTGCTTTGACGTTGTACCACTCATAGTGCTGCAATCAACATTTCTCTTTTACTATCTAATCTAGATAATATTCCTCACTTTGATCTGCCTGGGCAAAAGGTAAGAAAAACTTTGGCAAAACTTGGGTGACGGTTACTTTTTTTGGTTTTGATACAGGGGAGCCTGGTGCCCTGGAAGCACATATCCGACAGCTGGACAAGGCTTTAGACACCAGTCGTTTCCAAATACAGCAAACAGAAAACATCATCCGCAGCAAAACGCCTACAGGACCAGAGCTGGATTCCACTTATAAGGGATATGTGCGTGGATTTTGGAGCACAAGTTGAATAAGCACTCCAAGCTTAGATTTGCTTTTGAAAGAGATGTAACTGTTTCAACAAAGCAATTGGATATTACTGCTTCTCAGACTTACTCACCCATGTGGTTGCAACCCTTAACCTTAACATACTGTTGTTGTTTATGTTATTAGTGTGTTTACAATAGCGTAAGATTACAGGAACATGACTCATCAGAAATTTATTTTCCTATTACATTTTTGAAAATGTCCAAAAGTACTTTCTCACACGTGTTTTTATCCATCTAATGATGATATCCTTATTAAAAATTGCCCTGCTTTTAAGAGCAGGTTTTATAGCTTCATGCACAGTATTCATCTTGCTGAGAATTACAAACATGTATCATTGTAAGCAAGGTTGCATATATGTAATGCATGAATAAAAACTTTCTCAGAGAGATTTTCTAGAAGAAAAATCTCTCTCTAAATCATTCAAATAATTTTATTACTGACAGAATCAAAAGATTAGCTGCTTAGATGCACAGTAATATTTCCACACTTACATTCATTTTCTTCATCACATCTTCTAGTGGTCTTTGCCATAGTGCCTTAATATTTAGAACAGATGGCACCTTAAGTCATCCAGCACAAATGGCACAGAGTCATTTCTGTTTAGTCTGAACGTAATGCTTTAAGCTTTTATTGTGTCCGTGTGTATTTCTTTGATAACATCAGGACAGATTGTTAAAGTACTAGATTTTTATCTTCACACTTAGACCTACTTTCAGAATATTTTGGAACTTGCATTGTAATTTGCATTTTCTCTGTGATGAGTCCTGTACAGTGCATATTGAGCTGGGATTTTTTGTTTGTTAACACAGATGAAGCTACTAGGTGAGTGCAGTGGAAGCATAGACTCAGTAAAAAGGCTTGGATATAAGCTGAAGGAGGAAGAAGAAAAACTATCTGGACTTATTAACCTGAACAGTACTGAAACACAAACAGCTGGTAAGTAGCATTTAGTTCTTTGGTGGAAAGCAGTTATGAAAATTAGCAAATGTGAAGTTTTTCTGAATAAATACGTGGTATTATTTGCTGACATACATATTTACAGGACTGTGTCTGTTACCTTGTTCTGCTTAACATCTCTTTATAGGCATAGTAAGGAATAGCAAGTATTCCTTGTATATGCCCTATAAGGACATTAGGCGTACAAGTGCATTTTAAGACACACTTTAAATCATGAGACATAACCCTAAGCCTTTCAGAAGTCCCTGTAGATGCAATGGATTTTTGTTGAATGTTTTCCTATTAAAAAAGGTTGTTTAGATTGCTGTTCAAAATGTGTAAATCAATATTAATTTATTCTAATACTAGCTTTCACTTCTAATATTATCTGTGTACAGTAGAGAAATCTATATTCATCTGGTAGAACTATTCACCTGACTAATTTTAAGCATCAACTGTAGAACACGAGGTATTGCATTGTATAAACATGGATTTGTTCCAGAGACTATAAAGGCAACATCTGCATTCTTTATTCTTTGCTTGGCAAGATATGCTACCCATGCAGCCCATTTTTTTGGTTTTGGTGGTTTTTTTGTTATTTTTTTATTTTTAAGTTGGTAGAATGATGCAACTTGTCCTTCTGCCATAGCATTTCAAGAAAAGAAAGAAGAAATAGCCCCTAATTTATTTCTTTTTTAACATAGTTATTTATCCAATGCATCAGCAGTAGCTCAGGCAAATGCAGTGAGGTGGGATTATTGAATTGTGATAGGTACAAATACCAGTTAAAAATCATACTATATATGTGGCTCATTAGACATTCAGATCCCTTGTCTGGTTGCATTTATGTAATTTATGATGTCTTTATACCATCATAACCTGTTTTAGAGACCTGCATATGTCAGCTTAATTCTGTTCATAGAAGTCTGACATTAGAAAGTGGTAGAATTGACTGCTGCCTGGAATCACCCAGATTCTTTGTTCTTTCCCTCCAGCATCACATTCTTCAATCTAACTTTGTTTTCAGCATGATGTTCTGTGGATTAGGGTTTTTTGATTTTTATGGAGTGCTTTTTGTCCTGTACAGGATTCAACTGATGCAATTGTGTATGTGGCTCGTGGTTTTTGCTTTTGTTGAATTTGGTGTTTATCATTACAGGTGTAATTGACCGCTGGGAATTAATCCAGGCTCAAGCTCTAAGCAAGGAGCTGAGGATGAAGCAGAACCTTCAGCAATGGCAGCAGTTTAACTCTGACCTTAATAGCGTTAGAGCTTGGTTGGGAGAAACTGAAGAAGAACTGGAGCAGCTGCGCCGCCTTGATCTCTGCACTGACATACAAACTATTGAGCTCAGAATTAAAAAACTGAAAGTGAGTTTTATGTCTCTTTTCTGTGAGTTGTCCTGTAAACAGACCTGAGTGCAACAGGCATGCTGTAGAAACTGCCAATAGTTGCAGCTGATTTGCTCCATTTTGCACATAGTGGGCTACTGCTGATAACTAAGTAACTGGGAAAATGATTTTTTATAAAACATCTTTTGGCAGAAAAATGTACCACTGGCATGTACTATATAACCCAAAGGAATTTTTGAAATAGTAATTCTGGGGAAATTCCGTAATTCCAGAATGTATAGATATTTACTGATGTCAGCCAAGCTGATAAAAAGGCGGGGGGGGGGGGAGGGGGAGCCAAGGTAAAGCACATCTCTTCTAGTCAAAATGGTAACAGAACAGGTACTTCAAAAGAAATGCCTCACTGGGACATATTTGTGTGGAGGAAGGAGAGTGCCCCTGCTCTCACCATTACAACATAGGCAAAATTTGGTGTCCTGTGTCACTTTGCAATGTTTCTGTTTCTTCTTCTGTAATCTCGGATGCATCAGGATATCAGGATCTGAATGCTGCTTTTGTGATCTTTCCTGTATATTTTACAGCTATAAAGATCTGCAAAAGTGATGGTCCTCAACTTCATATTCAGTTACTAGCATCTTATAAGCATGGGCACAAAAATGTGGGAGCCAATGTTGAAATGCACTGTGCTCCCTGCTAGGAATGAGGTGGACAGATAGTGAAGACTGTTTCCGGCAGTGATCCATCCATCTAAAGCATATTAATGCTGATCTTCCCTGTAATCCAAATATAGCTGCCATAAGCATTACAAAGGTCACTGTGACATAGGGCTTTTTAGTAAATGCTGTAAAGTAGGTGGAAAGGGGGGCATTTCGTAAGATTCCTGTTCTTGTCTCCCCCACTTTTGGAAAGGCCTTTAGTGCCCTCCAAACCAAAAGAGGTAAGGTTTCTTTTATGGCTTCCAATGTAAACAAATTGGAGTTTTTATACATGTCCTGCTTCTATAAATTGGAGTAGGTTGTTTATACTCTTTGTATGTTTTATTTTCCCTCAGTAAAAGCTTTTAATTTAAAATACTGTTGACAGCAGTTTCGACTTGAAAACTTGCTGGGTTTTATGTTTATCAGCAAAACTGAGAAGTGCGGGCAAAAGTTTTATTGAATTGTCCTACATCTCTTTAAAGTTTGTTGGGCCTGCTCTGTCTTTAAAATATCTGAAACATAAGCCAGATCTTTAAAACTCAGCTATGACTTCAGGCTTTTAAGACTTTACAAGTTTAATTAGCTTGTTGTAGTTTATGCTCACAGTAAAATTTTAGTAGATGTTAGAGTGAACATTTGCAGTCACAGAGTGAGCACAGAAATCTCATATCCAGAGTAGAGACTTATTACAGTGAGGTACCATTCTGCAGCTGCTGCTGGCAAATCACTGCATTCTTGTGGTGCCTTCTCTGCTTGGTTCTTCTGAAAGTCACATACCAATTTCCGTCCTTTCTTCCCCTGTCCCACTTTGTCTTATTTTCAAGGAGCTGCAGAAGGCAATTGATAACCGCAAAGCGATCATCTTGTCCATCAATCTGTGCAGCTCAGAGTTCACGCAGTCTGACAGTGAAGAGAGCAAGAAGCTTCAAGAGCGCCTGTCTGAGATGAATGTGCGCTGGGACCACGTGTGCAGTATGATCGAAGAGTGGCGCTGCTCATTGCAGGATGCATTAATGCAGTGCCAGGTCTGTATTGCACTTATTTTAAATTGTCAGTATCCCACATACCAAAAATGTAAACCGTATCATTATCTGGTGTGCTCATTATCCGGCCTGAAAAACCCATAAAGCCAAAATACAGCTGCAGCATATGATTTCTGAAAGGTACACCTGTAATACCTGAAACATGTGTTTCCAGCCTAAGATTTTCCAAATTCATCAGCTCTGGAGCAGTATTCTAATATACTGTTCTTACACTTCTTTGTAAGTTATGTTATTTAGCCAGTAGCGACCTATCATAGGATAAACTAAAAACCTGAATTTGACTGGAATTTTCTGCTACACTATTGAAATCATCACTCATCACTTGCAGGATTTCCACGAATTGAGCCATGGTTTGCTGCTTTGGTTAGAAAATATTGACAGAAGAAAAAATGAGATTGTGCCCATCAATCCAAACCTGGACTCAGAAGTGCTGCAGGATCATCACAGGCTTCTAATGGTAGGGTTATAATCACCCTTTTCTCTCCCAAAATGCATCATTAGAAAAACACCTAATCAGATTTATCTTTCTCTTGATGGTTAGCATTGTACATTGCATGCTAATACACAACTATGGACCAATGTCAGTATCTATCTTTGGTAGGGAACACAAACTTCAGTTAATAGCATAACTCATGATTTTAAACCTCAGACAACCACTAGGCTACTGCCTGTCTTCCAGTCAGATTAGAAATTTTTATTGCTTCTCTTTTCTATTTCATTAATTTCAAATGTCCAGCTATGTGTGTTCTACTTTTTTTTATTTATTTATTTTTTTAACTTCCATTAAAAAATCTGGTGCTTGCTTTGACAACAGCAAATCAGACGTGAACTGCTGGAGTCTCAGTTGAAGGTGGCATCGCTGCAAGATATGTCCTGCCAATTGCTAGTCAATGCTGAAGGCAAGGACTGTCTTGAGGCCAAAGAAAAGGTGCATGTCATTGGAAACAGACTGAAGCTCCTCTTGAAAGAGGTCACACGTCATATTAAAGACCTAGAGAAAATCCTAGATATTTCAAGTAGTCACCTGGTAAGTCAAATGTTTTAATTCCTTGTTGTTCGCTGGGCATGTTTCCCACTGTTTTGACTTTCTCTGATCAGTGCCGTTGGCTGCAGTGTTTCTGTTGTTTGCAGTACTTACCAAGATGGTACACATGTAATCTTGAATATCATAAAGTAATCTTACACTGTTGTGATACGGTGGGTTTTTTTTAATCCAGTATTTTTTTTGCTATTGCGTGTAGCCATAAGCATTGAGCATCTCGGTTTGTTTATCCTGCCATTACTGATTCAGTCAACTGGCAAGGAATATGAGATGCTGATTCTAGTTGTAGTACTGAAAATCATAGTGTGTCAGTTGTCACAGGAAAGGAAGATAATGCTCACTCTGTCGGGGGGGGGGGGGAACCAACAAATCCAAACCATAAAATAAATTCTGTAATGGGCTAACAAATCCTTCAGCGCCTTCTGAGCTTTGAGCTGTACTCCACATCTTTTCAAATTATCATGTATCTCAGGGTATTTGAGAGGGAGTTATGCATACATCTTTGTCAACAGCGGCAGGTACAAAGTAACAATTTCAAAGTTCCCCTTTAGTTAACTTTTTTAGCAGAGTGCGTAAGGCATGAGAACTCAGCTCTTTCCTCCTTCAAGTACGTTTCTGCCTCTTTTAAGTAAAATCTTGGTGATACCAACTTCTTCTTGTAATTAGAGGCCAATAAAGAGCAACTGTTCTTTTTCTCCTGAAATTACTTCAGTGGAAAATGTGTCACCTAAAGCAATTAAGTTTTAACTTCCTGTTTGCTTTTATTTTCCTTCAGGCCTAACAGAGAAAACATGTAATGCCTTAGTCTTAAATTTTGTTACCAATTTTTGTAACTGCTTTATTTAATTTGCTTTGGGAATAACTCTGCTGCGTTTTCACTTGCAAGGGGTAGGGGGGTGGAGCTGTGGTTTAGTTTGCTTACCTGAATAGCTAGTTGCTGTATTTCTGAGCTAAATTCCTTCTGAACTTTAGGAATTGTCCTCATGGTCCTCTGCTGATGAATTAGACACATCAGGCTCAGTGAGTCCTGTATCTGGAAGAAGCACTCCAAGCAGACAGAGAACGGTAATTTCGTGTCAGATATATTTTCTGCCACCTCCTGGGTGGGAGCTCCAGATGTCTACAGTAAGCTGGAAGGCCCCCCTTCTCACTTGATAGGAAAGGCAATGGCTAAACCAAGAACAAAACACAGCTGCTTTCCCCAGCCCTGCTGCATATCCCATCCTGCATGAAAACAGAAGTGGTAAATACGGTCCGAAACCAGGGCTGTCAGTGTGGTTGGTTTACCATGGTTTGGCATGTCGTGTCTCTTGTATTTTGCTCTAGTGATGACAGCACCCCAAAGTCTGGTCTTGTGTGGTATAATCAGTCCCCCGTTTCTGTTTGGCCTTCTCTTCGGAGCTGCTTCATCGAGAATCTCAATAAGATTTTTTTGTCATTTCTGATGAAGGCTGCAGATGGTCTTATTGAGACTTTGGATGAACGGCTAAGTAGAGCTGAAGGGCATAAAACATTATTCAAAACAGCTAGTTTCACAGGACCAAATCAATGGCTATGATGGCAACTCTGGAGTTGTCTATTTACATTGCTGGCACAAAATTCAAGAAATATAGCAACACATGCCTAGTACTTAACACTTCCATACTCTGAGCCCAAAATGGAACTGCAATTATTTTGTCTTTTTCTGCAATTCTATTGGTTGATTACTTTGCTTTTTTCCTTAGTTCTTAAAAAAAAATCAGGTTAGTTTTGGTTCTTCTTTTTCATTTGCACTTTTTGTAAAGCCTCTGAGTTCTGTCTTGATAAATTTTATGGCTCTTGAGATTGATTTTTTTTGTTGTTGTTGTTACATTCACTAGTTTCTTTTTAGATGCTAGTATGAGAATGTAAAGGAATACTGGCTTTTCAAAAGGAGAAAATATAAACCTTAACATTCTATTTCAGAGGTTGATGCTTTTATCTTTTAAATTTAAACTTAAATAACTAATAAAATTTCCGATATCGCAGATTTAACTGGACAATACCTGACCATTACAGGAAATGGGGAAGTATTTTACCGTAAAATCTTTGTTTAAAGTGTATGTAGAATTATAAAAGGTTTCATCTTAACATTTTAATAACCATTTGTCTATCTCTAATTTGTTAGTGTTTATGTACATGATTTTTGGAATTTGTTTTTGTTTATGTCTATAATGTATAGCTAAGTTTTATGAGTCCTTGGGGTCTGGTTTTCAAACTTAAGTTTTTTGCACCCACAATTTTGGAGTCTGAAGTGATGTTGCTTAGAATTTCAGTGCTGAATTTACTGATGTTAATAGATAAATACTAATTCCAAAAAATACAATCAGAATTATAATAACCTAACTGCATTGAATATTCCAGCAAATAGTTGTGAGTGCAGGAATGCGCCTACAGTTATTTGGCCTTCAAAATTGTGGGAAGGATGGGGATGGAGAAGAGGCCAGACTCATCACAGGAGGCCCTTGGACCTTTTTTCCTTGAGAATATTAATTTTGCTGCATTTGCATTTTGAAATATCTGTATTTGCCCAGATATTCAACTCAATATTTTTTTCTATTTCGTATTAGGAATATTTAAGCTAAATTTATAGTGATTTTTTTTTTTTTAAATCCTGAGCTTTTCAGAAATGTAATTACTAAAGTGTCATTTTTGAGTTCACTGTGTATGTTCCAATCATTTCCATACTCAGCTAGGTGCAAAGAAAAGCCAGTTTCCTTGGTTCATGGGAATTGATCACTTCATTTGGTTTTTTTTTATGTTTCCTTTGCTGCACTTTTAATTTAGTTTCATCAGTAGCTTGTCTTTATTTGCCTGGACTGAACATTCTTCTTTCTTTACCCCCTGTTCATTGCAAACAGCCACGGGGCAAATGTAGTCTCTCACAGCCTGGACCCTCTGTCAGCAGTCCACATAGCAGGTACCTTATTCTCCTGGTTTCCGCACTCTGTTCTAGAACCCCAAGAGGATGATGGAAATTGGCCGTGATTCCTCTCTGTCCGCACCGACTCCATCAGGTGGCCAGGACTTAAACAAATGAAAACTTCGTTTGTTAATGGTTTGGCAAAATGGGATCTCAATTGCTTCAGATTCTCTGTTAAATAGAAATACTGGCGAATTCTTGATCATCTACACCTTTTGCTTCCCAGGACTGCCATGTAATCAAGATTTATTTCTCATATGCCTGATCAGGATGACTGTGTGTTTACACTCATGGTATTTAATGAGTATTTTATTTTGGCGTGGTTTGACAGAAATGCCAGTAGATTCATGGCAAACACTTTTTATCATCCTCTTTACCTCTAGATATTAAATTAAGGCAGGTAATAGGCCAATACCATATCCTAGAATTCACAAAACCCACAGATCTGGATGAGACATACTAACATCATTTTCTTTTTCTTTTTCTTTTCTTTTCTTTTTTTTTTTTTTTCTCCTGAAATGTTTTGTTCGGTTTGTGGGTTTTCAGCATTTCAGACTCAAAATTAGAAGTCAGAATTTGAGGGGTTTGAGACTTGGGGTCACCTTCTCCCCTAAGACGACTGCAATATAACATGCTAACATCGCCATGGCTCTTGCCCAGTGCTTGCATCCGTGTATTGCTCTGGGAGCAGCACTGCCCCATCTCCGTCTGACCAGTAGAGAGCAGGCTCGCAGCTACAGCTTTTTGCTTTCCGCCTTGTCTCCAGCAACCTGTCATCCTGCAGCTAACAGTGCTTCTGCGTTCTTTGTTGTTGTCAGTGTGATGCGTGTACCTTCACTCTTTCACTGATCAGTTCACTAGCCTCTGGAGTTAAGAATCTTGTTACCAAAAAAAAACGTAAATGAGCCTGCCAATATGTATAACGAGGGTGTCTTCTGCTATTTAAGAATCTTATGTTGCAACACCTAAAATAATTGGAAAGTGTGATGAAAATATTTTTTTCTTACCGTTAAGTCCTGAATCTCATTTATTCTCTATATATCAAGAATGAATTTATATTTAAAATAACTCCTGTTAAAGTGAAAGATTTGGTGTTAGAAAGAAGGCAACACTAGATTTAATACAGTGATTGAGCAATAACCAAGCAGACAAAAAATAGCTTAGGAGTACTTTTTTTCATGAGCAAAATCAACACATTATTCAGCAAAATTATTCTCAAATATAAATTAAATGAAGAATAAGACTACTTACCATGTAGATATTTACATAAACATTTCTTTTTTTAAAAAAAGAAGTTTGATTTATGTGTGTAGTTAGTGACTGTGAGCGACATAGTTGCAACACCACATGGCATAGCAGGTAGAACGAGTAACTGCTTCCACTGACACTAAGCAGCCGCCTTATTTTTAGGGCTTTATTTTTATTTCATTGAAATATAAGGAAACCACATAGAAAATAGGTGACATATACACGCCATCTTTCTCTCTGATGTAGAAAGATATTTAATTTTTTGAACTCCAGTCTGCTATGAAGCTTGGCATTTTGTTTCTTTTAGGGAGTGGGAAAAAGGAGTGGGGCTTTACTCTGCAGCCATTAACAGCTAGGAGAATGGAGGATGTCTTCAGCAGATCAGCATGCTTGCACTAGCAATGCTGTACTTGAGAAACATATTATGTGTGCTCCTCTGCTCTCCTGTACAGTCAGACCACTTCTGCCAACCATTTGAGAAGGTTTCTGGTTGTAGGTGCGAGCCGCTGGCTCACGTTGCAGCTGGCAATGCTTTGCAGCTTTGAGATCAACCTCTATTCTAGCAGCAGCATTGGTGCGGCACCTTTCAGATCAAGTCTTTCCAGCACTGTTTATTAACACATCTTGTAGCAGTACAACACAATGTTCAATTTGTCATTCAGACAAGCGTGGAATACGAATGAGTCACTGCTGAATAGGAAACTTAATCAAATGCGCAAGCCAGACAGGTTGTGGTTGATGTATAATGTGGTTTTAACTGATAAAGTGGTACAAGCTGTCACTGTGTTCTTTAATATTTTGACATGCCTCTGATCAGAGTACTTTGTGTTTGATCTTGCACTGGATCAGCAAACTCTATGATAGAGTTTAGTATACAGGAGAACTAAAGTTAATTTTAAAAGGTTTATCACATAGGAGGTTGCGAAGGAAAGTTCATTTAAAAATTAGAGGGGCTGCGTATGTGTATAACAAGTGTGATATCAGTTTGCCTTCCCCGTTATTGTAGCAAAAACACAAGCACACGTAGTGTGATGCTAAGCAAGGTACAAGTTTAAACTAGATGTTCCGTGGTGGATTTCACTGAAGGCTCATGCAAGAGGTTTGTGTGTGAAGTGGGAAAAGCAAATCCAAGAAGCAGCTCTCTTCTTTCATTAGTTTAATAGCTGTCACAAAAGTACACCTGAATCTGTGCCTGTGGATTTGTTAAAGCGATTAAAATGTTAAAAGGATTAAAATAGTGGTTCAATTTGCTCGGGGTGTCTATGTTGTCTCTCTTGAACAGCTCTATCCAGGTCTTGGTGCCACAGTGCTAACCTCCATTTCCCAGTCTCCCCAAGCCTCCCCAAATGACTAGCGGATATTTAGAGGTCACTTGCTGTTTCTGGAGCAGACCAGGCTGCAGCACTCTGTGCCTTTGGCCACAAAACGGCAGTCATTGCCATGCAGTAGCTCAAACATGAGGTTTGGGCTTGGTTTGCCATGGTTGTTCTCCCAGTTATCTCCCACACTGTCACTTAGAGCTTGTTACTTAAACTTCGTATTTAACTGCCTTTGAAATGGACATACTCATCTTCTTTGCAGGGTAAGCCAAAGCTAAGGTTGAGGTGATGTGATGCTGAGAAGTACAGCCAAACAAGGTTGCTCCTAGGGAGACTCAGGCCACCAGGAGGAGTCGTTGCCTGCTCCTGTGGCCAGAACATCATACCTTCTTTGTAACTCTAGCAACCTCCATCTTAAAAAGTTAGAATCAATGGGAATAAAAAGTCTTTTAGAACGTTGTCATCAAATTTAATGTCTGGAAGTACAATAATTTCCACCTGGAATGTATCGATGGTTAAATGTAGTAATTTGGGTTTATGCCAACTTTATTCCTTTTACTTTCTTAACTGTTCACCCTCCTTTCTCTGTATTCCACACTATTTGGTGAAGGGTCGTTTTAGTATATCTCAGGTTTGATATTAGTAAGCTCAGCTTGTGATTTCCTTCATAGGAGAAGTACTCCATCGTTTTGACTCCTTTAAGCTTGTGTAAGTTTGACTTCATCTTCTAGAATTATGTTAACCAAAATGATACAAACTGCTCTAGGTGAGATCTGAGTAGTGCCTCATAGAACATCATTAAAACAACCCTTTTCTCTTCTGGAAGTCTTGAATTGAAATAGACTTAAAAATTTCTTTTGTCCCTTTTCACAGCTATTCGCAAACCACATTACTGGTTTGTCACTATCCTGTGTCAAAGAGCTCTAGTTTCTCTTCATTATCTTCAGAGTGTGAACTTCCAAATTTATAGCAGAAGGTTTTTTTTATTTCTACCCTGTGTACTACAATCTTAAACTCCTTGAGCTACCTCTTAAACCCATTGGATTCACCCACTTCTTTTCCTTGCAAGAAGCCAATCCTATTTTGTATTTGCAAAGACTTCAGACTTCTGTCATCATACAGATGGAATTTGCTGGTTTTACAGTCTGTGTCATAGTCTTTTCATAAAGATACTAAATCAAGACTCATCCTTGATTAACTCCAGTAACATCCTACTAGCCCAGCAGTGCCCCTTTCAGTGTAAGCCTGTTGTCTGCATTCCATTAGCTCTTTGCCATTAAACTCACTTTATTTATTCCTATCAGCTTCACTAGAATGATAAATTCTTCTCTTACAATCTTTCCGATGTGTACTGCAATATGGATAGATTACTCCAACTATATTTTCCTTGGGGGAAAAAAAAACCCCACAGTCATCTTTAAAAGAAGGCACTTGCCTGAGCTGAAATTAAAGTTCATTTTGCCCATCCACTCTATAGCCTGGTAAATTAGTTTCTCATCTCTTGAAATGCTTAGGAAAGAGTTCCAATTTTATGACATTGCAAACTCCCAAAGTAAGGGTAACTATTGCTTGCACTTCCTAGGTTAATTTATGAGATTTCCTGACATGAAGAAGGTTACTTCTGGTTGGCCAGGTCTGTAGCTGCACCTTCCCCTTTTATCTGCTAAGTAGGAGCTGTGTATGGAGTGCGTAGCAGCTGGCCTTCCTTCCCTCCTCAGACAGGGGCCAGTGTGACAAATGGTGGAGCAGTCAAGAGGGACAGCTAAAAATGCAAGCTCAAGAAAAAGAATTACTTTTTTCTCCAAAGTACTTCAGCTTTCCCTTTTCCTGCTCTAGTAAATAGGCGTTCTGGCCCTTATGAGTAGTGAGCCTTTTTCATTAACAGTGTTTATTTTTAACGATCTCTCCTTACAAAACCCATTGGTCTAAGCTGAGCCATTCCAGTTTTCAGCCAATTATGTAGATTACAGAGGTGTATTTGCAATAAACACAGGCAGTGCAGCACTCAAACTTTTTAGAACTCCCCCTCTGAAGATGTTTTCATAATGTTTCATTATTTGCTTTTTTAATTCTTTCCGAGCAGTACTAGAGACTATTCTTCAACACCTTACTTCACTGCAGAAAGCGTTTTGAAAAACTTTGCCATGAACCGTTTTGATTTTTGGAAGTTTGTGTTTCTTGTTGTGGTCAGTCATGCAGTTTATACACACCACTCTTTTTCTTTTCTTTTTTTTATTTTTTTGTGAGACACAAAGCAAGAAGTTCTGGATTGTGCTACTAAAGCAGTAGGAAAAGAAAAATTACATGCTAAATTTGCCTGCTCCCTGCTCCCTTTTGATTCTGCTTTTTCAAAATTCCCCTTCTGGCACCCAGTGTTGCCCCAGAGTAACTCTGAGTCAATGAAGAAAATTTAGACTTTGCTCATTATCAAACAGCAGTTACCAACTGCAGAAACATGGCCTTTTTTTGATTAGGAGTGATAACATTTTGTACAATGAGAGCCTTGTAAATAGCTAGACCGTGCAATCAAATGCTTGGAAGGTAATTAAGCACTCCTTGTTCCCTTTGTTCCTACCTCAGTCCATTAACTTTCTGTCTTGGCATTTTCAGACAGTGGAAGTCTTGATCCTAATTGAACTTTAATATGGAATGTTCTGATGCTGTTAAATGTGCCATATCCTTTCAATGTGTTCTTTATAATATGTGATCTTACATTACGGGATAAGCAGCTTTCCATTCCGGCTGCAAAAACATGGATTCAAACAACATGCGATCTGATGTTTTGATCATCCCTCCTTCCTAGGATATTTGGGTCAAGTTCACCTTTAGCATACCTGAGTGTTCATGTATCTGTTGATCATCTAAGCTTTACCAAATCTGTCTGGCTTTCTTGAGGTCTTCATAGTGGAATGATACACATATATGAACAAGACAATAAAAATAATCTCAAGCATAGAAAGAATTCTTTTCTGAACATGTGGGAAAGGGACCCTTGCCAAGCCTGGCATAGTTTTGAAGGTCATATTTTGTTTTTTACATGCTTTCTCACACAGATTCAGATTTATCTGGAAGACAGGATCAAAAGGACAAGGGGAAGGCAAGGACATGCTAAGGAACTATCACCTCCTGCTTGCTTTCATGGGGAGCAGTTGACCTTAGCCAACAAGCCTGTTCTCCCACACCTTCAAATTGAGACTGAATTCATCCTTATGAGAATTTTTATCTCTCGAACCCTAGCAAACTATAGATTTTACCAGGCTTCATAATCGTAGTGTCCACACAGATGTTTTATACCAGTATGTCTAAGAGAAAATTCATGACCTGATGCTTAATGGAAGAGCTGTTGAAGCAAATTGTTGAAAGACTCTAAGTTTTTCCATTTTTGGCTAGTGCTAAAACACAATACTTTCCCATACCATTTAGTTAGCACACTGAGACCGTCAGATTTTAACTTGCATAACCATTCTTTTCAGTCATCCACTCACTTCAAAACCTCTCATCTGTATATTAGAGCTCTGACAGTTTCAGTCAAAAAGGGAAATGTGTAATTTATGTCTTTATCCTTCATTAAAAAATATATTGGATTTTTCTGCTTAATTTGAAGTGTCCCTTTGGAAATGTTTGCATTAATTCCCACCTCTCCGTTAGACATGTGATAGGTATGTGCCATTTCAAGTCACATCCATAGACACAAAGGAGAAAATCACTCAGAAGGTGATGGTGTCAAGTCAGTTGAGCGAATAGATTTTAACTGCTGATTCAGTGCAAGATTCAAAATACAATGTACTTTATAGAAAATGAGTCCCCATTGCCTGCATATTGCTGTATTATTTAATTGAAAATGGATGTAACTGAATCAATGCATTATACCCTTGTGGATACTATATACAGTAATGAATGTAGAAACTTCTGCAAAACAAATGCAACTGCCATTTTAAATGAGGAGTTTTCCTTTTTAGACAGTGTGCATTGAACACGTGACGGGTATGGCCCAGCTTTTATTTCCCCCTTCCTTAGAACACAGTGCTTTGAGTGGGGAGTCCTCCTGTAATTGATGCCGGGGCTGTGGGGTCAGAGAGCCCATTCTATTGTCATCATCTGGTGTTTTCCTACCCAGTCTAGAAAGACAGGGTGTCTTAAGATTGTTAGAGAAATAGCATGTTCAGTGAAAAATACCTCTGCAGTTGTCAGTCAAGGTCTGTACAAATTATAAACCAGCCTTCAGGGAAGGCTGAGTGCCCAAGGGCAACCTCTGCTGCAGTAATGTTCTGGTGTGTTCACCTGTCCATCCTCTTTTCTCAGGTCCACAAGAGGTGGCTCAGGTTCCTCCCCTTCTGAGGCTGGGCCAGCGTGGCAGCGCCCGTCCTTCTTCCTCAGAGTCCTCAGAGCTGCTCTGCCACTTCAGCTCCTCTTGCTGCTCCTGATCGGGCTGGCTTGCCTGGTGCCAATGACCAAGGAGGACTACAGCTGTACTATGGCCAACAACTTTGCCCGCTCTTTCCACCTCATGCTAAAATACGTAAATGGTCCACCTCCATTATGAAGGGGGACCATGAGAGAGTGGGTGACCTTGCTGAAGTGTTAGCTGGGAGGCAGGATGGTTTTAAAGGGTGACAGGATTCAGCGTGGCAGCTATACCTACCTTCTGTAGCCACCACTGCGTCTATATCATTCTCTGCTGGCACTCAGCTAGTAATGCATCAGTATATCAGTATCAAACTGCACAGCATATTACCTGAGTAGCATTGTTTCAATACTCGCATCCTGGGTACTAAAGGGGGATGTGACATGTGTGAGGAAAATGTCCTTCTGTCCAGCGTTCTGGATCTTTTAGCCACTTTATATCCAGGTCATTGCCCTGTACTATGCATAGCCAAGGACTTGATACTGTAGATCCTTTCCTGTGTGCTGCTCTAAATGAGCCATTAGCCAGTCTTTGTTAAATACCCTTTCAGTATCTACAGTATACAAAATAACCCATGCTAAAGAAATTTTAGAGCATTTGTAACATACAGTTTTAAAGGACCTTGTATGGCAATGTGTTATTCCACGTGATTTCTGTTTCAGGCATGGTGTTCTAACTTTTGCTTTGGATGCACAAGGTGTAAATCTGAGAAGCACTTTTGTAAGGTTTAAAAAATGGATGTAATAAATAAGATCGTAAAAGGTTTTATGAGGAAAAATGTTGAATGTCAAGTTAAAAAAAAAAAAGAACATATTTATGTATGTACAGTTTGCTAAGCCAAGTTTTGTTTGTATTAATTTCTTTGCATTTATTATAGATACCATAAAATATTTTGTCTACGTGCTTTTTAATGACAACTATGGAAAACTCTAAGTTTAGGATGAGATATGTATGGTATAAAAAAACTAGAAGACACACATATGCTGCACTTCTAAAAAGAATTAAAAGATGCTGTAACAAATTAATGGTATTAGGTATATGTTTGAATGAGAACATCTGGAGAACTTGGCAAGTGGTAAAATACATGGGAAAGTATCATGTCAGGGGTTGTGCTAATACAGAAAGCTGTCTGTATTTTGAATTAATGATTAGTCATTTCAGGTTTTTTTCCTCAAGCTGCTCCTTGAGGTTCATTCTCACCCGTGCATTGTTTCTGTGTGTGTGTGTGTGTGTGTTACTCTGTGTGTGTGTGTGTGTACGTGCGCTCATGTACAAGAGCTTGTACCAGTCCACACTGAAATAGATCTTTTCATGTGTGTGTATTGGTAACTTCTTAATATACTCCATAGCAGCTTAATACGAAGATAGATGTTTATGTTTTACCAGTAGTCTAGTGGAATATGTCCAAAACATAAGCGTAAACATCAGAAAACTAGAACAAATAACAACTAGAAAACTCACAAATTTTCCAGAAATATTACAGAAAACTTGCAGGCTGAGCAGTGGCAGACACTTTGCCAAGCTTATCACTCAGAACTTGATGAAAACATTTTTTTTATTTGAAAAAATACGGACCATGACTCTGCTCTTTATAACTTTGGTGGTTTTCAGCCATGACACACAATGTGAATTTTTCCTGTGAGTTGAATGTTTTTACTTAGAATATATTGGTCTGTTTAGAAATAAAAAAGCCAGAAGAAAATACAAGTACATTAATTACTGTTACATAGGGTTACTTTTCTGGGATGCCATCATTTGAGCTGGTATGAGGGGAAGGTGGTCAGAGGTAGAGTACCACAAACTGAACTCCAGCATTTGGAGGAGCCAAAAATAAAAACTTCTTTTCCAGGTAAGCATAACATTAAAATTTTCTTGAAAAGGTTTTTTTTATGTGAACAAAGTATCTTCAATGTCTGAGACCCAGAGTTGGACTGACACAGGTATGTATTCTTTTCAAGGCTTAGTTTCCTTCATTGGTATTCAGAAGTTATGCTAGGCTAGATAAGTATCCATAATTACTGATTCTGAGTAGATAAAGATAAGGAACACACTTCTGGGATACAAATATGAGCTGTTACTTGTAACAGGCCTGACAGATTCCATAAAATTGACCTCTCCTCTCTTTTCTGATGCCATTCTCTTTATTGATGTCATTTAGACAATGGCACTTATGTGACTAATTTGGTAGTTCACTCAGATCTTTGCATGCTTTGAGACATTAAACCATGGTTTTGGTGGTTAATTTTTCGTTTTCTTTTGAAAGAGAACATTCCAAAGAGTAAACAGACTAATCTAGTGAGAAATAAGGATCTCAGCCTGACTTTGTCTCCTGTTTCCCAACAAACTATGGTGATCCCATGGCAGTAGATGTTATAGACAGCCTGTGAGTATCAGCCTGTGGAAGAGCAGTGTGTTGAAGGAATCGGGTAAGAAGTCACAGGTGAGATCTGTGTTCATTTCTTACAGTATTTAAAAACGGAGGGAGTGGCAGGGATGTTTGAAAGGAGTTGGTTAGGAGTGAGAGGGGGAGTGCAAGGGAAAGAGTTCAGTTTTAATGATATCAGATTAATTAATAAAGTACTTTATCAAAAGTACACAGGATAGCACCTGGCGTGCTTTGAATTGCCACCTGACATTTGAATTTCGCCAGCTGTTTTGCCACTCAAGGCCCTGCTTCCCGTGGTTGTTTGAATGCCGAGCCACGCCCTGGGTGCCTGGGGAAGAAGAGCCTGTCTTCTACAGAAGGAAAGCAGAGTTTGGACACCTCACCTGAGCTCCCAGGAGGGTGCTGGGGAGGAGTCACTGAAGTGAAGTGGTGGTGGTGGGGGGGGTGTTATCTTGTTCATGATGGCCATGCCTTTTTATTTTCTCTCACCTCTTGAAACGTTTGGTCTAGGGAGTGTGAGAAAGTGATGAACTGCCAGAGGAGGGGAGGTTAAGCTGATTAAATAGGCAGGGGAAAGCTGATGTGAAATCGTAGGAACTTTCCATAATTAGTTCCTTAAAGAGAGTTAGGGCTAAGAGGAAAAAGAAGTTATAATAATTAAGGGAGGTAAAGAATTTGGAAGGTCACATCATCAAGTGTCAGTAAACCTTTCAAATTCGGCACATTTTGGTCTGGTGGTTGCCTGAGCCCACGTGTGCAGTCTCACCTCTGCCTCGCTGATGAAGCAGAGGGCAGAGCGGCCCTGCCATGCCTTGCTTCCTCACAGATGTGTCAAAGCAAAGCTTCTGTTCGTGGCCTCGAGCTCCGATCTCTAGCCCTAGAGCTACCTACGGTGTCAGCGTGGTGCCTGTTTATTTGGAAGAGCTGTTGGATACAGAGAACTTTCTTTTGACCCTGATCTGCTCACACAGAGCCATCCTCCTGGTAAACAGCAAACTCTGATACTGTGGATAAGGCAGTCACAGACAGGGAGAGACACACATTAGGAAAATGTCACAGACAGGAAAAATGCCTGTTTGTAAATACTAAACCTCCCATATCTTTAAGGATAGGAACGTCAGTCTGTACGCTGTCTCAAGGCAATCACAGGCACTTTGTGCCAGCAGGTTAAAGGATCCCTTGAGTGTCACTTCAGACTTCTTTCAGAATTTTCTGTCTCAATCTGGACAAAATCAACATCTGACCAGTTAAAGTGGTTTGAGGAATAGGCTCCTCCAAAAGGAATTTTGTGGCCCTGGACCAATTCCATTATGACTTCAAACATGATTCTGCAGGATCTTGATCCTAAAAACTGGCACAAAGAAGTCAAAAGAAACAAATTGCAAGGATTTCACAGGATCTCTGTTAAAGCAAGCTCCATCCCAAGAGCACCAGTGACTTGAAGGTCTAGCTTGAGTTGCAAACCCCGGTGTGACAGTAACGTATGCATCGATCACTACAGCATGAACCAGGGTAAATGAGGTACCTGGGGGGGGGGGGGAACCACACGCCCAGAAAGCTGCCAAGCACTGCAGACGGTGGCACTAGCCAGCTCCGCAGCCTGGGCATCATTCTCATCCTGGTAATGTCAGGCTGCTCGCTCTGTCTGCCTCTGTCTTGTTGGGATGCTGCCACAGAGGACTTGGGTGTGGGCAAATGTTTTTAAGAAACGCACAAGCTGAGAGTCTGAGGTGCCCTGTCTCTGTGCTAAGCCTGCAGCCCATCATCTACCCTCTTTCTGAAGCACCTCGCCTGCTTGGGCCCTGCAAACACGAGGGACTGATTTCTGGTAACGTGCCTTGAGCCTTGGCTGCAGGGCATGACAGAAAGCAACACCCGAGCTGCAGAACGCGGTCTGTGTCAAGGTACGTGTCCAAGCACAGAGAAAGCACACTGCATCTTGGGGCATTCTGGTCATTACTGCACGGCGGTTTTCACCATTTTCTGCTGTAGATAGAGGGAGTAGCTACTGTAGAGGTGTAATCATCCCTGCAGCTTGGTGCATCTTGCAGCTCTGAAGCCTGCTTACTGCCTTGCAGTCACCTCATGACTAGCGAGTGTTTAAAGCCATAGTGGAAAGTGGTTGCTCGGTGACTCCAGACTGTGTGGTAATATCAAGGCACTATCTCATTATGCTTATAATAATGATAGTGCAAAATAACGATGCACTGAGCTTACTGCATCTGTTTGTGGGGTTTTGTTTGTGGACCCTGCTTTACAAAATCTGAACGCAGACTGGAAAGTAGTATTTAGAGATACCTGACAGTGTTAGGAGTACAAATGATCTGAAGATGACAGAAATAGTGCGCCTTTCTTCCTTACAGCTGTGAGCATGATGATACTCATTGCCTATCCCCCACCCTGTTCCAGCAGCAGTAACAACTTCATTCTGCAACAGGTCGAGTTTCTCACCACTGGTTTGCCACCCTTCCAGCTCCACTGCAAGTGCTCTGAACACCTGCGGTCTTGCTTTCTTCTTCCTTAGAACTTTCTCCTCCAGCTGGTTATTGAGCAAGGACAAAGCTGCTGGGATTGTTTTATGAACAGGCATCCCTGGCCCTCAGTCTTGTGCTATTTGTGGTTGAGAAATCTGTGTACAACTGATAGCATCTCTCAACATGCTCGTCATTGTCATGTGCATCTGAGTGCATCTGTGTGCATGTTCAAAGGCATAACAACTGGTTGCTCACAGTCTGCAAACTACAGATGCTATCAGGATTTAGCAAGTGTAGGAGGATTCTGGAAGTAAGAGCAGTGTCAAGAAGTGCAAATTTTTAAGCAAGAGAAGAGAGCATTGATCTCATTTACTTGCACTTCCAGTGTCTTATTTGCTGTTTAAAGCAGTGGATGGTGGAAAGGAAGAGAGCAGGAAATGCCACAGTGAAGTCTGTGTTTAACCTGGGTGGTCTGGCTATAAAATCGTTCCAACTCTTGCAGCAGTCAATTGCAGAATTCATCTAGACCGATGTTTGCCTAAGTTGGGGTGGTGGAGGTGGGGGTTGGGACTTGGAGGGAGGAAGCGGTTTGTCTGTTGGCTTTGGAGGAAGAGCGTGTATCTTTTATACTCACAGAGTTCCCTACGTAAGGGAACTAGTCTAGGTTCTGGCTGGCTGTTTTTAACCTCGATAGCAAAGTTGTGAAATGTGCTATAGCCAACTGAATTCTACTGTTGTTGCACTATTTGCCCATAATTAGACCTAGAGGGACATCAATGTGAAACCTATATTTGGGAGAAGTTATGCTTGTTTTAATAATTTTTAAAAGATTGGAATAGTCTAATAATATTCCACAATAAAGAAATAAATAGGTATGATTTAGAGAATTAGTCTTCCCTAAAAGCATTAGATAAAAATCTGTGAAACAAGATAAAAGGAAATTAATAACTGCAACCTTAAGCAGTGAAGGCTTGTCATAGACTAAGGCCTGGCTAAATGATAGAAATCTGAATTATATTAAATGATTGCTCTAAAAGCAGATAGGAACTGAAAGCTGTGACTTCTGTTGTTTGGTGTTGCTTAATACATCATTCAGAAAATGAACTGGTCAAAACTGCTTGGTTCAGTAAAAATCTGTTTAAAGACCTGAGATACAGCAAACGGGTTTGACTGTAATGGCACATTTAATTTTTGGAAGAGAGAGGAGACTTCAGGAAAGCCATTTGTCCATATCTTGTATCAGAGGTAGCCTTGGGGAAGGAGAGGTGAGCCACTGAGCTCTTCTGTGTCAGCAATGATGCGGGTGGGGATGTAGTTTGCACAAAGGTTACTCAGGTCAGACTCTTAGCGTTTTCAGGCAAGTTGTAATTCCTGGGAGAGGGCAATTACTGATGTAATTGTGAGGTTTTCCATGCCGTTGTTTTTATAAAAGATGTTTTAAAAAAACAGCTGGAAGGAAAGCTACCAGAATCCACTTTTTTTGTGTGAGTGCTCACAAGCCTGTTCAAGAAGTGGGATGTTCGCGTCTGCAGTGTTCTCTTTATAAATAATGCAAATAATGCAAAAAATGAGAAGCTCTCTGGACCATTGAGCTGCAGGTTAAAACACAGGGTTGTGATTTTGATTCCTTTGCTAAACTTGAAGCATTGTGCAGGCAGGTGTGCAGACAGTGGGGGCAAGGGGTAAAAAAGTACTGGAAGAAAGCATGATGCTGTAGCATTTTGGTTGAGATAGATAGATACAAAGAAGATATTTTGGAACAGAAGTTTCTTTTCCTATTTTTAGATTTAACATAAGAAAAAGATAGTTCTGCAAAGGCAGACTGGAACTGAAACTTTTCTGCTTCCATACAAATGGCTAAACTTTTCAGCTTTTATGTGCCCTACTGTGACTCTCACTGCAAAGTGCGTAGCACTTTTTTGCTTACCTCTACAGTATAACGTACTTGTTTCACCTTTCCATAGATACATAGATTCTGAATTGGTGAGTGGAAAATCAAAAAGACATCTGACAAGAAGCAAATCTTTCTGTCTTAGAGATGAACACTCAGCCTTTGTGCAGAGGAGCTAAGTATCTTACAGTCCCAAGCAGATGTTGCGAAATCTGGTTAAAAAAAAAAAATAATCCTGAAAGCATAACCTTTCCTCACATGCACATTTTTCAGCTGTTTTAAGCGGTAACATACTGGAATGGTACACAAATGTGTAGGAATAGAAAACAACATGAGATAAATTTTATGTCACCTGTATGCCTGCAGAAATGAAGGCATTAGCAGAATGACACCTAAATACTGCAACACGGAGATCTTACCAGGGACATGAGAGCTAGTTAGTCTTACTTCTGCTGAGACGGTGCTGAATGTTTTTTTTATTTTGATGGTCAATTTTCCTGATGACTTCATGAACATTTTTATACTTGAGGCCATGTCTGCAGGATCCCATGGTGAGTGGTAGTAATTGGAGCCTGGCTGGGCATTAGAAAAACCATGCATGCAGTGCCCTTCCATGGGCGTTCTTTCTTTGTGATCACACTGGTGAGTGTTATTTTGAATGTTTGGATTTTTCTCTTCCCTTCACTGTGTGGGAGGTGGAGACAAGCAGTGTAAGGCAGAGGAAAGAGATTTAAGACTTTTCCAGCCTAAGAAACAGCTGCTTCATGGGGCTTTTAATGTGGCAGTATCTGGATGAAAAAGAAAAAAAATAATCCAGCATTTAGTTTTGAAGAGTAAACTGGTCACAAGGCTTTTGAAGAGGGAGGGTGCCCCACAGGCTGTGAACACCAAGTTGTAGCCTGTGAAGAAGCTGGTGACATTCCCAACCAGGGAATTGCCTTAATTGACGGAAAAGTAAAATATGTTCTTTGATAATGTTTTAATTATGTCATCCCTTTCTAATTAGTTAATGGAATAAAATAGACTGGAACAAGACGTGCATCACCTGTTAGAAAAGAGAGGAAGCAGGGGTGTGGGGGGAACCCAACACATACGGCTGTGTGAATGTGTGAAAGGCAGTAGGCAGCTCCTCTGCAAGACGTTGTGTGTGTAGCAAGGGAAGCGAGAGCGATGGGCCCAGTGAAGGTGGGCCAGGAGTTTCATCTGCAGGAGCTCTGCAGTGAAACGGAAAGATGTGTCCTTGCTGTATCTATTTCCCAACTTACTTCAGCCCACAGACATAAGAAATCAGGACTGAAGCTGGAGTCCCAGCTGGATCCTAGCTGTGGAAATGTGCCCAGAGCCTGGCTGCAGAGACCCTTTTCCTGGTGGGTTCCTCCTCTGGGGGTCTCAGCAAGGTGACATCTCATCCATCTTCTCCCATCACAGAGGACATGGGAGGGGAGGGGATGAGGAGGAGGGAGACGGACTCTTTGCAGTTGTGCCCACTGACAGGGCAAGAGGCAGTGGGCACAAATTAAACCACGTGAAATTCCATTTGAGCACAGGAAAACATTTTTTAATGCAAAGGGTGGTCAAACACTGGAACAGGTTGCCCAGAGAGGTAGTAGAGTCTCCTTTTGTGGATATTCAAAACTCGATTGGGTGTGGGCTTGAGCAATGTTCTGTAGGTGACCCAGCTGTGAGCTGGGAATTGGACTCAGCAATCTCCAGCGGTGCCTTCAGCCCAGCTGTACTGTGATGCCACGTGGTCAGGTTGTGCTCCAGAAAGAGAGGGCCGAAGACGGCCTAATCTCAGGTATTGTGCAATTTGTTATACTATTTAAATATTTTAATATTTAACAAAAAGTTGTTACTATTTTTTCAGGTGTAAGTATGCTCAGACTTCAGCTGTTCGGTTTTTAATTTAGGAGTGTCAGGTCTTTGATTTTTCTGAAGTATTCTCCTGTCCAGCTGTTTTTTTGGATTAAGCCTGTGAGTTCGCTATCCTGTAGCAGCTGTTATCTTAAGCCAGTTCTCCATGAACTGTAAGAGCATTTGACCTCAGTGCTCATTTGGTTCTGTGGATAAAAACTTGTGTAAAGCCATTAAACATTGTCTGATTTTGAGTCAGCATTGAAAACAGTTTTATTATTTTGAGCACATGTGTATGTGCAATTAGTCCATTTTACTCCAGCACACCCTTTGTGGGCAAAGTAGCCTTCTCAGTCAAGCTTTTTGTAATGAAAGCGTGTTGCAAAAATCATATCGTTTGGAACCATTGCTCAGTTCTACTTGGGACTTAGAAATTCCAAGTCCCCAACTTTCTTTTGGAGTCAGAACAGGCTGTTTGCTTTCATGTTTGACAAACTATAGGGTGAGGCCTGACATGGACAAAGTACATTGCCTATCTTGTCTTTATTGCTGAGTATTAAAGGTAATAATCTTAATAATCATTTTTTCCTTATAAATCATATACAGTGAAGCATCACATAAAGCCAAAGAGCTTTTACATATATATTCGTGTAGGAAAAGAGAAGAACCTATAAGCCAATAGTCCCGCTCAGAACCAGTACAGCACAGATTTTAAAATAGATGAAAAAAAATCAATATAGGAACTATATTCTCTCTATATTGCCGATAGATACATATCCGTAAGTACTGAAATACCTACATATGTAAATGCTATAGATTACTGGTTTGATTCTTGAGAGTATTTTACAGGATAGGATTAAGTTCAAAGTGTTTTTATGTCAGTAAAAGTATCTTTCATTTCTTTTCTTCCCCTTCCTGAAAGCTTAGTCAAGACAATATTTTTCCCTGAGGACTAGCTCTCACTTGGGAAAGAAGTGCTATTTGACTTGATAGTGGCTAACTCATGGTAAGTGGCAGTCAAGCACAGAAGGCTAATTTCACACGCTTTGTCTCTTCTACCATAATCTGTTTCACTAGCCAAAATAAGGAACGTAAACCATATAAAATACCAAGGGCATTAAAGCATATGAAGTAAGTCACTGACGTGGCTTCCCTGGTGTCATTAGGAATACTGGAGATCAGACCCACCACGTTGACTCTAGCTATGACCACTCCGTGATGCTTTTTGGGAAAGGTGAAGTAATTTAGTAATGAAGTAATGTTTTTACTTTACTTTAGATTTAAGTAATGGTTTTCACTTAGATGCACAGTAACAGACACATTATGGTTTTGTTAAAAACGAGTGTTCCATTTTGCTGGCTACTGGAAAACAATAAGCAGAGAAGTTTATTTTTAAAACTGCAAAAGAATAACTACTGAAACAGAGCACTTTGGTTAAATCTTTATTTTCAACATCAAATACATTGATAAAAATTTGCACAAATCAGGTAGCCTACTGGATTTTTCATCTAGACTTTTTTAGAATGTTTTTTAGGTGCAAAACAAAGAAAAAAAAAAAGACTCACCAAAACAAAGACGTCAATAATTTTATATGCATCAGTGAAAGAACAGAGTACTTCAACAAATACATTGTGGAAGCTGAGCCTACACCAAAGAAAGGACTTCCCTTTGACGGACTACATAGTGCACACAAAAGCATTATAGTATATACAATAAGTTGATATATAAAGTGGCTTGTTAATGTGAGTCTCATGACCAGCAGTCTATCCCTTCATTTTCCGGTGGGCACCTTCTGAAGAAACAGACTTCTAATTATAGGCACACGGAGTACAGAGCATACTAATTTGCAAGATGGCAGCATATAATTTTTTTTAATTTTTTTTTTGTTTGTTTCTTTAGGCACATTCAAAAGCAAAAGATTTTTTTAATTTTTTTTTTAACAGTGCAAAACCAAATACCCTTATGGGCAACAATCACTTGAAAACAACTTTCAGTATATAAAGCTATCTACATTTGAATGATGAAAGTTAATTGCAAGTAGAAAGGGTAGGACAATATTAGGGAAATATTAATTTTAAATTCTCAGATCAATTTGAAATTATACTAGAGTTGCAGGTGACAGCAGAGACTAGTTTTTATTATGATACCGTTGTTAACATGACCCTTCTTTTACATGTGTTGAATTTCTGTCTGTAAAGCTATACTACGGTCATAGGCAGCATTGCAAACAGCCATCTTTTTAATCAATGTGTGAAATGCACTTCACCTAAGTTCAACTGAGAATACCTTAAAATCCCATTAGCTTTAGGTTTGGGTTGCATTCCTCAATTTAAAGTAGGGTATTATATACACAAGCGACTTGCTGTGTTCCTACCAAAGCCTATGATAAGACTTAGGCCCTAGTGAGGCAGAATTTTTCCTTTGCTGGTAGTTTATTTCATTTTAAACACTTGGCACAACTCTTTAGGAATTAGTCAGCATCAGTTGGAAAGGATGGACGCTCCAATACAAACCCCGGCTTGGATGAAGGGAGTGGCTTGGCTTCCCCCCCCCTCAGTTTAAAGTCCAGTGGCCTGCTGAAAGTCCCTGCAATATCCTTGGGAGCTCAGTTCAGATGATTTTTTTTTTTTTTAAATATAGTTTTAAATTATTAAACCCCTCAGTGTACAGGAGAAAAATCAAGAGATGTCACTGAAATGTAATAGTAAATTTACCACAAACACACACCGAGAAACTCTCATTAAATTGTTTTACCCCAGAAAAAATCCTGCTTCCCCAACCGAGAGTTTTACCTGAGACAAAGTCTGCGACATCAAGACATGGCTCAAACCACTACAAAGCAAAGTAGCTTTCACATATTGTTGGAAACTTGGACACCACTGAGTGCTACACATCACTATCTCCTTTCCTGCCTCGCAAGGTTTTTGTAATAATGCAGTAACAACCATATTCTCAAGCTGAGCAAGTTCATCTGGTCTATTTCTATTTGGCTTCTGCTGGTATTACATTGCCTATATTTCTAGGGGGTGGTGGTGGGGTGGTGATTATTTTTTTTTTACTTTTTTTTAGAAAAAAAAATCTGCATAAAAACATTATAAAATAATTCTTTCATTAGGTGTCCAGAGACATCACTATGAGTGTTTTGGTAAAAGCATAATTAGCTGCCTTGAATAGTTATTTTTCAATATTTTTTTTATTTTTTTTTTATTTTTTTTTTACATACTATATACTTTTATTTAATATCCAGCACCAGATATTCAGGTAGTACTGGCTTGTCAGCTGCAAATATAAAGTATATATGTATATATATATATATATATATATATACACACACATATAAAATAGCATCCTGTGAATTAACAATTATCAAAGGTCAGGCACAATTATCTGCATACATGAGAGAATAATTCAGAATTACATACGAAAAAGTTGCCATTTTTGTATCATAGACTTTGTTTAATCAATTGACTAGCTACATTCAGCTCTATGATATGTGGACAACCATAGCTAACTATGGGAATGTTACTATATTAAGGTGCTGCTTCAATTAAAGTCTCATGAAGAAGTTAATGGCACAGATCCTGAAAACTCCTCAAGGTAAATTAATGCATTACTGGGAATCACTATCTCTTTTCCTTGGGTGCTTCACTGTTGTCACCAGAAAGGTGAGAGGACTGGTCAAGTCCAAATTACTTCATTACAAGGGCTGAGCCTAGGGGAGCATTCATAATGAAGATTGTGAGCTGACTGACTATTCCAAGGCACGTTTTGATACCCTTCTGCCTGCTGCATACCACTTCAAGTGACGCTAAGCCGGCTTCACTGGGGAAATCTGCAGTGTAGTGGTACTTGCCCTATGTAAGTACCATCAGAATCTGCCCCTCTATTGTGAATTTCTCTCCATTAATTACTTCTTTTTTTTTTTTTTTTTTTTCCCTTTAGGCCAAATTTACATTTAGTTCACATAACAAACTGTTCTGGAATGTAGGAAGGGAGGCATTCATGTAAACTAATTTGCCTTGCAGCTTACGAGCTTGATCTACGTGTTTGGTTGTGGAGAACACCAAGTTTCGCATACAACATTTAAAGAGCAGCTCTAACACACGCCGGGCTACAAGTGAATGATAAGGGTGTAAGCACATAAGTGTAACTACAGGGATTCCTGTGCTCCACTCAGATCTTAACCTGCACTCGTTTCAGGGCATTCATGATTTTTCTAATACATTTGAAAACCAGCAACTAAACAAAACAAAATGTGCATTTTTCTTTCAAGGCATTTTAGGAGCCTTCCAAAAGCCCTTAGGTAAAAAATTTGCACACACACAAACACACACATCCTTACTGAATACACAAAAAGACAATTCCTTCACCACATTCAGAAAAAAAATGTCACTATAATATGCATCAATAAAAGGCCTATTAACTTACAGTGACTGCTTCACATGTCTAGGCTTGCACAGTTTTCAAGGAATCTTCTCAAACATCGGTAACGTCTAGCTTTAGAATTTTAAACTGCACGTATCCTCAGGTATGTACATGAAATTGTTATAGACATCATTATGTACATTCAATAAAGAATGAAATCCTTGACTTAGAGCACAAACTCATCCTATGCCTTGCTGCCTTCACAACTGCTACGTAACTCAGTCTCACTGCACACAGACTGCTTGTGTAACAGGGAGCGTGATTAGACATAGGCACTCCTGTATGGCATTAGTTGCATTATTTCCTATATTTAGTTACTAAAGGATCTTTCAATCAACATAATCTAACATAAAGGTTTCAAAGTAAAAGCAGTAAAAGAAGCATCTCTGAACCCTTCTCTAGCACTGTGGCCAGCTGCTGTGGAGCAGCCTACCCACATGCTATGAAACATTCTTACTGGTAGGGTGGTCACTTCCAACCAGCTATTGGAATAGTCCCTGGTCCATGGTATCTCCCAAACTGCACCTGTAAACCAGAAGTGCAGATAGCACAGGCAGAGTTTATCAATTAGACTAATAAAATATCCCTGGCATATGTAAGAATTGTGTTCCAGTAGCCAGCAACACTCCCTGACGTGTTTAATTTCCTAGCATAGAGGCAGTCAAACAGCAGCACTGACTCCTACATTAAACAGCACATAGTGTAGATTTCTTCAGTCTCTCTACTTCATGTCTTGCTGAAACTCTTGGTGTCGGTGGACCTTTTGTATATTTACAGTTGATCTGAAGAATCTGACTAATCTCTATGAAAAATAGGTAAATACATACATGGAGAAAGCCAGATCTATCTTCCTGGACATGAAGTCCCAGAGTCTTCACCATATCTGAGACTCCTTGCCCAGTTCTGGTGTCACAGGTGCGCTGGCTCTTAACAGTGATTTCTGAGCATGCCGCAATGAGAACCAAAGAAATCCAAGGCAGTGCAAAGCCTGCTGCTCTGGCTGTGATGCCAGTTCTCCCGATCACAGCTAGGTCACACTCTACTGAGTGGGATGGAACCATCCCACCCAGCTGTGCCAGTCTTGCACTGGCATCTGCACTCCTTAGTTTGTAGCACAGCACAGCAAAAGACAGGGGCAGGTCTCTTATAAGATAGTGCTGAATCATGCCATGTGTGTGAAAACCTTTTATTGTTAACCCCCGGTGATTTTTGTTATCATCTGTCCTGATGTAAAAGTAACTATCTATGTTATCACTGTTTGTCGTGTTGCCCTTGATTTACAAGCTGCCAAGCAACAGAGCAATTCAGCTTTGTAAGGTCAGACAAGACAGGATGTAGACAATGCAATTCTGCTAAAGGGTATGGTAAGGGGACTTAAAAGTTTGGTGGGTACGATCTTGAAAAGGAGTTGTCTGCTGATACAAGCCAGCGACGTAAAACAATATTATTCTCAGACAGGGGTTCCTTTCTACTGTAGGAAGAAGAGGCACAGGAATCTGCCTAAACTACCAAGGCAGTTACTAGCACTGCAGTTTCACTATAGCACACAAAGATGCCAATCAACTTTCCATTTACCGACCTCCCACCCACTCCCCCCCCGCCAAAAAAAAAAAAAATAAAAAAAATCCAGAATCTCTACCAAACTGCTTTGAAGTTTCAAGCAAGTGAAGGATTAAGTGAGCTCAGAACTTGGTGCGGATGTCAACAAAAGCTGTCACTTACAAAGATGCCAACATGCATGGGTGGTAAAGCCTATTAATTTATAGTAAAATGAATGTTCCATTTTGATTCGTACTTACCCAATTTACATGCAAAATTAAATAAAAACACTGCAAATGTTAAATCAAGTTAGCCTGACAATCCTTGCTGGCTGTCCATAGCAATGAAATGTCTTCCATTTAGGATAAGCAATCAATTTAGGCAAGCACTTGACAAACACTCAAATGGAAAATGCAGGTGACTGTTGTCATTGGAGTGTTTACGTAGGTGGCACTGTAGATGAAATGAAGCATGGACTAGGTAGTACGCTGCTGGGTTTCTCATACCATTATATATGCTGCTTTGGTTTATATTGTATTCTGCATGTTCTCCTCTTCTTTGCTGTTTATATAAAAAGACTGCAAGGAGTGAGATGAAGCTGATGCAGCCGTCAGCTGGCTCCGGTTCTCCTCTTCCATCGGCGCAGCACTCCTGGCTGCTGGGGCATGCAGTCGGTGAGCGTCCAGCATCTCCAGCAAGAGATCATAGAGTGGAACTACATTTTTACACTTCATGTTATACAGGTGCTCCATTCCTTTGTTGCTGTGGGTTGTAAAGAAACAACAGTTACTTTCCAAATATGCTAGGGCAAATGAAAGCTGTCAGCTAATATAAATTAAACTTTGTACAGAACAACTAATTTGACAGTGTAATTGCTGTATGCTCCTGCGACAGCAGAAGAAAGCACCTTCAAAGAACATTTCAGACTGCTCATGAACAAGTTGCCTTCTAACCTCGCCTGAAAGGTAGCCCAGAGCACATGGACTTCTAATTTAGGCACTGTGACTGAGGGGATGATGGGATGAATCTTGGTCTTCCCATAATAAAATCTAAAATATCAGATATTTTTTTTTCCTATAAAATAGCCAAATTTCTAGCAAATGCTCACTTGCAATAGTATCTATTCACAAAGCTACGGAAACAATAATTAACTTCAGTCTGCATCTGGAAATTCCTTAATAGTACAAATTCTTAAGAAAAAAGAAATTATGATTAACATGAAGATAGAGCAACTCCATAAAAAGACACAAATAAAAAACCCACATACATGCAGCCCCTGACTTTTTCCTGAAGACCTGTATATCAGCCCAGCAGGTAAAAAATGCATCTTTCAGCTTTAGTAGCTGTGATATGGTGCTTCCTCTGGTTTTAGTTTTATTAACTGAAACAACGAAAATTAAAATCTGTGTAACATGTCTCTTCATAAAGATAAAATTTGTGCTGTATCTTTGTATAGATTTGTCATGTTATTGACACTCCAGCTGTTGAACAGTGTGCAACTACTCCCAGAATGCCTCAGACACCTCGCCTCCAACTAGCAAAGGGCACAGCCCTCTACACTGGGATTCAATAGATCTGCATTTATCCTCACCCATAAAATAAACACAATTATCCTAATCTCTTTTCTAAAATTATTTGCAATCAAGCCACTTGTGAAAAGTGGCTACATAGAAGTGGTAGTTTTATTAAATCTCATCTTATAGGAGACTAAAGTTTGCAGAACCAGGCAACTGCTACATTAGTATTCTGCATGGTACTTTTCAAAAAGAATACAAGATGCACGTCACATTAAAAGTAGATCCTGACTACAGCACTGTCAAAATAAGAAGCAAAGGAAAAGAAAGCTAGAAGAAACAAATAGGGAAAAAGTTTGTTCTCCTTTCACACCATAATCCAATGTACTGTTTTGCACACATTCTGTACATCTTTATGAAAAGTAGGCTTTTTTTATTTTAACAGCTCTACGCACAGTTCACACTCCCACCTGTGAAAGAAAAGCATGTGTATGCATTTGTGAAACCCTTTGCACAGGACCAGTGCAGGAGGGCTAATTGTGCACTGGCTCTTACCTCATGTGTCTGATGTGAGAGAGGATGAGGAGGAGCTGAGCCAGTCGTCTGTGTTGCTGCTGCAGAGAAAGACCCGACTTAGCCATTAAGTGTATCAGAGTGTCTGTGATTTTGTCCAGAACACGGTGAATATAGTCTCTCTCTTCCAGAGATTTCAAGGTGCTGGAAAGAAAAGTGTATACGCCTGGAGTAGAAAGGAGAAAGAAAACAAACAAACCACAGACAAAAATTATTTTGATGGAGTCAGACTTGCCCAAGGTACTCCTCGTGGCTGGCCTCTTTGGCTGTGTTAAACCATGGGAGCTGACTGTGCGTGAACCCTCCTGCTTGCCAGCCAGGTCACTGGTCTGAATGACCCTGGAGCTTGGATTTGGTCACTGTGGGCAAAGCAGGAGGAGGAAGACGATGCCTCTTCCCTGCCTGGGTCTATGCAAGGTCTGGGCCAGGTGACGGGCAACACCTACAGCTAGACCTACCTGTGGGCTGTACTCTTCTCTCAGTCACTCAGCTCCAAAATCTTCAGGAGATGCTGTTGCCCCTTGAAAGCTCTGCAATACTTACTGACCAGCCCAGGCTTTCAGCAGTTTTTACAATTTTCTTTGCTGTTCAATATTTGTTTTGGGGGGATTTGCTAGTCAATCTAGAACTGCATAATACATTACCATAAAACATGTAAATAAAATTAGAATTCTTTACACACACTTGCCTCCCAACCAAGCAAGAGCCTTGAAAGCTGTGCTTCTTCACCTGCAAACCTGACTCTCCTTTAAAATAATGTGTCCAAAGGAACCTGTGTAAATTCAGTCATCTTACATTGCTGCTTACTGCTGAAAGCGTGCAGCCTGAAGGCTTGGACAAGAAAGAAATTTTTCCAGAGATCAAAATACCTTCAAACTCCCCCTCCAACAGCCCATCTACATCTCCTATAAAGCACTAGGCAGAAGACCTACCAATAGTAATTCTTGACTCCATGAAGTATATCAGCTTTCTAAATGGGAAATTCTAAACTATTTTGCCCATTTTATTTTTAATTTGGTCTGGACGACAACACACAGCCAATGTGAATCAGGTCATGACAGCACTGTCAAAATGCATGCCAAAATGCAGCTGTTGCATTCCGCACCAATTTTTTACTCTTCTGAATTGATCCAATAACTCTAAGCAGGTCATGTTACTATAATCCAGTCCTAAGGCAGCAAAAATTTAAGATACATGTACGGCAATACAATCAAACTGGCTGCATCATGGTGTGTTCATTGCCCTGTGCCTATACTGTACTTGGCAAAACCTGTGCTTTAGCCCTTCTGTGTCAGCTCACAGAGCCAAGAAGAAATTTGCATTTGGGAAAAAAATTGGTTTCTGGAATTACATTTATTTTTTGCTTTTTAAAAAGCAGCCATATATAGCACAATATGCAATGTAGTTTGTGATAGAAACAAAAAAAAAGACACACAAACACGAACATGCACACATACACAGACACACATACTCTAGCTTGTTTGTATTGTTTGTGGCCTGGGGGCTATGCCATTGGACTTGAAGATAAGATTGTTTTGCCGTGCATCTGAGCAGTCAGGGAAATGGAGATTTTTTTACCATCTTCTTGGCATACCTCACCTCCTCACATCATCTTGGTAGTTATAGATGCCATGTCCCTGAAGTACCAAGATGATGTGAGGAGGTGAGATATGCAAGTGGGTTTTATGACTGTGGGTGTTCTGTACTAAAAAGAAATATAAACTTGTATTTGTGAATGGCAGTATGAGTGTCTCAGAGTAAGACTGCTTTGAAAAAGCAAAAGGATAACTGAAACACAGCACAGCTGCTGAAAACCATCCATCAGAGCTGTTAATTTTGGTAATTAATATTGCTTCAAATTTGATAGATATAGTTAGTACAATGGCGTCTTTTCTCACAGAGCTTTTTATGATTATTATTGTTTTTACTGAAGTGAATTCACCAAAGAGAAACAGCTCTTGGGGCTTCTCTCAGCTGAATGACTCTTACCTACCCTCACATATGCCTACTAACAATACCAGCTTAGCAGGTGCCTGTAGGGGCAAGATTCTTTAAATATTACTGACAAAACACAGTCCACTAGAAGAAAACATTAGTCTCATAAACCCACAGTGCCTCCAGAGCAGCTTACTTCAGCTAGAGGATGCTATTATGCCCTTGTGGCAATAACCCTTAGTTTCATAATTTTGAAACCAGCAAAAGAAAAATATCTGTTGGAAAGAACTGTTTCTCACCTAGATCTAGTAGAGAAGCTATTAAAAAGTATAAATCAAAAAAAGCACTCCCCCCAAAATGTAGAGACTTCAGGCAATTGCCAGTCAATAATTGCCAAGAAAAATGTTATTTGATTTTCCTTTCTTTCCCCCGTACCCGGTGATTGCTCCTGCCCCAGGCCAATGACCACAAATTTCCCCAAAAGAATTGCCAGCTATCCATCTCACACACAGACACGCAGAGTTTTGGAACAAGAGTGCAGAAAATTGCCTTAGCAAATTGAAATTTAACAGTCTCAAAGGTCTTTCCATGCTCTGAATCTGAAAGCAAGCCTAAGTTGAATAGCTACCAGGTTGTTTTCCAGCTCTTTCTGTAGGTCAGTATTGTAAAACAATAGGAGGGAGAACAGAGAAAGCACCGCCCTACATACAAATAAAGCCCGTTGGTCTGTGCCCATAACACAAAGCTGAGCACAAAACAGTGTCCCTTGGGGGCTGTGGTGCTACTATGACAGCTGTTGGCATATAGTGATATATTTTTATATGTGTCACTATATATAGTGATATATTTTTGTATATTACTGTGGAGGTGAACGCCCTCTGCATATTTTCTGTCACAATAAGCTCCAGTTTAAAATGTCTTTACATTTAGAGTTCAGGCTCACAAAACAATACCCAGGGCTCTTCCTCTTCCACCATGCCCCATTGCTCTGGTTGTGTAGCAAGCTAGGACAAGCTATGAGCAAACTCAGCTCTGTACCATGCATTCATGCAAACATCCAGCACCCAAAATAAATAAATAAATAACAGGAGCTAGAGAAATCAGGAGAAAAGAATAACAGTCACGTGGAATGATGTCTACAGGATGTCTACAAGATGCATAAAATCATCTAGATCTTTCCATCTCTAGGGAGTAACCAGCTAACAAATTAGGTAAATCAGCTGCAAAGACAGACATGACCTACATACTTGTCTCCAAAATGAAAGCCTTTTGCTTTGCCACATAGCACCACTCCTCTTTTCAGACCCACTCAAAAGTAAAACCTCTGGCATCATGTTACCCTTTCATGTTTCTAATACATATTTTCCAGTGTTAAAAAAATAACCCTTTATTATTGAGCTGACTTTTTTTCAAAAATATAATTTTGATTTTTAGTCAAAAGATTTATTACAGCAGATTTAGAGGAGCACCTTTTGGTTTGATATTTAGCTAGAGACAATGCTATCCTTGTTGTTACAGACATGCTGTTGCCTTGATATCTCTGAAAAAAGTTGGGAGTAAATGTATATTGTGCTTTATAAATAAAACCTTCCATCTTTTCCACACACTGAGTGGAATGAAAAAAAATCACTTGCATTTTACATGGAAAAGGAGTTTAAAGATATTATACAGCCTTGAAAGATGTTGCAAAAAAAAAAAGGAAAATAAATGTCCAACAGAAACAACAAGCAGCACTACCTCATGTGAAGAGACTAACAGGTGTCCAAGGATTTAATAAAGAAATGTTTGTGTGCACTCAGTACATTAAGTCCACACAAAGCTTTAGAATGCAAATGCAAGCTGCTTTTAAATATGAAATGTGGCATAATGAGTCCAATTTGTTTAACTAGTCCACTTGTTTAAATCATTTTGAGATCAGCTGGTTTCATTGTATGCATAAATAATATAGATAGCATAAGGGCCAAAAATTAGTTGTTGTTTATCTGCTGTTTCTTTAGTAGAGTATTTGTGCATATTTACATGTGCAATCATAGAAAAAAAAAATCAGGTTAAGGGAGGCTTGCAAGTCATCGAGTTCAACCTCCTGCTCAAATAACAGTAACTGCAGGGTTAGGTCAAGCTGCCCAGAGCTTTGCCCTGCTGAGTTTCTCCAAGGATGGAGATCCTACCATCTTTCTGGCCAACCTGTTCAAGTACTTAACCTCTCAATGGGAAGATTGCTCTGTTTGTCTGGTCAGGGTCTCCCTTGCTGTGGTTTGCTTCCATTGCAGCTTGTCCTTTCCCCTTGCACCTCTAAGAAGAGTCAGGCCCTGGCTTCTCCCATAACCTGTTCGTCAGCTATCTGAGGATTGTAGTTAGACCCTTCCCTTTGGCAGGATGAACAAACCCAGCTCTCTCAGCCTCTCCTCAAACGTCACGTATGTTATGTGCTTCAGAGCACATATTTCATGTGTATTCAACACTTTACCTAAGGAGGCTGGCTATATTCTGTGAAGAAATCATCTCCAGAATACATTCTCAAGTATCCGTGCCAAATGACACTTACACTTAAACTATTACACATGCTCCAAACCAAGCCACTTATCTCTGTAATGCAGCCTAAGCCTCCTAATTTGGCATCTAAATGGTCTGACAGTCAGACTCGTATCCATATTGCTACTACTTAGCAGTTAACTCCTCAGACAGTAATAAAATTATTTGGTTATAGGAATGCAAAAAGTGAAACATAAAATTATATTTATGCATAAAGGCAGTTACAGGCAATACAGACATACATTCTATTGCCATATATGCATACACACTCAATTTACAGGGTACTCAGACATACTACAAGTGCAGCATGCAAGCCAGAGCAATATACCATGATCTGCATAACAATGATATAAATTACTTTTGTCATGAACGTGTAACAGCTCAACCCAAACCGTGCCCTCTGGTGTATCACTGTCAAGACTTCTGAGCAGCTATAAACTGTCATTTAATGTAAAAAGCCCCTACAACCAGATCACACCCAAAATCAGATCAACTCTGACCTTCCACCACACAGAGCACCTCTGATATGAACCTTGAAGGAATGAGGATCTAATATCTCCTAGGCTCACCCACTGGTCTCACCTCTCTTACGTGCAGAAGTAGATTTGCTTGTGATTATCACTGAATTCACTTGCTATATTTTTTTTTAACAATTTTTCCTAAGGGGTATCTTGAAACAAAAAAGCCCATTAACAAAGTGAGATGTGCTTATAGGATAGCTAGTAATGTCTGGCAGAGCTTTGTCTAACTAAAAAATTTAGGTTTATGGATCAATATTACAGCAGTGGCACAAAATCTCTCAAGAGCATGGCTTGAAGTCTTCACGTTCAAGATATGAATATCTAACATGTTTTATTCAAACTTCTATTTTTTTTTCTAATTCAATACTTCTATAAATCAATTACATAACCTAGATTAATTTAAAAGGATAATTACATTGAATAAATTTAATATATTAGCTAAAAATCTGCAGGCACATCACTTCAGGAAGAACATTTAACTCTAGGAAATATTATACTATAATTATCGGGGCAATAAAAGGAGATTAAAATGTCAAACAGTAATTACAAAAGTCACATTTTTGCATACAAGATAAAAACAATAGCCCTTCATTCCTAATATGCCAGGTGCTTGCCTCACATGTCACTTTTTGCTGATTGGAGGACAATCACAACACAACCTGAACCACATTAATATCTCCTAGAACATAAATAAAATTTGCTACATTTGATTGCATAAATAATTTTGCTTGAACACTTTTTTTTTTTTTTTAAATGAGTAGAACAAGTCCAAGTTCCCATAAATGAAAAAGCACCTGATCAGTAAAGCAAAGTCTTCTGTGTTTAGTGTTTAGTGGGAATTACCTGAATTTGTATTTCATACAACTTGGGCAGGTGACCTCTTAGACCACCAGATAAAAAGAACATGCAGCCTTCCACATATGTTTTGTCGACAGGCTGATACCATCTATGAGTTTAAACCCAAGAGGAAAAGGGGAGAACAAGTGAGTAAATCATCAGGTTTGGGAAACTCTGGCATCTTTGGTCGATAGGTAACAACTTAGCAGAGAACTGACTGGAATTCTGACTTTGGTGCCTGTGTTATTATTTCAGACCTCTATCATTTCTGCTAGAACACAGTGGGCCCCATTTCTGCATTTAAAGGTAAATTGTGTGGAGGTTATTTTCCATTTAAAGCTGAAAAGGAAACTCTAGTATGCAACAAATTTTCTGTCACATGCCTCAACTTGAGTTTGCTTATTTCAGTCGTCTCATGCATAATTCAAGTCAGCTAACCTTACATATTTATATCTATACATACACTTATCTAATCACCTAGTTTTGAAGCGTACTTCAGAATTAGTTTTACAGCCCTAAAATACTTATCAACTACAAATGAAGCAGAAAGTGATGACACCAGTTTTAGATGCCTGTATTTTAATATAAACTAAACCATGATAAACTCAGCCACATTTTTGTCATTATTTCCCTTTATTTTGCCATCATTAAAAAAGGAAGGTGTAGATTTACACCTAACCATTGCCTTTGGATGACCTAAATGTGGTCCAGCTATTTCAGTACCTTGTAACCAGAGCTTTAAGACCCTCCAGCACCTAGTTCAAAACACTGCTCAGATTGCCCCTCACATCAGCTGCACGCAGTGGGTCAGCTACGTACTGCATTAATTTGCTGGGTCCCATCTACACCGCTGAACAGGCTTGCCCTCTTCCACCCCTGCCTCGTGCTTCTGCCTGCATCTATGGTGGCAGCCCGCTTTTGATTGCTGCTGTCTCAAAATGAAAATGTCATCAGTGACAACAAGCAGCATTCAACCACATGCAAGGAGCAACCACAATTATCCAAGGGACAGCAAAGCACACCACTTACCAGAATTCAGCAGGATGATGGACTTAAGGCACACAAATTCCTCCCCTTGAAGGTTCATCATGCGAAACCGGGCAGCAGTAGCCAGCAGCATGTCAAAGATTTCCACCATACCCTCTACGCATTTCCCTTGATTCCTGCATGAAGGGAAATCAAGGAGGAAATATTCACAGCTGTAACCTGGTGGCAGCATGAGCTTTTTATCACCCTGGATCGTTCCTCTTCCATTTGATTGCATTAGTTCACTAGCCAGCATGTGACTTCCTACTCCATGCTCACTTGGTGATTCTGTTTATGTTTGTGATTAAATATATATATATATATAAATGCTGTGTATATATTATATTATTATGTATATATGTGACTATGTTTATTTCTGATAATTACATGTGTGTTTTCTAAAGAATAGTTCTCAATATCCCACATAAAATGAATAAATAATTAAATACTACATTCCCCCCAAAAGTCAATTTCCTAAGCTCATCACCAAGACATTACTGTGGTGGAACATAAGAGCTTGGCTTAACCTAACATTTACATTGAGAAAAGACTTCTTTAAAAAATACATTTTGGGGTGGTGTGTGTGTGTGTGTTTTGTGTGTGTTACTTTGCTTTCTCTTCCTTTTTCCTTTAACTGAAATAGTCCAAATTCTTTGCATTTCTCCCTCCCTAAAGTTTTGTACTTGTTTTACCTGGCCTTGTAATCTGCAATGTTCCAACATGCTTCTCCCATTTTTCTTATATCAGTGTAATGCTTCCTGAAAGAATAAGCTTATTGATGAGCTCAAGAAGGATTTACGAGGCAAGAATCTTGCGTGTATGACTAAGTCTGATTAAAACTATCCCTTCACCCCACAGATCAGGTAACTTTTTACATTACAGCATCAATCAAAGCTAAAATTTAGGAAATCTCAAAGTTTTAACTAGTAATGGCAATTCACCACTTCCCTCTGCTCACAATGCTAGGTATTGTCTCTCACTAATTTTTATCTTGCATATTCAATCTCCAGTTCAAGAATTAATGCAGATTGCTATTATTTTTAATGAAAATTTAGTCTGTAGATTTTCTGGTCATAATATTTTACATAATTTACATTGCTACCTTTTACCAAAAACTACCTAATTTTACCTCTATTAGGACTTTTTGAGTGAAACTTCAACCTGAAAGAAGAGTGATCAGATCTGCTGATTAATAATATATTATTTTTTAGATATGGCTTTGAAGAGCATTGCTATAGGAAAATACAAAAGAAATTGCAAATAATCAGATGGCTATTCCACCATAATGTGTAACTTAAACACAGATTAAGCATCTTCCTAATCTCATTGTGACAAAACCAACACCACCAGTCATGACACACTTGCCTCAGTCCTGATACAGCCATGCTGTTGAGACCCCGTAGCTAATGTCTAAACCCACGTCAGACCCTCAAAAAAGCAGTCTTTGACTACATCTTGAGAAAATTCTTGCACTTCTCAGTCATGTCTAAACCTAAAATTGAGTCAAAGGAGATGTGGTATCTGTGAGCACTTGTATACCAATCTGCTTTCAAGTTCAAATCCCTACTCTGCTTAATTTGGTGATTGTACTTAAATCTACACCTCCCTTATCCCAGAGCAATGCCTACGAGCCAGTGATTATAGCATATGACAGAAGCTAGATTCATCTGCTTTCAGAGATATTTAAACAAAGCAGGACAATATCAAGAAAACCAAATTAAATACTCCCTTAAAACAGCGAGTAAAGTGTTGGTTAAAATACAGTAATATTTGGAAATGTGGGAGCCCAAGCAAGTTTTCCGATCACTGTTACAACAGCTCATGTCCTCTGACTTTTCTGTGAGACAGAGGTGATCTCCAGCCTTGGCAACAGAGCTAGTAAAGTATGATTAGTAAGGAAGATGCATTGCTCCTTCTCACCTCTGGTCCCTATAGGCTACCAGGCAGCTGCATGCTGAGCACTCCTGAGGGTGCCTAGTTCTCCCCATGCATTTCATTAGCACTTAGCTCAGAACTTGATTTGGGTGCATGGCAGGCACCCAGTCCCAAGCTGCAACATTTGACAATGCAGCTTTTATGGCCTTTCCTGGCTTTTAGAAATTTCACCGAAGAAACAGTGATTCAAGCTATAGCAGCTTTTTGTATATGACGGGCAACATTGATAATTTCCCATACTAAGTTCCTACAGACAATGATAAGAAGTGCAGTGTAGAAGGTCATGGACAAAAGTCTGTCTTAAGATTAGTGGGCGGGCAGACTCCATGCTATGTTCCATGTAAGGTATGTGATGCCTTTTGCACCCTCAATTACAGTGCCCTGACCGATGAGCTGAACTAAAGGAGGGATCTCAGCCTGGTCTATCTGAACCTGGCTTTACTGAAATTCACGGTTCTGTCCCTTTCGCCTGAAGTCTGGATCTGAACTCAGATGGGGAGTTTTCAATGCTTTGATGACCAGTCAGTTACACTGTTCAGTGGTGAGTGTGGAGACCTCTTCAGCAGTGACCATCTTGCTGCCCTGATAAATCCTGCTTAGGCAGAATAAAGCTGAAATACTGAACGGGTTGGATTTAAGTATATTCCACCTCTGTTTGGACATCAATAAAATAAACAAAGACATAATAATATTTAATAGCACTACTATCAAATAAATAATTAATAATATTTAAAAAATAATAAATCAGGCACTCAGAACAAACAGCTTCTACTACCTCAAAATCTGTTCTGTCTGCTAAAATTTAAATTCTATGGAAGTAAAACAAGTGTGAATTTTTACAATGGGACAAGTTCCACTGCTTCTGATACAATATTTTTGCCTGTGACAACAGAAAGATTAACTTTGCATATATAGAGTTAAGCACAGTTTTGGAGGACTAAAAGCCTTTAATAGGTTTACAGTAACGTAAACAATGCCCCAATAAAGGTCAGTTTAAGAATTTAGAATTTCAGGATTACACAGGAATGGAAAATTTCAGTGGATCATATGGCAAATGACCCATATTAAAGAAACTCCACATCTCCATGGCTCGTGAAGACATTTACTTGCTTTCTAAAACCAAACAATCTACTGCCAGCCAGTATTCAAAACAGCTAAAAATATTACAGTCTGAACAAATCGCAAAATTTGCATAGCCAAGACCACAACTGAAAAAGAAACAGTAAGTTATTTGTAAAATGAGACCTTTCAAAATGCCTTATGGCAACTCAAAGCATGGAAAAGACATTTTGATAGCAAGCAAGAATTATTCCCAGGTGCTTTTTACAAAAATAGTTCAATAAACTGTAGTTTACATCAATATTCCAACCAAGATCCTCTTGCTGACAAGTACAACCTCTGAACAAAAATCTCTAGTCCTACAACATATAGTCCATGTGCCTAAAACTCCATGTGTGTCTGTTCCCCACCAACTGAACTCATATGGTAGTTGATAATTAAAAAATCTGTAATTTTAAGAGATTCTAAATACTTCCTAACGTCATTTACTTTGCTATCTGCTGAGTGTGAAATACCAGGCTACTCCATAAGAAAAAGAAGAGTAATTCTTCAGGTAAAGTACTTTAGGTGAGGTTAGATACCTAGCTTTATGTATTCATGTGTGCAAGCAACAATCTAGAATTTTCTGCTTTATTTTCAGAGTTAGGCAGCAGATCCAGCTCCACTGAAATCAGTGGGAACTGCAGGAGCTTAGTATCTTTGAAACACAGGCTTCTAATCAAATGTTTTTATTATCTACCTGCAACACTGATTTTCTTTGTTAACCAACAAAAGCTGTCTGAAACAGGAATCTCCAGTTCTCCTCAACTGCCTTCTAACACAAGCTGATAGTATTATCACATCTTCACATAAGTCCAGTTGATAGGAAGGCCTGTCTAGGAAGGCCTAGATAATTTTCCTGAAGGACAAATTAACAATAGATTTGAAAATTATTCTTAGCCCACCATCATGCTGTTGGTTTTGTGTATTCTCAGCTTACTGAAAACAAAACAATAAAAGCTTGTTTACTGCAGAGTGTCAGACTGTATTCTCAGAAGAATCCTTAACTCCTGGCTATTGGGAAATGTTTAGGAAAGTTAAAGCATGTGAATAGAAGATCTTAAGTTACTGCATAAAAGTACTATGTGCATTAACATTAGTAAGTTTACAGACTCACAGCATCATACAGGCTGGAAAGCAACTCAGGATTTCTTCAATCCAACTTCCCACTAAAACCAGGATCAGCTCACTCAAGGCTTTATGCAAGTCTGGTCTTGAAAACCTCCAAGGGCAGACACTGCACAACCTCCCTCAGCTTAATTATATCCATCATCATGGTTTTCTTCTCCCCTATATCCCATCAGAACCTCCTCAGCTTCAATCTATGACTCCTGTTTCTCAGGCTTTCATTGGGCATCTTAGCAAAAAGCCTTGTAGGTTTTAGGTTAGGCATGATCAAACCGTGATCAAACATGATCAGATCTCTTCTCCAAGCTGAACAATCCAGTTTGTTCAGCCACAAGGCATGTGCTCCCACCTTGGTGGCTCTCCACTAGGTTTACTGAAGTTTATTAATGTCTTTTCTCTGATGAGGGGCACAAAGCTGGATGTGGTATTTCAGTAATAGTCTAATGAGTGCCAAATAAATGCGGATAATCACTTCCCTTGCTCTACTGCCTGCACTACCACTGATACAGCCCCAGACATTGTTGGCTTTCACTGCTGCCATGTTGCCATACTGGCGTACATACACATTGCTGTTCCCCAGCTAGTTAGGTACCAGCTTGAACGGTGGCAGTGGATTAAGTCCATCACAGGTGCAGGACTTCGCACTTCTGGCTGAATTTCATAGGGTTCCCGTCAGCCCATTCCTCCAGCCTGTCTCAGTATGGCAGCTCTGCCCTCAAGCATACCAGCTACACCCCCTACTTTGGTGTCACCTGCTGGTTTAAAGACTGTGCACTCCATCTCCTCCTCCAGGTCACTGACAAAGCCATTTAACAGGACACATCCTAAGATAGACCCCTGAGTAACTCCAGCTGTAGCTAGTATTGAGATAGAGTGTGAACGGTTTTATCACACAAGGAAATCAGGTTGGTCAGGCTCGATACGCTCTACATCTGTGCTAATTCACACTCACTATCTTTTCCTTCCTATTCACATAAAAGACTTACAAGAGAGAACGTGCCGTATGAATTTCCTCATGATATAAGTGATTCTGACTGTAGTTCCCAGACTGTCTGTCTGTCTTCTTTTGGAGATGGGTGCAACATATGCCTTTCTCCAGTAATTGAGGACCTCTCCGGGTCTCCACAGCCTTTCAAAGATGATAAAGAGCCTCGCAATGACATCATCCAACAATCTTGGATGCAGCCCATCCCATGGACTTGTATGTGACAAGACTTCTTAAAAGATTCATGAGTCACTCCTCTTTTACTAACTCATTCCTCTCCTCCTTGAACCCTGCATGTAGGAATGAGAACTTAGATTTTAAAGTCTTGGGAAAACCCTAGATATCAGGAACGGCTTTTACAGAAACACGGGACAGACAAGTAAACATTAAGAGCAAAGGGTGTTTTGGCGAGGAGAATAGGGATTTAGGGGATGTAGGGGATGTTCTTATCAAATTTTCCATTCAAAGGGAAAAACCCAAGTAGGCACAGATGCACACATCACACCAAAGCCTGACTTGTATTCGTTGTCTGGCTGGCTTCCTTGTTCATGGTTCTTCATTTGATGACAAGGGGTTGCCAAGAACAGATGGGATCCTCCAGACTAAGAGAGGGAAGATCACCTTCACAAATGGACTTAGTAACTGGGTGAGGAGGCTGCTAAACAATGCTTGTCACGGGGTGTGCTCCTCAGCCTAAAGGTGGGTTAGGAAACAGTGGAGGTATGGTTGAGAAAAAGCTGCAAGGACAACATTCACATCCCCGGTTAGAAGGAAGGGTATTTAGGCTTAACTCAAATGCCTGTGCTCTAACACAGGAGGGGAGTTGGAAGTCCATACACAGTCAGACAGCTGTGATGAGACTAGAAACACAGAGTCTTGGTGGAATAGTGCACAAATCAGATCAGATAGCACACGATTGGAGAATGGTCATGGATAGGTACAACTTGATTGGGAAGGACAAATATGGGAGAGGAAAAACTTGAGCTCTACATAAAGGTAGACCCTGGCTGCAACAGACCATAAGGAACCAGAACTACAAATATCAGAAGACTCCGTGTATCCATCAGAAGAGAAATTAACACTGATGATTGGAGGGGAGGGATTTCTACAAACTGTCTGACCAAGAGTATAAAGTGGATAAGTTTTCCTATAAATCATAGAAGTCTCCCAATCACTGGTCTACAGTCTTGTGGAGGATTTCTGCATGGATAGACTGCAATCATTGGCTGGAAGGTCAACATAGCATTGTGCAAGTAATCCAGAGAATTTCTGGACTGTGTTGGTGATCACTTCCCGAATCAAACAGCACAGCAGACAACCAAGACCAGTGTTCTATTGATCCACTCATCACAAACTATGTGAAATTGCTGGTGAATATGGCTACAGGTAGGAAATTTGGCTGCAACAGCCATGAGATGTGAGTGAGCTCAGGATCCAGAGGTAGGCTGGGAATGCAAACAACAGTACTATGATTTTGGGTTTCAGAAAAACAGATTGCTGTTTATTTAGGGAATTACTCAGCAGAATATTCTAGGAGACATGAGGGAAAAAGTGTCAAGGGAACTAGAAAATATTTTAAGCAAAATTTATTGAAAGCTCAGGAACGAGCCCATCCCATTATAGAGGAAGACCATGTATTTCAACAGAAGGTCCACTTGGGTAAGCAAGGATCCCTGTAATGAACTAAAAGGCAAAAGAAATACAAGAAATAGAAATAAAAGCAGGCAGCATAGGAGAAGTACCAAAGCACTGTTTGAGCATTTATGTCTAAAACAAGTGAGGGTCACAGAGGGTAACAAGAAGGGATTTTACAAGTATGACAGCAACAAATGGAATTTCAGTGAGAGTGAGAATGAAGACTTGATGAATGGGGGAGAAAACCTGGTGAGTGGCTACATGGAATAGACTGAAACACTCCACAGCTTTTCTTTCTTTGTATGTCAGATTTCACTGGGAAAGCCAACAGAAGCACATTGACAGGTTAGGGAATTACTTTGAGAATCTTTGAAGCCAAATGGGGTTCATTTCACGATGCTGAAATAGTTGGTCAATGTATTCATTAGGCTACTACTTATCACTTAAAAAAAAAGTCATGGGGGTTGAAAGAGGTGCCTAACAAATAGTAGAAGGCTAACTCAACTTTGACAAATCAAGAAAGATCCAGGAAACCAGATTGTGCTTGACCAACTGGATTGACTCTATGATGAAACAATTAGTTAAATGATCAAAGGGAAAGTGGTGGGTGCAGTACCATTCCACTGTAGTAAGGGTTTTGTTTTACAGCACTCTTATCTGTAAGCCAGGGAAGTAGAAGCTGAGCAGACAGGTACATAAGCTGGATCACCAGACTCGAAGTGTATCAGTAATGGCTCCACACTTAGTTTGTGGTAGGTAATAAGTACTCCAGAGGTTAACTCTGGAGCCAATGCTGTTTAATGTATTTATCAATAATCTGGATGATGATAAAATGTTCATCTTAAAATCTATGGATGATACTAAATTTGGGCTGGAAGGAGGTTCTACACTGTGTAGTACAACCACAGTTCTAGAGGGACCCTGGAGGAGTGAACCAACAGAAACCTCACAAAGTTCAACAAGGAGAAGTACAAAATTCTGCACCCAGGGCCAAATAAACTTGTGCACCAGCACAGGTTGGAAAAACACTGGGCTGAGCACGATCCCTCCCGCTGGAAAATGAAAACCAAATCAAATATAAGCCAATATATATAGTATTCTGTCTTTGTGGATAAGATGAACTGCATGGAAATTATGTTAGGAAGAATGTGGCCAGAAGAATAAGATAATTTGTTTCTCCCCCACCTCTACTTGGTCCTCCTGAGGCTGTGCCTGTGTCCGGTTTCAGGTGCCTTAGTTCAAGAAGGATGCTGGATGTCTTCTGCTGTTGTGGAGCTAATCAGAGGCATGCAGCGCATGGCCTACAAGGAGGGGTTGAGCAACTGTATCTGTTCAGTCTGGTGAGAAGGAAGCAAAGTATGTAGGGGAGGGGACAGACAGAACTGCAGTCTACAAGGGGCATTACAAACAGGGTATAACCAAACTTTCTTCAGGAGCAGTGAACGCTAAATCAAAAGGCAACTAACTGCTGTAAGCTACAGTATGGAAAATTCAGGCTGGATTGTAGGAAGGTTGTGCAACCCTGAAACTGGTACCCAGAGAGGTTGTGTGTTCTCCATCCCTAGAAACTTTCAAGCAATCTAGACAAAGTCACAGCTGACCTAAGCTGGTGTTGGCAATAATCTTGCTTCAGGAAGTAGGTTGGACAAAATGATCTGCAACCAGAAGTTTTGTTCCTAAAGTAAATTGTTGGGGAAGTTCCTGAAAGACTTTAGTTGCAGACGGTAGCATTAGAAGCAAGGATTTATTATTGTATTATATAGCTTTCTAACCAAGAATCCAAACATGCAGTCAGCACCAGCATAAAGAATAAAAGCAATCATTAAATCATTCAAATAGGGTTTGAAGTACTAATGCAGCAGTGAAAAATACCCATCACCATAGTACAACTCTTTGGCTTCAGTTTATGCATAAAACTGGCACAGAATATAAAACAGAGAAGAAAAAATAAAATTTAAAAGTTAATCCAACTTTCTCATACTTCAAAATCTCTTCATGAGTTTAGGCTTGGATTGTGTTTTCAAGAAAGGTTTGGAAGGAGAACAGTCCTTTCTATTTGTTACAGCCTATTCATTCTCGGTGCATATCTTGGCATTCTATCCTCCTTACAGCTTATACTCAAACTTCAATTGTATTTGGTTATGATTTATTTCTAATTCATTAACTTATTCAGTCATGGCATAGGCAAGGAAGAATGTCTATCTGGCTAGAAGCAAGGACAGAAATTCAGAGGAGAAAACCTAAAATGACAGCATGTACATTTTTCAGAAAGTTACCTTCAAGTGTTAATTTTGCTTTCTTTTTTTTTTTCCTTTTTTGGTGGGGACAGTTCACTAAAATATTTTTCAGTTGATTTACAACACTGTTTCAGTAATTATTTCTTGTTCTTAAAACAAATCTAATATTTTTGGCTACTTACTCAAAAATATGTGCCATTAGTGTCAATGAATGTCTGAGACTTACAGCTGGGCGACTGAAGAAGTACTGAACTGGAATTAGTGTAATTCAACATGGGATCAAGTTCTTTTTCCTTCAAAAATTTCTTGAACAGACATTTGCCAAATAGAAATAAAACTGAAATATCAGTTCCAAACATAATTTTGAGGGAGGAAAACAGGCAGGCTCTCTTTGCCTTCACTGAGCTGGGCTCTTAGGTTTATACCTTTTCACATAACCTGCCTTTTGAGTTACTTCTGTTGGCACTGTCACTTCCCCAAAACAGGTTGAAAAAATGTGGTTGCCCGTGCACCAGCAGTTTTCACCCAGCCTATCTCTCTCTTTGCTATAGCAACAAAGCAACAATTAGGATTGGGCCTGAGGCTCAAATAGACAATTCCTACCTCCTCCAGTACTGACACAATTACCAGCCCACCATCCTGCAAGGTCTGCTGATCTTTTCTAATGTCTCTTTTGGTTGCTCCTTGACCTAGCTCTGAACCAAAAGCAGTAGCTCATTCACACACCAAATGAGAGATGTTAAAATAAAGCCAAATAAGAGAGCAAATCCAGGAAGATATGAAATATATAGAAGACAGAGCAGGACCATTACATCCTGTGTTATTTATGAAGCACTACAGAATTGTCAAAGCATTTAAACTTTTTTTTATGTTCTTTCCATTAGAATGTTATTGCGGGCTTTATACATAGCTGGTGCCTGTCTTCAAGACAAGAGATGATTTTTATATACATTAATGTGTTCTATATGCACTAGTTCTTAGTAGGCATTGATAAACACTTTCTACTCCTATGTAATGTGGTGCACTAAAACAACTTAAGAAAGCAGGGTCTCAGGAAAGCTCCATCTCCAAGATCTTAACATCCTTCAGGATGCCTTAAATGCTGCCAGGTAGGCCCTGGAGGGCTACTTAACTAACCAGAGGATTCTCCCTTTTCTACACTATTTTGTCAATAATTAAAAGATGAGGAAATTGTTATCAATCAGCAGTGAGATTTTACTTCAGACCATCCCACATTTAACCAGTAGTTCTGGAGATTGTGGAAAAGGTTAGGGGAAAAAATAAGCAGGAAAAATAAAAATTAAAAAAAAAATAACCCTCAGAGCTCTAGAACAAAACAGCATTCTCCAAAGAACAGGAGGCAAAGAGGAAAGCAGAGACTACCATCGGTAAACTAAACCACAATATCGAATGCAAGGCCTGCTGATGAAGAGAAATACCTAGCTTATTTATTGTGTCATTACCCATGAGGTTAAATAGCATTTTGCTATAAAAATTGGCTGTTTTGATCACAGTTAGGCTCAGAACAATATCTTGTTGAGTTTTCAGTATCTCCAAGGACTGAGACTCTACAACCTCTTGTCCTGTAAATGACAAGAATCTTGTTCTGTCTTCTTTACTCCCGTCCACACTCCACACCCCTCAATCAGGTAATTATACACATTGATCAGATCCAAGTCTCAGCTTCTGCTTGCATGAGAGATGCTCCAGCCCAGTAATCATCTTTATGGACCTTCATTGGACTCCAGTATGTACATGTCTATCTTGTACTGGCGGTCTCAGAACTGAATACAGAACTCCAGATTTGCCTCAGCGTGGCTGAGCGGTGAGGAATGATCACCTACCTCTGGCTGCTGGTAATGCTTTTCCTAATGCAGCCCAGGAGGCTATGGGTCGTCTTTGCCATGAGGGAGAATTGCTGGCTCAGAGAACACCCAGCTGTGCTGATTTCCCAGAAAATGCATGGAGCTTTCTCCATCATGCTGTCCTGTAGTCACTTCCATATTTATGTGCATATACACACTTAGGGGGCTCTCCTACTACTACGATATGTTGATTACAACATCTCTCCTGTCCACAACACCCTGAAACCTTTTCTTGCCAGCCCAATCTACCACTTTCCTCACTTGATTGTGGGTCATCATCTCTCTCCCCTGTTGTTCCTTGTTTAAAGCTCTCTCACCAGGTTGGCCAGCTGATGGAAATTATGCTTTTGCCCCATTTGATGAGCTTGATCTCATCTCTTCCTAGCTATCCTTGATCCTGGGAGCAGGTTTCTTGATCATGAGTTGAATCCCTGTTGTTGACACCGGCTATGCAAACAGTTGTTGACTCGCAGGATCTGTGTACTCTTCCTCAAGTCCTTTCTCCTCAGCTGCCCCAGTGGATTGACCACCTGGGCTCCTATGCCCTTGACCCTTGCCCTCAGGGCCATGTAGTCATGACTAGGTGTCTTTCCTAACTAGATCAAGAGGGATCATTTACCTAGGCAGATAAAGTAAAAGCACACTACACATTTCAACAGTGGTGAACTGGGTCTGAAACTACTAAGTGCCTTTTTAATATTTTTTCTTTTTACAATATGATGTGAAATGGATCCACAAATATGTCAGATAGGAAATATCTCTAAAATGCTGCTATAATAATTCTAAGAAAATAGATTTATTTTTTATCACGTTTGAGACATTTAGATTAGAAAATTATTATGAAGGCTCTCCATTTGGGAATAATAAATTTACAATAACTGGCTGAAAAGATGCTATTCTTGTTGACAGAAAAGCCTTTTTCAGTTTAGTTCACATTCAACATTAATCACCTTAAAGCCAAAAATATTACAAAATTCTCTTCGTATCAGAAATGCAAAGAAAGGTTAATTTTTGAAAGATCATCATCAGAATTCAACATGACCTAGAACTGGGGCCTGAGCTTCCAAGGTCAGAGTGACTAGATGAACAAGCAATCTTAGAATTTGTGTAGGGGCTATCCTGAATCCAGAAATGATTTCATTCTCTCTCAAAACCTTTGTTCTGTGCCTACAAACCCACCCAGGGAACTTCTTTCTGTAGCAGCTGAAAATTAGGAAGATCATAATGAGAGGGAGTCATTTTCTTCCTTTTCCTTTTCCTGTGCTTTTCTGAATTCATCACTTTGAGCACTACCCAACACTTCCCCAAACTCTGAAGGTGTCCTATTGATTTATGTTTAGGTTGTTTGAATTACAAAATTGGGTAGGTTTTGAATTTTGCTCCAAGGCACAGTAAAGACTGATTTATGTTAAACAGAAATTATTCCTTTTGCATTGTTTAAGGTGTAGAATTCTGTTGCTTGCAATATTTTTTTCATTCTTTGTGTTCAACAATAAATAATACATCCCAAAATCCAAGAATGAAGTGAGGGGTGAAAGAGAAATTTAATTATTTCAAGAGATTCCTTAACCCTCTACAAGTGGATCCATTCAGCAGTATCAATCAGGTAAGTAGCCTGCTGACAAGATTACTGTTTGAGTTGGGTTTCCAGCAGAAAATCTATTGTTATTAAAGACGGGATGAAATGCACAACTGTTATCCAAATTTATTTTGAAATGCAAGTTTGGATATACTTGTTGCCTAGGGGCGTTTTCCCTTTGAAATAAACAAAACCAGCAGGTCACTAATGAAGCATTCTGAATCAAGCATCTGTGACCACTTTGCTTCCATTTTTCTAATAAGTCAATGGTAATTAATGCATCCATGATTACAAAATGCCAAAAGATCTTGTGCATTTACTCAAGTGACAGAAAAGTGTGATGTCCTTAGACATCTGGAAATTTTTACAAGGTGAGAGACTAGCAAAGCATACTTGGATTTCATCCTGATGCTCTTGTATTGTGTCTAATCTTCTGTCTATCAAAACATTGGAAAAAATTATTTACACAGAAAATTAAAAGATTATTTTCAGATGTGGTGAGAAACTTTCAGACCAAAGCCATGCAAACAGTAAATTATTCAGTTGCCCAGTCATACAGTGAATGCTGTAAGTCTTCATATGTTTGATCCTAGCTGTAGTTTAAAGAGATCCATGGCCTCCTGCCATCACTCAATGTGAAAGTCAGTAAAGGGAAAAGTCTTCAATTTCTTCCAAAAGAATGAAAGAGCTCCATCAAGCACTGAAAGAGGAAGTGAACAAGAGTCTCAAGAAAAAAACTGAAAAGCAGGCTAGATTTCTTCATATAAAGAAAGAAAAAACTGGTAGAAATATGGACATACTGACTGCATTTAACTGAAATTTTATAAGACTGATATTTTGCTGCTAGACTTTTTTTTTTCCCTACTCATGATAAGAAAATAACATTAGAACATAACATGGGAACAGCCATACTGTCTCATATCGAAGTTAGATTTCACCTTGGTCTAAGCGTATAGGCATTTTGATCTGATTTCAAGTGGTTACCTCCAGTGCTAGACTGGAAGAGAAAATAACCTGTGGGTTACCATACACTTTCTCAACGTGCTCATGACTTTATGCAATTCCTATCATCTCTGGTTTGTTTCCCTTCTTCTAGTAAGCATCACAGGCAGAGAAGTCAGTATACTTAGTTACTTTTTGTACAAAGGCTCATCTCTCTCTTTGATTGCCTATGCAAGCCCTCTGACTACATTTCCTATTTCTTTAATAATCCTGTTAAGATAAGGAAAATCAAAAAGGCACAGTTTTCCAAGCACAGACGCAGCACAGATTTAAACAGTGGAATAGCAATGTCCTGTTCTATTTCTTTTTCCAGTTGCAATGGTTCTTGGGGGGAAAGCCACAGTCTACTTATTTTTCAATGGCTAGAAAGCAAGAAATGCTGGTTCCACAGAATTAAATACTGTTAACAGTGAGATGGAAAAATCAAGTCAGAATGCAGTTTATGAAGACTAAGATTATTCTTCTCCTATATGCATCAGTTTATATTTGTCTAAATAAAATCTGGATCTTGTTAACACTTTTCAGAAATCCAACAAGACCTCCCTCATCCACTTGCTTGTTAATTTCTACAAAGAACTCCAACTTATTCATGATATATGGTTTCCTTTTACAAAATGTATGCTCTTTACTGATATGTCATGTTTATTCACACCTCAGCCAATTCTTGTCTTCAGGTGATGTCCCATCAGTTTCCTTACAATGGTCACTGGGCAGAAGTTCCACCCACCTTCTCAAAATGCAGCATGGTGTTTCCTATTTTGCTGATGCTGAGGTTTCAGGTGAGAAGTCACCCATTTCAGTCAGCAATTCAGCTATTTCTATCATGAGTTTCTTTACAATTATGTTTCAAACCTTTGAGTAACCTCTGATCAGCACGAAATTTGAATGCAACAAATCCTTTAAAAATACAATAAAATATTGTTTTCTTATTCCTGAAGAAACAATATATTTTCTTCAAAATTATAAACAGCTTATTGTCAGGCCTGACAAATTTCAGACCAGGTTTAATGACATTTTTAATGTCTGGTTTCTTGGGAACACTCCAGACAGGAAACATCTGGTTTGTCCCATTAGAAACCTAAGCCTTTGCTTCTAGATTAGCCTTATACAAGATACTAATTTTCAGAAACTGTATATGGAACATTTACATATACTGGGCTTTCTTTGATTGTATCAGGTACTATAACATTAATTGCAAGCACTGTGAGTGTGCCATTGTATTTCCCAGTTGGGCTTATTTTTCTAATCTATAATTATTGTCATTTGAGCTTTTTTAGCATCAGTTGTACTCTGCAAAAATGTACCAGTTATATGTAATAGGCAGACTGCTAAAAGTCCTGATTTTGAACCAAGACTCAAGTGTGTAGGTAGTTTGTTAATAGAATAAGCAAGGGTGCCTTACCCCAGATATGCCCTATCTAATTACAAGGCAGATTAGGAATAGGATGGAATACTGTGATGATAGTCTTCCATACAGAAGGCAGTAGTCTACAAATAACTGGCAGCTTAGTTGTGTAATTTTTTTATGGGTAAGGCAAAATTTTAAGAATTAACTTAAAATTATTAATAAAAGGGCTGCTTTACAGATATTTTCAAGGAGTCTTCTAAGTGTGAATAGTTACATAGGAAAGTTATAGAAGTATTTATTTGAAAATATTACAAGTAGACTGTCGTGGAATGAGAAAAGGCAGTCTCTAAAAGATCTCCAGAGACAAGACAAACTCATGTTTAATATGTGCCAAGTAGAAGGAGTGAGCTGGGAGAAGAAAAATCATATTTGTTCAATTCTTTTATGGCATTTCAGACAGATATGAACAAGACAAAGCTCTATTTATCTAGCCAAAAGGTAAAAAAGTTGCATAATAAAACTTGATGTTACCTTTATGTACAGATGTATACAAACAACTATCTGTCTCCAAGATTCTAGACAGAAAGATTCTGTTAGAAACAGGGGAAGCCTGAATGTAAAAAATGAAAAGGATGTGCGTATCAGAGAGGATGTCTGCCACAGAATGATCAGAGAGCGCTAGAGGCATACGCAAAATGTGGTAAAGCTCTATATTAAGAATACTAAATTTGCACTAAGTCCAGAAAAACACAGGTTAGAGACAAGTCTAGATTTTACCTTCTGAAGCTGGTGACTCTGGATTATAGACAGTAGCTAAATTAATGTTTGCAAATGCTGTTAAGATATAGATCAGGTAACAGGGAAAGCATGATGGGAATTCAGGACAGAATGCTGTGGATGAAAACATTGAAAAGGAGTATCCTTTAAAGAATATGCTGATGGGTAAGGAGAAAAGAACAGATGCAAGGAAACCGTACTAGACCATCCATCTTTTCCATTATTTTAGCCATTAGATCAGACAATTTCATTATTTATATGAACAACAATAATACATTAAAATATATATATATATATTTTTGCACTCTTGTGGTATTTGCCAAAATACTTTCTGCAGTGGAAGGACTCCACTGAGTTAAACAGGCACTGTCCTGCCCTCTCAAATCTAACAATATACTTTTGCACTATCATGCTCTCAAAAGGCAATTTACCTGAGTCAAATTAGCACATCAAACTACTGTTAGCATTAATTAACTAGTAAATCAACAATTGGTTAACTAATTAACATATCAGTGCTTCCCAGAGTCAATTAATTTGTTATTTTAGTTTCAGCAAATATCCCTACCAAGTAGAGTGAGGCAAGTATACGATGCTTTAGAAACACATTTCTTATTTGAAAATGAGATGTAATAGATCTACACTTCCAGAAACAGCCTTGTTTGAAAGCCAGAAAACAAAGAAAAGAACCTGTTTTTATCATGAACTCCTTTTTGATGCCTAAAGTAATACGTGGTTCTAGTTGCATGAAATTGTTTTCTTTAATCCAGCAGACTTGGCTTAAACTGTGAATCAACTGCTCAAAGTCTATTTTATTCAACTAAACATCATAGAGATGTTTAGTTGAGGAAGACCAAAGTTTCAAATGTCTCCCTTGCTGTTTTTCTTAGTTAAGGGGAGGAAAAATGGTACTCTGGCTCTGTTCTTCAGTTTTCAGGTTTTTCTCACAGATTGTATTCTGGAATGGGTAAAGGAGGTTTGTCTTTGGAAGCTATATTGCAATTTATAGTAGGTTTTGATAACATGCTATAATTACTTTCCTAAAGTAGTAAATTTTACTTCTTAGGTGCACTAAGAAATTATTTTTAAACTGTTGTGTTTTCTTGAGAAGACTATATTTCTATTTAGGCAGCGGGTATTTTCTGTACATGAAATGAAAATGTGTTTTATACATATCTAGTTCCAAAGCTCACAGATCATGTGCTTACAAGTGGAATAGGGTTTTTCCTAAGGCAATAAACGTTTCTCTATTCCTATGAAATATGTTTTATGATTTTATACTGTTAGGCATTAGCACCTGTACTTTACTAAAATATAAAAAGTAAACCTTGAGTTTTTTTGCAAACAGAGGGCAGAGGAACCAAAGGATTAACGCTGCACAAATGCAATCATAACTCAGTACCCTACTGTTAGCAGAGCAAGCTGCTCAAAAGACGTTTCTGATAAGAAGAGTTTTGATTCATTCACCTAGCTAATGGTTGCAGTAGCTGAAGGCACTGCCCTTGACTTTGTATCACCATCCCTTTGCTGCAGCTCACTGCCTTGGCAGCTACATGATATCAGAACCTGGCACAGCTTTTAGCTGCATCGCCACATACTCAGCTCACATCTCTTCAGCTCACCCTTTCCTCCACCTTCAATTTAATACCAAGACTTTAAATTCTGCACTGAAGTGACCAGTGTGCACACATAAGCTCTCTCTCTCTTGTGCCAACTCTGCTGTGTGGGTGGTCTTCATCTAAAGAAGATTACCAATACCTAGGATGACTCTACCTTAACTTTTCCTAGATTAGCCACAGTCATTTACCAAACCCCCTGCTCGCTGCTTATATTCTTCTAACATTCTTTCCTCAGGCTGAAATTTTTCATGACTGGAAAAAAAAAAAAAGAACTTGAGTTTGCATTAAGATAGCTAGAATATATGTTAAAAATCTGTCAGTCTTCCTGCTTTCATTTATGATGGCTATCAGATAGAATCCAGGATATTGTTGTATAGCAGAGATACATATTTTTTTCTCTCTTACTTAGAAATACCTATGGCATATTAACAAGACTGGCAAAAAAAGGGTTAGGGCAGCAAACAGGTATGTGTTTTACATATATGACTCCAGTTTTCATTCTAACCAAGAATGACTTAGAAGATTTTTGGTAAGCAGAAATAGTTATCTGAATTAAATTGAATAGGGTTCAATATTTAAACCTAAATATAATTTAGTTTTGCAACAAACAGTACAGACTATAAGAGAAATTTTCTGCTGCCTTTGAAAGTACTTCCAGCAGCAGGTGAATTTCAGATGTGTTACTTGTCTAACAAAGGACCAACATCACATTCCAGAGCATTTCTATGTTTTTTAGAGATCCTTTTCCACTCTTACCTATTATAACCTTTCTTAACATAGGAAGTACTGTCAAATTGTAGTATCAGTGAGATGACTATCAGCAGAAAATGAATCTGATTGCAATAGAAATAAATTAACTTCAATAAATCACAGTAACGTGCGGACTGACCTGTCCAGTAATAGGTTAGGTGCAAATAAAAGCTTTCCTGGGTGTTCCATGGAGCGCCAGACTAAGCCAATCATCAGTATCTCTAACCAGGCACATTCCAGTAGATGAACCTGATCATGGAGTGTTAAATCCACAAATCCTGAAAGAATAAATAGGAGACAGTAAAAACACTCTAGTTTTGTAAGTGGAACAACACTATTCAAGAGAATCAGGTTAAAAAGTGCATTGGAGCTATAACCAAAAAGAAAAAGCAATAAAGACACTTGTTCTCTTCACATTTTGAGCTAGTTTTGTCTATCGTTAGGTCCACTTCGGTTCCATCCTACAGAACAGTCAGCACTTTCCAACCCCCTGGCTGTATCCTGGTTGTATCCTGGCTGTACCCGCCCCAAAAGCAGGGCAAGAGCCAGGTGAGCATCTCCATCCCCACGCCTGTTGCTACTAGCCTGGGAAGAAAGGGGCAACTGCCTGCTCCAGTGCCACACTGCCTGGGGCATGATGGAGGGAAAATGGAAAATGGAAAAATCCTCATAACATGAAATGATAGCTGTAATCACCTAACCCTAGACCACTTTTCCTGGTGGAATGCTGGTTTACAGACTCATGAACAATTCACCATACTGCAGGAGCTGTATTTGTGTGGAAGAGCAGATGCTGATCACTGCACAAACAGAATTCACTGATGAACTACTTGCTTATATTTCTATTTAGCTATAGCACCTGGAGGAATGAGGTGACCTGTCTTATTCTGTATTTAAACAATGCTAGCAACACTGAATGCAAAATGAAGAAATTGCTTCTAACAATACTAAAATATAAATATGAAAGAATAATGAGGAAGGTAGATATAAAAGCATAATGACAGTGGTCATTCCTGTGTTCATTCTCGATTTGAGATTCTCACTTTTCATAAATGTTACTTTCAATCCAAAGATACAAGTGAAGGAGAGATTGCATAATACAATTTATTAGATCCTAGCAGAAGTTATTCTTTAAAATTAACATGAACTTCCTAAAACAAAATATGTAGACGTTCCCTTCAAACACATTTTATCTTTTTACTCGGTGTTTCTTTTACTCAGTGTTATGAGTGAATCACTTTATTGAACTTTGCAACTTTGTCTTTTTTTTTTTCTTTTACAACTGTAATTGATTCATATTAGTGTTCAGAATACCAGTGACAGGCTAAACTAACCTACCAGCCCCGTAAAGGGCAGTGATTTTGTTTCTGTGTTGTGTCCTCACTAGAGACATATACCGAGTCAGTTTCAAGGAATATACTGACATATACTGACATATTCTGGAGTACTATCTTGACGGGGGGGAGGGGGGGGGAGGAGACACATGCTTTTAAAGATAAATGCTGTGCTACGAAATACATTTTTCAAATAACAAAGAGGAAGAAAAGGAACAAAATATAGTTCACCATAACTTAGAAAATGTTGTTGTGTTCTACAAAACATTTGTTGATACAATTATTTTTAATGAAAACATCTGAGAGAGCTAATCAGTCTGTTCATAGAGAATAATTAAAAAAAAAAATAAACAGCTTTGGCATGTCTGAAATAAAACTCATCTACCAATCATTAGGAGTGAATTTAGATGGTTTCAGTACCTGCTGTTTTAATGAAAGTGGTAACTATTAGGAAAAAAAATGTCTTTTCTTGTATTTTTCCATTATTACCAAATGCAAAAATTACTTTCAGACTTCACAGACTGATGGAATGGCATTTGCATGAGCCACCAAACAGCCTGAAACAATAGAGCTGAAACTTAAAAGAGCAACATTCTTAACTACAGTGTTGATTGCAGCACTCAAGAATGAACTTGGCAGAAACTGCTGCCTCTATATGGAGAACAAACAATAAACATAATGTTTTCTGTTAAGTATTGCCTTGGCACATATGATACATAATAATATAGTGTTTTTACCTAAGCTTGAAGAGTACCACAGCAATGCAAGGGCACAAGTCCCCATGTGCTGTCTGAAGGTTGCAATCAGTGCAATACAAGTCAGTTACATTGCCATCATTCTGTATGGCTGCACACTATTCTGTAGCAGATTGCTTTGATTGTTGCAGGAAAAACTGAGCTTATTACAACTGTGGTGATTCACTTTCCTGTAAAACTCTGCTCATTCTACAATATTCTGGATGCCAAAATGCTTTGCTTTGTTCTCCACAGTCTCGGTCTTTTTTTTTACTACACCTATTCTCAAAGCTCTTTTAAATCCTACCTTTTTGTTAGCTCTATTTGTCCACATCCCTGCACATGAAATTTCAGATTGCACTGAGGTTAAATAATCATCACAAAAACTGAACAGAAACATTAAAAAAGAAAGCTAATAAATTACCTCACTTGTACTGTAAAGGAGGGGTATTTTGTTAGCTTGCTCTGAGAATAGAAATATACTGCTCAACAATGTTAACATCCTTTAAGTACCTGAATGTGAACACTTTGAATTAAAAAGTCCTACAAGGATTGGCCAAGAATATTATTGCTGTCTGGAATATTAACTGATTTCAGTGAGGCTAAGGAAGTTCCAAAAAATCTAGGATGAAAGAGAAAACTGATTGTGACTCCATGGTTTAAAACATTGAATGATCTGTTAGCCTGATATCTACAAAACAGCTAACAAACTTTGAGTAATGCAGGTTTAAAAGTCTGTAATATATATTTAATTTATAATTAAATTAAATATACATTTAATTTATATTTAAGATTATAATTAATACACATACTCAGTAATTCATAAAATATGTATTGAATAACCTTGGTTATTTGGTGGCTTTTTAGGTGACATTATAAGTTTCATTGATAAAAATAATAGTTTTGATGAACCAGATTTCTACAAGACATTTGATTTTGTAAAAACATGTAACAGATTAACTGAATTAAAATATTTTAAATGACACATCTCAGCATGTAATGCTGCTCTGTTTCTAAAGGAATGCCATACCATTTACTTCTTTACTTTATATCAGCTGTTAATGATGACATGGAAAAAACAGAAATCATGATTCAGATGTCATGATGGCTTGTGGGAAATGATGCAAAAAGCAGGTTGATGATGTGAGCAATCTAAATCACTCACTAACTTAATCATAAAAATACAGACAAATGTTTAAAACCAAGCACATTAAGCATATATACAAGGTGGAAACTGTAGCAGCTATGAAGAGGAGTTGGAAACAATGGAGGAGAATGAGCCCAGTTTGGACTTGCAGTGGGAAGCTACCTCTAACATGGCTGAGAGAGCAAGGAAGTTTAATTACCTCCGTGTTACCTGAATCTGGTAACCATTCTTCAAGCGGGATGAGAAGTTGGACAGAATGGTAAAGAAACATCAAAATCAATAAAGCATTAAAAAACATGCCTTCTAATGAGGAAGAAGAGGACTTTAGTTACTCTCTGTGAGGCTAAATAGGTTAATGGATCGCAACGAGTAAATATCTAAAGAAAAAAAGAATGGCATTACAGAAGGTAATGGCATAACAATAAAGAAGCTCATGGTGGAAGCTAAACATGCTCCAAGTCAGACTACAAATGAGGGGCCATTGTTAACAAAAAAAAGTAGTTATCTAAATGACATACTAAGCTTCCATGAATTTGCTATCACTAGAAACATTAATCAACAACTAATTATTATTTTGAAGACTTACTCTCATTCAAGCAAGCTAATTCTGAATAATGTTACAGGAGGTTAAATTAAATTATGAATAAATCATTAGTCACTTCATCAGAGCATGCTGCAGTTTAATGTTGCTAAAATTATGTGTAGATGTGCACTGCATTCTCAAATATCAGTGATCTTTTAATGCTGGTGAGTTCTGAAAGAAAAAGTATTTGTGAATTCTAAATGTTTGGTTATTGTACTTTAAGGAAAAAGGAAGACCTTCACTGTTGATAAATGGATTAGTTGCAACTTACAGATAAAACCTCCGATTCCACACACCAGACTGGCCAATTGCATGACTTTATGAGACATATCAAAATCCTTGTGTGCCCAAAGTACACAGGATCTAGACTGCCATTAAGCCATTCATACATCATATGCTTTGCAGGAGAAAGACATTTTCAGAATGAGAGCCATGGCTGGCCCATCCCTTTTTCATATACAGATAAATTAACTATTTTTGAGTGATTGCCAACACAGAAGACAATTGTTCCACAAACTCTTGTATAAGTATGGCAATCTGAACTTCTGAAAAGCCAGAAAGGTCTTCTGAGCATTCAGCTAAGAGTAGGTAGAAAATAAATTTGTTACGTGTAGAACACAAAACAGTAATGTTCAAACTAAACTGGTTATCCTTTCTAATATAAAGTAGCAGTATGTACTGTATCAGAAACAATACAATACAAATCTCTCTCCTCCAGACAATAAGAGACCCTGATGCAGCAGTGGGTCCATGGAAGAAAAGCTATAAAAAGCCCTATTTTGACAAACATGACTCTCTAGAGGTGACATTAGACTTGGGAATCCAAAATTGTATGACCCTACCCTCCTAAAAAAGGAAGGCAGCAACCATCTACAACAGGTATAAGCAAGATTCTTTGTAAACTGGGAATCTGGGCAGTTGCCTAAAGGGAAGGGTTGTTGTGAAAGAACACAAGGACTGCTGAAGTAGTATTAGGTAAAACATATACCCCAACAACAACAGAGAAGTGGTTTATGTGCAAGATGGTTTGCTTATAGTAAGGAACAAAATAAAGCTCAGATGGTTTTCATCGTATTGCTACTATAACATAGGTTGTGAACCCTACAGTCCTCTGAAATAACCAACAACATATATGTCAAATTTTACCAATCATATATTTTTACAGTCATACATTCATCATTCATCTTAGTGACTTTTGACCTAATAAGTAGATTTCTATTTTATCAGAAATTATTTCTCTAGCAATTAACTTTCCCTGAGACCAAATATCCAGTGTCATTGCAGATTGAATCCTAAAACAGTAAATCCTCCAGTGGGTACTTAATATTATTTAGGGATCATTTAATTATCATTTTGCAGCTTCTACTAATATTCTTAGGACACAGCTACAAGGTGTAGCTTGTACAAGGTGTACAACAAAGCACAGACTATTTCTCTTCCCACTACAAATGATAAAGTAGTCTTCTTTTTCATCTGACCCATCTGTAATCCTATGTATATGTTCATACCATATGTCTTAATTACCATGGTGGGTAACTGAAATATAAATTTCAGCTGATATTTGCATGACAATAAACAACATTATGCCACAAAGAATGACTCTGTCTCCAGGTGTTTTGAAGGAAAGTAAAGCAAAAGCAGTAAAAATTTTTAAAAGCAATAGCAAAAGTCCATCTAGCAAAATATCCCATTTACAACAGCAATTGATACCAGATGGTTATGGGAAAACATACAGCAGGACAAACATATGCTTTTACAGGAGGCTTTCTCAGGCTCCGGTGGTATGTGGCTCAGGGACTTTTAGAGCCAAAGATGGTCTTTTTGTGCTTAATGTCCCTTAATGTTTTTTTTCTTCCAAGTTTGTCCATATGCTTTTTGAACCTACTTAGTCATTTAATCCACTTCAGGTTTTTTATATACTCTGGAAATAGTACTCTCCAGTAAAAAGTTTCACACTCTGAGTTAATTCTAGAAAAACTACAATCTCCTGTTGTTCTGGAAAAAGATCTATTTCCATTTGATGCACCTAATTATTGTATTGGAAGACACCATCATTTCCTATGTCATCATCTCACTCTTAATCTTCTCTTTTTCCAAATATTTTTAGCATATTCAATCGTTCCTCACCTAAAAGTTATCCTGTTCACCTTTGAACTCACTTTGTCCTTCTTGGAGCATTTTCCAGTTCAACTATATCCTTTCAGACAGTGAGCTAGGACTGCACAGTTTCTCAGTCTGCCCTTGTCTTCATCACCTTGGTCAACAATATAATCCAGGGGTCCTCAAACTTTAACCAGGGGGCTCGCATGCGGGTTAAGTGGCAGGCAGTCACCTGTGGCTGCTTGGTTTCCGCCCCCCAAGCCCCTGGCAGGGGGGTTCTGTAAATAGCAGGGGGGCGGATTGAGGACCTTGGGGGGCCGTATCCAGCCCGCAGGCCGTAGTTTGAGGACCCCTGATATAATCCATATTTTTAATGACAGTTATTCATGCCTTTTTTTCCAGCTAACTTATGAGTATGCTGAACAACATAGGCCTAACTATTGAACTACAGAGGTTATTTCTTTCCTAAACATACTGCCTGCTTCTCTGGAAAGTTTTCAACTTGATAGCAACAGAAATTTTTATAGCAAAAAAATATCAGATGTTATACTACAGAAAAATATTCTGGGAAATCAGAATTTGCACAGATGAACCGCTATTTTTTTCTATCTTAATGCAGTGTTTTGGTAAGTGGCAACAACCACAGAAAAAGGCTGTTATTTACAACTCAATACAGTATGTCAGCTATGCAATGGTCATGTAGTAGGCCACAAGCGGAAAAAAACATTAATTAGGTTAGTAAAGACAGCAGGGAAGCAATGGTGAGTGCTACAACCTAATAGCTAGCAACCATTCAACAAAGCAACCAAATTAAAAGAGGTTTATATACACAAAAATATCTAAGTAGATGGAATGGACAAACAGAAAAATAATTCCTGCAGCAAGTTCTGTACTCAAGAAACAGCCAGAAAGAGGAAAAGCAGCATCTGTTTCTCTTAACCTAAAGCGAGTTGGAAGGCCAATAGCTCAGTCACCACTGTTTGATCAAAGCACAAAATATCTGCTTGCTGTAGTGCTACAAGCTCAGTGCCCAACCTCTTCACTTCAAGCAGTGAAGTGAGACAGCATCTATGCATTTCTCTAGCACATAAGATGACATTTTGGTCTTAACTTAAATGGATCGCTCAGCCTTCTCAACTCTTAAGGCTGAGCCCTGAAAACTCTTAGCTAAAAGGTAGCTGAAAGCTAAGTGGCTGAAACTCGCACTTTGACTATAGCCTTGTCTGTACACAGCAGCAGCAGGGCAAAACAGAGTTCAAGGACAAGTGAATCAGAGAATCACAAACACTGTTTTTTCCATTAGTCTCAGTATTCACACAGATATTTCTATAATGCTACTTATTCCTACTTCTTTCCACAGGTTTTCATAAGAAAAACATATAAGACACTTTTATTAAGTTTTCTTCTGAGGGCACTTAAATTATTGGCTTAATTGTTTACACAACTCCAGTGTTTTAAGTCAAGACCGATTTTGAAGATCTAATGTCTAAATGTATAAAATACATTTTCAATCCAAACATTTTGCTAAAAGAAGAAGTCTCATTATTTCATTTTTTATAAAGGGACATTACTTTTGTTTCTGTAAGTGGGATCAGAAAAAAATTAGCTGCAATTTCCTGAATTTTAGGGAGGAAAGTCTGAAAGGCAAACACAGAGCAAGTGGCACAGTTTTAAGAGCCTCTAAATACTTTGTCTGCTTTTTCAGAATTCTCCATTTTTGCTGCCTGTGTATAATATAACAGAATATCAATCCACACTTATACACTGTCTCCTGTAAGCCTAAACAGTCTGTCAAAAACAAAATGAGATGAGATCAGAAAGAACAGCATCTGCTCTTAATCACTGTTAATTCCTTTTTTACTTCACATTTGCTGTTTTCAGCTCTAATGGTTCTAAACCTCTTTCTGAAAAATAACAACTACAATTTACAGGCATAAACGTAATATGAATTAGGGATGTTTGGGGTTTTGGGAAAAAACCCAAAACTCAGAAGGACTATGAGGCCCCACTTTCACAGCCTGTGTTCATGCTGAAGGTCAAGATCAAGCCAGCTTTTGCCCTTCTCCATGGGAGGTTTCTGTCCTCCCTGAGCTCACCTTAGAAGACTTGCCTCATGGTTCAATAGGTGTACCACCCCTGCCAGACTCCCCACCTGATGCTGTCCCCTGGAGTGGGATGCCACAGGGATGTCACATTTTTCACTTTTATTTCAGGTCCCACATCTAGGAGCTGGTCTGTTCTGCTTCTACCTAAAAGCTGCAGTGTGACAATTCCAAAACACATTTCTCAGGTAAATGAGAACCATTTCAACTGTCTTCCAGGAATGTATAAAGCAGGGGTCCTCAAACTTTTTAACCAGGGGGCCGGTGCACAGATTAAGTGGCAGGCATCACCTGCAGCTGCTTGGGTCCCCCCACAACCCCCGGGGGGGGGGGGCGGGGGAAGATTGAGGACCCTGGGGGGCCGTATCCAGCCTGCGGGCAGTAGATAGAGGACCCCTGGTATAAAATTAGCATTACTTCACTCAATGCTTTCCGCTTCCACAAAAAGCGCATACTTTTTCAGACCTGTTCAGTCCATATCTTTTCAGGATGAGGAGACAAAAACGATCCTGAGGCTATTCCTGATCCAAATAGCCAATGTCTTGTTCAGGACAGAAATCTCTCCTTCCATCTTCAGGTACACACCAGCCTAAACTACCACTGAGTGTCTCTTGCATACATCAGATCTAATAAACACTGTCCTATTTCAGATTTCCAATGCTAAAGCAGCTTGTAAAGAAGTTAGCCACGTGGAAGCAGAACTACTCAAAGTCAATACCTCACACCAACACAATCTGGACTTAGGGCTGTGGGAACACTTCAGGGCTAGTGACAGGTAAGCACCACTGGTCAGACATACATTGTCTCCTCCTGACAAACCCTGGCCACATCTTTATGAAATGAAATACTGCTGCCTTGCCCAGGAGCGACATCAGAAGGCCGTGGCAGAGCAGCAGCTTGGCTGGCACTGCTCCTGCGGCCTGCCCCAGCACGGCAGGGGGACACCCAGCCTGGGAGCTGGCCCCTAGCTCCGAGCTCCTGTGAGTGCTGGGGACAGTGGGTTTCTCACTGAGCAGCAGCTCGAGGAAATCATTCTGCAGGATTTGATTGCCTGGGAAAATGTGTCCTAGGGTGGTAGATGGCCAGGCCATGTGCCCAAAACCCAATGGAGGTTCCTTCCTCACCCTGTGCTCCCTGGCAGGGCATAGCTTGGCGGGAAGGCGAGCTGTGCTACGCTTTAGCTCCGGCCGTGGCTGACACACAGCACAGGCAGACCCACACCGAGTACTTTTGTGCCCTGCCTCTCCTTGCATGTGCAACTGCCTCTGCCTTGACTAAGCCACAGGTTTTATTTTGCAACTGTTTCACTTAGTTAACGGAAGATTATTCCAGAAAGTGCATTAGCAGTACCAGTTAACACAAATACGTTGAGGCCTTCCATCAGGGAACATAATAAAAGTAATCAGCACTCACATAGCACTTTACGTTTTCAAAGGGCAATAAAGCCATTAAGTATTATTAAATGTATTTTATAGATAGAACACAGAGAGGTTAAGTGCCTCATCCAGGAGGAGGCAGGATTAGGACGGAGGTGTGGCAGCTCTCAGCGCACTCGCTAGTCCTTTCAGCCACAAAAATCCTTGGAGTGGAGAACCCTCCTTGAACTCAAGTGCAAGTTGTGTCTCTTGCAAATCAGTAAAAGGTAAAAAAGACCCTGAAGCAACTGAACTTTCTTCAAAGAAAAAAGGGAAAGAAAGCCTTACCAAGTTAGGGGGGGTGGGGGGTGGGTGGATTGTTTAGAGTGTGAGCAGAAAACCTGGATGCAGGGAAGTAAACAAGAATTAATTCTTAATTGTTTTTAAAACACTCACTACTCTAGGCAAGGTAAGTGCATACAAAAAAATCCTAGGCCTGAGCTTTCTTGCCCTGTAAACAAGCACTTTTGAAAGTTATTAAGATAACAACAAATCTTACTAATAATAATAATTATAAAGATAACAATAACAACAACAACTACTGTATAAGATTACTGCTAGGGAAGGCTGACTGCCAGTTTGCTAAGTGAAAGTTTATCATACTGTTTTCATAAAGCAAGAAGGGGGACATATACATATTTTCTGTACAAAACCCCAAGCACTTAAAAACAAAAACCAAAAAACAGCAATGTTCATTGTTACAGAACAAAACCAAAACCCTTCAGCAGTTGTTTAAAGCATGTTGATTATCATTCATCTCTGGGCTGTAATGCAGACAATCTGAGACTCAGGCTATGCTTTGGTAAGGGTAAAATGCTACTTTATGGGTTTTTTTACCACCGAGAGCTGTGCTACTTCTAAGGGAATTCAGGCTTGCAAATAAAATACACAGGACATTGCATACTGAGAATGGGACAACAGCAGGAGCCATTCCCAGTGATTTTTAGTGTAGGGATGGACTGTCAGCTGCATGTGAAGGCTTTTCTTTTGAAGGACATGCTCTGAATCTTTCCCTGCACAGGTGAAGGATACTATGCAAAATGTATTAGTTGCTGACTAAAATACTGTCTCTGCAACAGTTAATTACATTGCACCAAATTTATGCCAGTATGCAGGCTGTTTGCAAGTAGGTTTGAGGTTTGTTATTTTAATTTGTCATTTTTGTAAGAGGTCACCACTATGCAAAATGTTTCCCATCAAAAGCAGATCCAGCTAAAATCATTCATGGGGCTGGTTATGCATTCTTGCCTGACTTTTACAAACTCAGAAGACACTCTCGTAAATACAAGCTGTCCTCCCTACCTCATTCTTTCCCCTCCTTCCCCTCCCCACCCCACCAGGGCTGCTGTTCTCTCTGTTCTGTTGGTTTAAGTGTTCAGCCAACTGATGAAATAACACGGCAAGAAGGAGGAGCATGAAAGCTGAGCAACGGGCAGCTAGGGAGCACCAGCCACCTCAGATGGTTTATGCTTTGTGTAAACCTGCCCCAGGACTTGAGGTCGTGTGCAGCATGACTTGGATTTTTTTGTATGTTCAGCTGCACCCAAGAGATCATGAGGTTTTCAGCATTTACTTGACCTTCTTACTAAAGTACCAGGCTGTGCTCCAATCACAACCTAAATCCACTGTAAGCAAGGGATAGTTATGTGGCTGTTGAGAAAAATTGTTTGAGGCAAAAGGTCTCTTTAGGTAATCGCTTTGTAAGCAATCACAGTTTTTAAGCAAATGTATAGTCATCGGAAGCGGGAAAAGGAAGCAGACAGAAGTAGACTCTTACATCTTTTCAAATGCCCTCAGCATGCCCCTGCGAGTTTCAAACGGTCACTTCAATAAATAGTTATTCAGGGGAGAGGTTTAAAACCAAAAATCGATGTGTGAGTCTTTCCAGTTGTTTTCCTCTTTTACAGATTGCACCTACGTGCTTTTACTACATCCTTTTACTAATTTCATAAGCATTTGAGTTGGCAAAGGCACACTGGCTTGGGAAGCATCGCCCACCTAGCATTTGCTGCAGCCCTGGAAGGCAGACATTGCTAGAGGAAGAGGGCTCTGAAAAACCTCAGAGTAGGCAAAAGCAATGCAGATTTGTCACACAGACTAATGGCCATAGGGGTGGCAGGATAGGGGGGGCAAGTGAACAAATCTCAGTTAATGTGAGACTGGAAACCTACTCTGCCACAGGCAGCTCACTTTTCTGCACTTCATTTTTTCCACAAATGTTAGGGTATAAAAATATATCCATAGTTTTATTGTTTATTCTTTTTATTACATTAGCTATAAGAACTATATGAAAGGCCTGAAGGTCATCGTAACACAAACAAGAAGGTATTGGAAAAGAGAGAAAATCTCCTTTGCAAGGTAACACAAGCAATGATCAGCTTCAGCCACACTTCTAAACTAAGATTATTTATCTATTTAAGGAATTAGAAGCTGAAATTAATGATTATTAACCCTATTATTTCTGACTGCCCTAGAATCCTGGTTTTATGCCTTTGATTATTTCAAATGATTTTGTTTAATGCTTAAGCATTAAAATTTCACTGTTTCAATTTGTAACTCCACCCATGTCTGGAAGCTTGAGAAATGTCACCTTTGAAAAAAACTCTTTTTTGACTACAACGACTTTCATGTGATGAAACTAGGAGGGCTACCCTCTCCCCTTCTTCATTCATAAAATCCAGTCTACAAAGCAATAAGCTTTCTGCTTCACAGTCTATTCCATCCCAGGATCTACTGTACCCACCACTGAACCAATTCACATTCATTGCAGCAGCATCTGGAACTAGCAGAAGAGAGGATTATTTTGCAACCAGGAAATAGAGGAAAAAACACTGTCAAGTGAACTTGAAGATCAAAACTGCTTCAAGACTACAAATAGAAATTGCTCAGAACATAACGTGCTGTACCCAATAATTGAAGCATAACCTCAGAGTTCATGGTCTGGTCATTCTTTATAGTCATTAGGAAATAAAACTAGCTTGACTAAGGCACCTGCATCCATTTTGTTTCTTCATATTATTCACTTTTGGAGAAATCTTATTTATCTATTGCACTTGTATGCAAGTAACAGAAACTATGCATGTATATGTACAGTTTGTGTTTATTACATTGGCTGGTACCTACACCAAAACAGAACCACAAGCATATATAAATAAGGCTCAAATGTTTATTTTCCCTCCTATTCTTTTCACCCCTACATGGCTGGTTTTGAACAGAACCCAATCTCTGAAAAATTATCCAAGAAATTGTAATGACACATCAAAGAGAAGACAGCAAAATTAATTGCAGCAATTTCCTTTAACCACTACAACAACAAGAGCATTTTAGCAGCTGTGTGGGAGTGTCATCATATGACAGAGCAATTACAGGGAAAGAAAGACACTGGAATGCAGCTGGCCATTTGTATTAATTTTCTTGTCCAGGGAAACCTTGTAAGTTAGCAAACAGCATGTTTCAGAAAAACATATCATTCACTTAAGCCCCTTTTCTTCCACACTCTTCTTCAATGGATAGCAAACCTGAAGTACACGTCAGCATCTGCAAAGCCTCAGGCAACCTCAGGATGGACCGGGCTCAGGTGTGCATACACAACACGGGCGTTGGCCTTGGAGAACCACCACCTTGTACTCAATAACAAAAACCTCCTGTACTGCCTGCTGAGACACATGCTGGAGCTCGAGCTGGTTGGAAGCACTCTAACAGGATATTTTACTTTCAAAAATGGCAGATTTATGATTTTAAAATACTCTGGAGAACATGTCAGGTTTCACAAAATTAAAATAAAATAAAGCCAGGCTGGTTTCTATCAGGGAACACAGAGCATCCCTCTCAGCTACCTCACCTTAGTTTTCAGCACTCCACCAAGCACCTATTTCTACTCAGCATTGTGAAAGGTACCTAAACTTCTAGAAAATCTAGGACACATTTTTCCAGAATTGTCTCCTTTTCATTTTAAACAGGCAACTAAAATATTTGAAATCTTAACAAAGTTTATTCTGTCATATTGGATAAATTGTTTCATTTTACCTGAAAAAATCACTTCCAAGCCAAAAGGTCAAAAAAATGACATTTTATATTAAGTGAAAATGATTTTTTTTTTTTTTACTGCTTGGATCTGCCACAAAACAAAAAAAATAATTATTCACACAACTCTGATGGAGACATCTGGAAAAGCTTTGGAACAGTATACAAACTTATCCAAAGTAACTGGATCTATAAACCCTATTTGTCATCCTTTGTCAGGACTAGAAAGTTGCATGGACTCTCATTACATTAAAAAAATCACAGTAATACCTTTTAATAAGTAGCAAAGCAGCAATTATAGATCAAAAGAAAAATGTGTAACTTAAAATTCAGCGAGTTTGCCCTGGAATAATAATTTGATATTTTTTTGAAACTGGTAAAAAAGTGGTAATTTTCATCTTTCTCATTTACAGAGAAAATTTAATTTATTTTGTTTCTCTTTTTTCTTTCACTTGCATACGGAATGTGAGTTTGACAGACTCCATATGGATGAGAATAAAACTTTTAGCTTGAATCAGGAAATAGATCCACTTCACACAGTTCAGACATAGACTAGGAGACTGTTTTATGAATAGTGTCACCACACTAACCCTCAAGGTACAATTTGGTTCATACATAGACGACTTTTTTCAGGCTGAAGGCTTCTATCCTCAGAGGCAGAACTGTTTGGTGTAGGAGCTCTGAGGCAGCAAATATCATATGACTTCACCCAAATGACGTTGCCCACATTAGATGATATCCAGAAGGTCCTTGGGTTCTTGTTAAATACTTCTACAGTTCATGCATGATTATAAACATCTAGAAACACACTTAAATATAGTCCTACCCCTATTAATGTCAGGCATTCTCAGCCTGCTCAGAGACTCGGAATCCAAGAGACACTGTGTCAGGCTGGCAGCTCGTTAAGAAGGTGAACACAGCTCATCAGCATTACACCGAAATATTTCCAGCATCCCATTATTGAATTATTTCAGAGCAGTTTCTGACAAGCTAATACCTCCGTCACCCACCTACTTGAAACCAGCACTTAAAAGTTATTCTGCAACATTACATGTAAATAAAATATCTCCTAGGAAATCTGGTAACAATTATTCAGTCAGCTGAAGAAGAGCAGATCTGAATTCATCAGACTGCAGTGATGGATTTTTATCAAAATCCCTCAGAAGCCCTACTGCTGATAAGGAAGGTACAAAAAGCCTCATCTGGGGTTTAAAGAAAAGACCACGCTGACTGACCTGTCTGCTGAAATAAGACAGTGAGGGAAATGTGTTGATGCTGCCTGGCGGTATCTCATTCAAATGTCAGGATCTTTCTTGAACACTTAATTAGAAATTGCCTCTTCAAAAAATAACCAAAATCAAATGCATAGAGTGGAACAAAGGTATAAAAATAGAGAAGAAAGAGAGCTGAGAAACCTGATTTCAAATAAATGACGCATTTTAATATACTGCACTATTTCAGACTTAGTTATAATTAATTTTTCCTTAGACATGCTTAGCTGTATCAAAGCTTGCTTCTCAGAACAGTTTTGTAGAACACCTAGATAAAGTAGCATGTAAAACTTCTGCAAGATATAAGCCACATTTGTGAGAAGAGAAGCATACTGGCAAGGCATAAAACAGAAGCATAATGAGCATTACCGAAAAAATAGCAGATTTAATTCGTATTTATACCTGTATGCTAAGAGTCCTCAAATCAGACTTTTTTTGTTTCATAACAGGGCTATTTAGTGTGCTTCACAGCTTTCCCATGCAGCAGATAAAGTTCTCAGATGGATGGGTACACTGTGACACATTGTAAGAGAGTTATACAAAACTAACAGATCGAGGCATTGGCACAGCCAGGAGTAAAATTGGTGTTTTCCAGTTGTAAAGAAACATTCTTCCCAAAAGGCCTAGTGTAAAAACCATAACCTTACATGTGTACCTGGGTGGGAAAAAAGTGCATTTGGTATTTGTATCAGAGTCAGTGGTTCTCCATAGCTGGGTTTAGATGAATACCAAGCAGAAAGAAAAAGTCCACCATATGATGCTTCTGTTACTTCAGGTCATTATTTACTACCTGTACAGTGCAAAACTGGCCCAAAAAACTTCCAGAAGAATTTACTGCCTTCCTGGAAGACAAAGACAGAACAATAGTGCATATTTCGAAAAATATGCACTAGAATAGGCAACCAGCCACAAGGTAACTCAGCAAAAAGAGAGCCTCAGGGTTCCTCTATCTTCCAAATAGCACACTGAAATGAACAGTCTCTTGCACCCCAGAGATGGAAGCAAACTAAAGAGCCTCCATGAACGAGGATTCATCTTGAGTGAAGGGGAAATTACCACGCTTTCTATTCCCTTTAACTCTCCAACCCCTCACAGCTCTGGCAGAGCATGACAGAACATAGTACAGATCAAGCAGAAATAAGCAAAGTAGAAGCCATACAACACCTACTTCAGCAGACCAGATAAAGGCTGTAAATGGTGTCAGTAACTAGAAGATTCTTGCCTTTTGTACAAGAGAGATTGGGTAAGACCTCTTTGTTGAAACAGAAATAGAGAAACTAAAGCAGAAAAAGGCTTTAGAGCTCTATGTTACTATTGACACTACAGATACATGTAGTGT